>OZ059847.1:19277443-19686188 GCA_964057195.1 Orthosia cruda
CTCACACAGCACGTCTAAGATCTAAGATTTAGTTAATTTAAATTTATAGTTATTGGTTAATTTCGTATAGTTACTTTAATTGAATTGTTTATATTATTTAATTCGGAAAAATATGTTGTGATAATGGTAATGATTATGATTTAATATTTCTATAATAATTTTTGATTATTTAATCATATTTATTTCTTTTATTTTTATTTGTGTTATTTTAATAGTTTTATTGGTATTTTAAAAAATGTTTTTAATTTATTTATGTATGACTGAATAGCTACTTGATTAATTTTTAATTTAATATTTTCAAATTTTTTTAAGCATTTTATTATTATGATTTATTATAAAATTAAAATTTTAATTTGATATTAGGACAATATAAAATGGGGAGGGCGCTGGCTCCTGTCATACAGGTCCGCCTAGTTCGGGAGTCAGAGGCTTCATTAACTGCTGTAAAAAATTATGTCAATAAAGATTATTTGTATTTGTATTTGTATTTGTACTATTGAGCACGATTTTTTTTGAGATTTTTTTTGTATCGAAACTTTTTTAAGAACAAAGCAACTCAACCAATAAATTTAAAAAAAAACTATAACTCACTTGTGAATAATAGCAATGAAAAAGTCACAGTTTGATAACAGGTGTCATTATGTGCCTAATTGCGGTGAAATTAGAGCCACTTTATGAGCAAGTGTGTTGAAAAATAGTTTTATCTTTTTTTTATTAATACCACAGCCTGCAGCTAACTCGGACGTGGTTTGCGATGGATCCGCTTCCACAATAGCCTTCAATTCTTCATTATCAACTTTGGTCTTCGGTCGTCCACGGGGCTTGGGCTTGTTCTGCAGGTCGAAATTTCCAGAACGAAAACGTTATAAGCACAGTTTTTTTTTGCGACACCATCGCCATACACATCATTAAAGGTGGAAACATATTATTGAAACCCCACGCCACGCCACGCCTTCTGACGCATTGAAGTGCTAATCTAAAAATGTAGATTTAAAATATTTTTTGTACAAAAGAATACAACCCCCTTTCAATTATAACACTACAAAATGAAAAATAATTTCAATTTCTATCCCGGGTGATTTGCTGTAATATTTTGAAGAGTTCCGTTGAATATCTCCGAATTTCTTCATCAGAACTCGGGTACATAAACATCAAAAAAAAAATCTACATCGATCATCAATTGACGGAGAAATCGACTACAAATAAAACCCAGCCCCTACAAATAAAACTAGGACAAATCCGGGGAAACCCGGACGGATGGCAACAATATACTAACGAAGCGTGTTGTAGCATCACGTGGGGTGTTGTATAGGTATGTGCCACGATGGAACTCGTACTAGTAAATAATGCGATATTTCAAGTTATTTTTTGTAAACTAACTGGCGCAAAGAAAAAATCAAAAGAGGAAAATACAAATGAATTACGGTTTTCCAAACACAAAAGCATGAGTAAATAGCTGTATAAATTTAAAATTGGAATTCCAAACCAAAGGGGAGATATTTGAGATCAAAGTGGCCAATACGACAAAACGCCAGAATATAAGGACCGAATATTATCTGTGGTATGGTTTATTTATTTATTTAAACTTCATGTACAATAGTGGTACATAGGCGGACTTAATGCCACAAGGCATTCTCTACCAGTCAACCTTTGGGTTAAAAAGGACAACGTTGTGAACGGGTACAAAATAATATTTAAACAAATTGTATACGAAAATGTATATACTTACATATATATTAATAGTACACATATACTAAAAAAAACGAGAAACCTTATAATAATTATAATGACTAGACTTTTGACTCTAGATGAAAGCTATTTAGTCTGACTGAAATAGTGGTCACGTACTTTTCTTTTAAAAATGTATTTGCTTTCTGCCTTTTTAATGTCAAATGGTAGGGCGTTCCAGAGCTTTATTGTTGAGACAGCGTATGAATTAGACATAAAACCGGTGCGGTGTGAAGGAATTTGGAGGTTTTGGTCAGTCAACTCGCTATTATTTATCCTCCGACTGCACAGCATGATTTTCTTCTTGTTTGTGAAAGGCACCCGTACCATCCTTTTATCGAAGCCATTCAGGATATTATCCTAATAACCTTGCCCGATAAATATCCTTGTAAAACCAAACGTATCATTTATTCATCAAGTTCCTAAATGATTAGGTAACAAACAAATTAACCGACTTTGTTTTACATTAGAAGAACAGAATAATGTCGATCTGTTAAATGAACAAAGTCGCAAAAAAATATTTTCGATGCTACATACAAATTAAAGTGACAAAAATCGAATTGATAATTGTAATATTACGTTGCTGTATCACTAGTTCCATCTGTCAAAAAAGTTCAAAAAACAAATGGCGGTTGGACAGAACATGGTATACAGACTACAGAGTGCTTTTTTTTTAACTGGGCGTGGGCCGTGGATGGGTAAATCCGAAATTTTGAGAATTAGCGAAAAGCACTGATAGGAGTCACGGGGCCAATTTTGATGAAAATTAAAACAGCATCATTGGATCTCTTAAAAATAAACAAGTAAGTATTCCTAGCCAGGAATCGTACCCGTTGAAATTGGAAAAAAGACACGGTGTATTATTACACCATTCGATAGTGTCGCTAATAAGGATCAAATTCTGGGAAGTTATAACTTACAACAAACTTAAGGAAAGACCTAATTTTAATTCTAAGCCTGACTCGGAAACTAAAAATTTATTGTTCAAGAGAAAACACTATCTAGATGGGTACAAACATTTTCGGGCTGGCTTCGGTCGACCATTCATTTGAGACTAAGCTGCGGTTTGATTTAAGTTTTTTTTTTTGATGTGCGCTTTTGATATCTTTCTTAATGGTGTAAATCTCTCTTTATCACTGTGGTTTGCTGTCAGATAACTCAATATTATGGTTAACCCATATTATTGAGTTATCTGACAGCTAAGCTGCGGTTTGATTTAAGTTTTTTTTTTGATGTGCGCTTTTGATATCTCTCCTAATGGTGTAAATCTCTCTTTACCACTGTGGTTTGCTGTCAGATAACTCAATATTATGGTTAACCCATAATATTGAGTTATCTGACAGCTCGCCTTTGTACATGAGTTGTCCTTCTGTATTTTTATATGTTTGATTTTACATTCACATCACATCACCAGCCTTTAATGTTCCCACTGCTGGTACACATGCCTCCTCGCATAGAGGGAGTGGGCCATAATCCACCACGCGGGCCCAGTGCGGATTGGTAGATGTCACATGTCTTTGAATTATTGGTTCTAGGACATGCCGGTTTCCTCAAGACGTTTTCCTTCACCGTTTTGAGAGCAGTGGTGATGAAATAAATCACACAAAGTAAAGCGCCTGCTCGGGTTCGAACCCACGACCTACAACTCAATTACACCTTTTACGATTTTACATTAAAGAATATGAATAAGTTTCTACTACTTTGAAAGTTTCCTTTCTTTTGCCCCACCCCTATGCAAATAAGGAGATGCCGGATTATTGCCATGTTCGGATTACTGGATTCATCGATTGTATAAGAAAAAACAAAATAAAACCATAGATTAATATAATCAAGATAAATAATACCTATATAAAAAAATACCTATTTCCAATGATATTCAAATAAACAGATATGGTATGAGCGTGCGCATTGTGAAGACTCGAATAGGTCACAATTGTGAACTTTAGTCTTTAGTTTATGTCACGCATGGCGAAGAGCGATACGCTTTGTTGAAACAAAAACAAAATAAAAAAGCCAGCGTGTGTATTTAGAAATTGTACCAAATATGATACCAAAGTACATAAAACAGAAGGGATCTCATACCATATGTTAGTACGCAATACGCCTCAATTCACTAATTTATTTCATTTTTTCCTAATATTCTGATATTTGGAGGTTAGAAAAAGATAACAACATTGGTGGTCAGAATAATGTTTGTTTACATTCACACGCAAGTCACAAACACTAGCTGTCTCTTTTTTTCTTGTTGGTGTTATCAAGCCATCCCTTTCGACTTGTAGTGAAATGTCAGATGAATGAAAAGTGTGAGTGCGGAACACTTTTTTCAATTGTTTTGTGAGTGTATAACGAATCTGTTTATTTGTATATCATTGCCTATTTCCGATATAATAAACCGATTGTAACTGTAGGACAATCAGAAATTACATTAAATTTATTTATTCATCGAACAACATAGTGCAAGTGTAGATTTTACAATACCTAAATTAAAAAATAAGTACAACCAAAAAATATAAATTTTAAATACAAGAATTAAAATGTCCCAAAATTAAAATTACAATCATCATTCTTAATAGCAGCCGAAATACTTCCACTGCTGGATATAGGCCTCCCCGAGGAGTCGCCACTTTGACCGAACCTAGCATCTCGCATCCAGCGCCTTCCCGCAACCTTAACCAGGTCATCGGTCCACCTAGTGGGAGGCCTTCCAACGCATCGTCTTCCAGTTCGTGGTTGCCATTCCAGAACTTTTCGGCCCCATCGGCCATCTACAGGCTTATTACGTAAGAAACAGCGCTTTTTGTCATAAAAGTCGGCATTACCTGCAGTGTAGGTATGATAGGTCCTACACAATCGTTTGCTAATCGCTCGCTGTTTGGCAAATGCACTTATTTCGAAAAAACTGCCGAAGACTTTAAAACTTCTGTATTTAAGAGCAAATATTGTGCAAAAATCGTTATCATTTTGCTCTTGCAAGATACGTGATAAGCCTGACGTTCTGCGAGCAATGTGCCCTGCCCACTGCCATTTAAGTTTCGCAATTCTTTGGGCTATGTTGGTAACTTTTGGTTCTCCTGCGGAGATCCTCGTTCTGATGCGATCACGCATGGAAACTCTGAACATAGCCCTCTCCATTGGGAGAAAGATTGCCTTTTGGGTGACTTTAAGCTTGCTGATAAGACCCATTGTGAGCGACCAAATTATTGGTATTTTTATAGTAACTGTTTAAAAGCGTCAATCAATTCGTCAATTGTGTAATCCAATTTTGGAGAGATACTACTGAAGGCGGTTCTGTTCCTCCAGCGCGGATCCCCGACGAGTGGCTGAAGTCATAATTTTATTTACATTAATTTTTGTGTTAGAAATAGTTAGAATTACGTAGTATAGTTTACATTTTAAGTTGCCGTGGTTAAAAATTTATATTGCCTTACCAATACTTCGTTATGGAATCGTACTTTACGTGAATGCCTATCCCATCATCAAACCGGTTGCAACTGCGTTGAGGATAAGCACGTGTATTCAGCTTAATATCTAAACCTTGTCAAAATTCGACCACTCCTAAATTTTTATCTTACTAAATATTTAAAATAATTAATACGATATTGATAATTGCGGCTTTCCTGTTTTTTTTTAATAATATGATTTACCTTTTCCATTTTTTTTATTATTTTTACTGTATTTTATTTTAATACAAAATTACAGGTTAGCGTTGCGTTAAGAATTTTCTTAATTTACTAACGCTACAAAATGGCGCCCGAACAGGGACCGCAACGTATTTCTCGTACCAAATCTCATGCTTTTAAAAGAAGAAAGTCCGGAACCCTTTGAAAGAAGTACGGAATCACGAAGACTGCGGGTACAGCAGGGGTCGTGCGCTCTGCCGATGTCGGCTCAACTAATATCTACAGATACGGAAACTGAAAATCAAAATTATGAAACAACAGGGTCTGAAGATACTAGCAGAAAGGGACATCCGAAAGAAAAGTTACCAGTTCTAATTCATGATGCTTATGCTCTTGCCAGCCACTATTTTTTTTTACGATTAGCTTGTCACCAGTCTAGGCAGAACTCAGAACTGCCCAGTCCTCCAGTCTGTCGCACGGCAATAGTGAGTGAACCGACAGTTGGTGTCTCTGACAGAGCTCAGTCGCAGCTGCATGAGGTGTGCGGGCTGCGGCGCGCCCCTCGGCCCGTACCTCACGTACCCTCTGCCTGACGACATGGAATTTGTTCCTGCTGTTCTCGCACCAGGATTGGTATAGCCATGGTCGTATTGCTGCTTGCCATTTCAAAATATATTGATGATTTTAAACCAATAATGTGGTAGAAGATTTCAGTTCCAAACCTTTTTTATTAAACGATATACCCGAGAAAAAAAATTCTTCTCTTTTCTTGACAAACGAAGTATGAAAATTTTAATAAATGTAACCGGCCTGTTTTGAGAAATTAAAAAAGTCGTCGTACTTCATTACTAGACACACACTCAGTCATAGATTTTTGTTAGGACACTGCGTTAAGTTGTACGGGAAAATCACAGAGAGGTAATCTGTGGGGAAAACTGACCTGCCGACTCGGATTCGACGGTTGACCTGTTGTTTTCTAATCCTTTAATAATCCCCAATCTTTCTTGCCGGTCTGAAATTGGCTAAAATGTCTGCGCAGTAGTGGGTAGATCTTATCTCATAAAAAAACAGCAGCGCGGCCGTGCCTTGCGCATCGGAAAGTGATCAGCGTGGCCAAAAAGTTTGGGGAGTACTGTTCTTATAACTACCAGAGACAAGAAAAACAATATTTTACTATTTATGCCACAGTGCTGCCCCACCAGTTCTTTATTATATTGTTTTCAGGATGCTATAGAAGCGCATCACTTGCCCTTACTGGCGTGGGAGCCATCAATTTACATCTCTGCGAACATGCCGGATATACTGCAGTAAATGTGGCAACACATTAACACCTGGAATGCAATAATGTATTGAACGTGCAGCACACTGTATGCCCCTTGCGCATAGTTAACCCACATACCTACTGTACGTATAGAAAGACTGACAAGCCGCTTAACCTCTTGAGGGCCTGAATCGTGGACCCACGCGAGATACAGTGGATGGCATTCAACTGGTTATAGGTCTCAGAAGCAAAGGCGTAAGTTAAAAAAAAAACATTGTGACACTGACAGTCAGTCAAGTGAAAATGACATTGGCACTGACATTTGACACTGACAGTCCTTCAGCAGAACGGAGTCGAACACGCTGAAACTGGAAAGTCTAGAGATAATTATTATGAAATTGATAACACATAGGCCCTGAATAAAAAAGTTACGTATTGCCCCTGAAAATGAACTCTGTCTTAAGAAATAGGTGTCTCGCGTTAAGCCGTGCATTCAGTACTTCGGTTGTGAAAAAATGTGCCGTGCCCCCGGCACCACCCAAAAAACTGAAGAAGTTCACATCAGCTATAACATGGAAGTCCATGACAGCGACCGCGATAATCGGCGGCGGTTTGACCGCCTTCATGATGTATGTAAGACGTGAAAAACAGGAAGCCCTGGATCGTGAGAGAAAAAGACAACTTGGGAAGGCTAAGATTGGAGGTGAATTCGAGTTGGTTAACACAGAGGTATGTTGCAAGAGCTGATTAATCCCAAAGCCCTATTTTAAATTTTATTCTGTTAAATAAATTACTAATATTAATTTGAGGCCAAATTTGTATTGTTATTGATTCCAATACTGATCAATGAAAACTAATACAATTTTAGTTTTAGTCTTGTTTCAAAATTTACTTTACCAATTAGACTTCAAGTTAAACAAAATTTGCTTTGTTCCAGGGCAAGCTAGTCAAAAGCTCAGATTTCTTAGGAAAATGGCTTCTTATTTATTTTGGATTTACCCACTGTCCTGATGTTTGTCCCGATGAGTTGGAAAAGTTAGCTGAAGTTGTGAACATGCATGGTATGTATCATTGACTAATATGTGGGTTTCCAAGTAAAAATGGTCCAGCAGTGGGGTATTGAGTTAAGACTAGATTCGGCATCTAGAATAAAAGGTAAATTTTTTTATACTACCTGAGCGACCAACCTCTACTCGGGTGAAAATAGAAAAACGAAGTTTTCTAAAAATGAAACCTAGCTAGATTGATTTATCGAGCCCGGAACCCTCTACATACTAAATTTAATGAAAATCGTTTGTCTATCTTGGAATCTATTCCAAGATTCAGATTATAATATATATACAAGAATTGCTTGTTTAAAGGTATTAGATTAGATTTAAAAAAAAAACAAAAACTGGCACAATTTTTATCATATATCTAAAGTTGAAACTGTACCATGTTTGTATGAAGTCAAATTTATAAAACTGCATAAATCTCAGAAACTAAATGCCGAGAACTGGACTCTTTTAGCCTGGATGCCCCCTTTTATCTTGTATTATGTGTTAATTTTTTCTTTTTAACAAATTCATATTCTTTGCCTTGATGATATAAGCGCTTGGATGTATAGCTTCAATATTTATTTGCACATAATATCACACCTTGTATTCTCTGAAAGGTTAGGCAGAGATGCACCTGTAATCTACTGGTTGCAAGGTCTACTGCAGGTGCAGAGGTACTGGGTTCGATTCACAAAGGCTTAGTTATTAGGTTTTTCCATCTGGATTTTTTTTGTAGCAGTAAAAAGTCTAGATTTGTGCCCGGTGATGGTAATAGGCTCGTCCCCACAGATACACTCTAACTAGATGATTCAATTGTATGTACTCGCGCGTGTCTTATGGTTTCTTGTTCGTTCTTCTCCATTCACGGATGGGTCATTCTTCATGGACGGTAGGATCAATTATAATTACTACTAAATTAATTTATTTCATTAAAAAGTGACGCTTAATTGCCTAATTGAATAAATAAATTTTGATTCGATTTTTGACAAAAAATTGGAGTATAATTACGATCGTACTTTGAGCTTTTCATTAAGCATTATGGGCACCGGTAATCCACCGAAATTTAGAAAAATGCCTAATTATGCCATATTGAGCTGTAAAAACTGTATAGAAAAAGTTGGCCAATGCATTGGAAATGTTTTCTTTCATTGGAAATTAAAGTTGTTTTTAAATTGTGTGTGAAAAAGTGGCACGCTTGGTTTTCATACAGATGGAGGTGCTTGCTTTATCTAGTTAGATTTCTATCTGTGCTCACCCTTACATCAATACATGGCACTTAAATAAAAAAATATTTTTATTATTTCAGAGTTCTCTATACTAATGCCTTCTTCATTTTTAACTTACAGATAGTGACTCTAAGCTGCCACCTGTGCAGCCAGTGTTCATATCTGTAGACCCACAGAGAGATACACCTGAAATAGTTGGAAAGTAAGTTATAATATTACTTTTTCTACACTTCTGGTTTTGATACTTATGCCAGGTAAATTTTTATATTCCTTTGCGGTTTTGGTTTTTCATCAAGCAGGTCAAATAAATGTTGTCAACCATGGGCACCAAGAGGGAAAGGGCGTGTACTTGCACCTTTAAATAAAAAGTCGTGTGGCACTCGGGGACTGCCGCGGTAAAGAGCATAGCATTTATTCTAGATCCAGTCCTGGAAAATGCGTCAACAAAAATTTTAAAACCCTCATATCTCAGAAACGGTTGGAGTTAGCGCATTTCTGACAAAAAATTTGCCCCCCTGCCCGCCGCTACTTCATCCAGGAGAACAAGATAGGATTGACCCCCCCCCCCTTAACCGTTTACCTCCCCCCGCAAAAAAAAATTTCTTCTAAAAATACCAACACGGAAATCGAAAAAACGTGCAACAAATCTCCCCCCCCCGCCCCCCTGCCCCTCACCACTCAGATTCCACAGAATTCAAAAACCTCATTAAAAGTCAAAAGTATCTCCGCCGTGCCCATCGGAGTGGGGAGCGTGAGGTTTTTTCGTTACGGAATTTCTGGATTCGGTCCCCGCGCTCAAGGCCCGCGATAGAAGCTATGCAATAGCTTAAAAAACGCCTAATATGAAAGGACCTATACATAGCTTTTCCATTTTTGAGTTTGCTTTGCTTACCCTTACATCATCCTCTCTTCCTACTTTATTTCTTAGTCTTTCTGCTTGAGTCACCAATGTCAGTACTATCTCTCAAACATACCCTACTTGAGGCGGGGTGCTGAAGATGCACACCTTTAAAAATAAACCTGCCAGCGCCCATGTTGCCAATGTATTTACTACATTACATTTTTATTTTCCTAATATTAAACTCTCTTATCATTGTTACAGGTACTGCAAGGAGTTCTCCCCTCGTTTCCTGGGTTTGACAGGCACAAAGGAACAGGTCCAACAGGCTTGCAAGTCCTATAGAGTGTATTTCAGTGCAGGCCCACAGGATGTTGACAATGATTACATTGTAAGCATGATGCATAAATTTTTAAGTCTTTACATAATACAGCCAAAACCGTTTATTGACTTCACTTAGAACAAAATACTGGGTCTTACGATGATATGTGAAGAAAGATTGCAGGTGCTTTATTTTGTGTAAACTATTTCATCACCACTGCTCTAAAAACGGTGAAGGAAAACATCGTGAGGTAAACGGCATGTCCTAGAACCAAAAATACAAAGGCATGTGACATCCACCAACCGGCACTGGGCCTGCATGGTGTATTACGGCCCATTCCCTCTCACAGAGAGGAGGCCTGTGTCCCAACAGTGGGAACATTAATAGGCTGATGATGATGCTGTGAACATCCTGTTACTTATGTGCAATTATGTACCTTTATCTACTTCGGTTTCGTTATATTCGAATTACAAAATTGACAGCGGTTTCATTATGATACCCATAACGACATCGGGTTGCATTATGCGAATCGTCATAAATTCTAAAACACAAGCAAAGACATTCTGAACATACAGCCAGGTACCTATAATATTACTTCGAAATCGAGACAATGTAAATGATGATTTTAAAAATGGAACAAGTTTAGAATAAAAGTATCGTATACTATTTGGCTGTTGCGGCTACAAGATCTTTGCCTTATACCTAATAAAAAATAAATAAAAAATAAAGTGGGCGCGAAAAATTTTCTAAGTGAAATTTTATTTCAAATTCTATTAATAATGTCTTCAACATCAAGTGAAAAGTGTGAAAATACTCCACCAGATATAACAAATAGAGCAGTTACAGCTACAAATAATTAATAAATACTACCAGAAAAATCAAGACATGTAAGAGAAATGAAATACTTTAACACACTGCCTGAAATACTTATTTGTCTATATCTGTGTTTTATTCCTTCCTTCGTAGATAAAATCTTGTATGCAACTGTACGTTATTGGTCTTTTAATAACTCGTGCCCACTTATTTCGGTACGCGCTACGCTTGTACCGAAAAATGGCACTCGTATTAAAAGACCGTCCATAACGTAACAGTTGCATAAATCGCTATTGTAGTTTTCTCCAATTCTGATGAATAAATCACCAACTTCTATACATAGCACTTTACAACCACTGTTCATTTTACAGGTTGACCACACCATTATTATTTACCTTGTCAACCCTGATGGAGAATTTGTTGACTACTATGGTCAGAACAGAAACGCTAAAGACATCCACAGCTCAATGCTTGTGAACATCAAGAAATACGAAGATGCCAAGAAAAGTTCGTGGTTCTAAACATGATGCGCATTTACGTAGACACATAGAAAATAGTTCAAAGGTATTTTTATTTAAGCAAAATAAAACTATTGTTACTTAAAACTTGTGCTTATATTATTTCGAAAATTCCGTTCATCAACATAAAAAATACTGTGCATAAAAAAGGCACACCCTTAAATTACAAATAAATAGATTATTTTTTCTAATACTTTCATAATTAAAAGTTAGCAGTCATTTTGCTAGTTATCTTACTAATGGTGACTTGTCCACCGGCGCTGTGTATTTGCACTAAACTTTGGTCTAACTGGTATAGTTTCACTGTGGTTCCGTCGAGGTTAGCGGTCGAAATGCTAACTTCACCCTCGTTCACCGTCACCAAGTTCATATCACCATCGTAGTGACCATCATCGATGATATTCACATTGTTAGTATCCAAGCATATACCATCACCATGGTAGTTATTACTTTGGCTATTATCAACTACTAAAAGTTCTTTCAGGTTACTATCGTCTTGGAGCACTAACTCCCCTGTTACTTCTAATGGTACTTCTTGTACGATGTTTAGTGTTAGTTCTTTGGATTCTTCTTCGGGAATCTCTTCAATATTTTCATTAACTGTTATTAGTTCTCCGTGCTCTTTATTAAACAAAATCCTATCAGTAATAACAGGTATGGGTTCAACATGTTGTAATATGTGTAGTTCACGGTTCTCTCGCTCTTTGTCTTTATCTGAAGCATGCTTGTGAGTTCTCTTCTTTTTTAGATGAGTTTTGGAGTGTTTTAACTGCTGGGATTTCGTCGCGAATTTTTGCGTGCACAATGAGCAGTCGAATGGTTTTTCACCTGGAAACAGAATATATAATAAATCGACATGCAGTAAAAAGTACCTATAGTACACAGAATCATAGATTCCATTGTTACTTGGTCAACTTTCTACTTTTTACAAGCTTTTATTTAACTTGCAATGTATGTTTGTATGTAAGTGTGTTCGGGTCAAATCTTGCAACTGAATTTTGAAGCAGTTATACTCCACCGATTAAGATGAAATTTTGCATACATGTTTAGTTTGGATGACAATGCATGGTTAGCCAAGTGGCCGTGTGACGTCATTCCAAATCCAATATGGTGGACGGCCCAAGATGGCGGACTAGTTTTTTTTTGTGCACTGCCATGATATGTACCCATATCAAGTGTACCAAATGAAAGGGTTTGCTGAGAAGATTACGAAAAAAGCTTGTTTAAAAAAATATTTTATCAGTGAGAATTTTTTTATCAGTGGCGTAGCTAGTTCTAAAGAGTAGTTCTGTTTCAAAATTTGTTGTGGACCATGAACAGAATACAGCAAAACTCGAAAGGAAAAGTTTTTTTTTACAAGATGAATAAAAAAGCACACTCAAAGCTTAAGCTATTCAAGTGAGGATTTTTGAATCGGATATCATTACTTCTATATCAAGAAAATTATATGCTATGATGAAAGTTTAATCCATGCTTTCATCAACTTAATTTAATCCATTACATTACAGCTCTCTTATCTATTGCAATTTGAGGTTTTGGACAACATTTTAATATCGGGGCCCCTATGGCTCGGGGCCCCGTATCATTGATATGTCGGTTACCGCGGTAGCTACGCCCCTGTTTTTTATACTTTTTGTAGCATTTCAACTTTATGTATACCATTGAGTATGGGAGTAAAAACTCACCAGTATGCACCCGGTGGTGGTCCCGGAGTCTCGTGGCGTTGGTGAACTTCTTCGAGCAGACGCTACACTCGTAGGGACGCTCGCCCGTGTGGTTGCGCATGTGCGCGTTCAAGTTCTTGCGCGAGAAGCTGTACAATACACCATACTTTATTAAATGATTCTTTAACAGTCATTTATTCAAATTAGGCTGAATCAGTACACAGGATCTCAAAATTTACCAAAGGCGAAGAAGAAGACCCCCAAAACGCCTGCCGTCACTACTTTTTGTTTAACTTATTATAGCCTCGCGTTTGTCCACTATCTCACCTGATGGTAAGCAATGATGTGGCCGAAGGTGAAGCATGCTTGCCTAGAAGTAACCTATTCACTCATGACTTAAAGACCCCCAGGTTGTAGCTATCGGAAAACGATAAGACTCCGGCAGGGAATTCCACTCCTTAGCTGTACACAGAATGAAAATATTTCCAAAACACTAGTGCATTGCCGTAAAGCTTGTTGTCCGATGATGGAAGGGCTAGGTGGAATCAAACTGTACAGTTTCAACACACACTCCCCAAAATGTAACCGATAAAAACTACTTCCCTGTGTAGGGAAAAAGAAGCGGCAAAATTTTCCAGTAAGTAGTAGGTAAGCCTTAATTGAGTATGAGTTGACTATTAGGTTGTTGGCGACTTTTATTACCTTTTCCCACAAATTTCACAGCTGAATGGTCGTTCCCCAGAATGTATCCGTTCGTGGCTCTTGAGTGTAGACCCCGATGTGAACTTGCGATCACATGTCGAACATGAGTAGGGTCGCTCGCCTAAACAATACATATAAACAATATCACAGATAATATAATACAAGTATACAGATGCCTCATCTCATACAAAGAAACCGTGCCACGTATCTTGCATTTTTCATCTAATTATACTGATTAGTTTTTGTAAATCGATTGCGTTCGGTTCCGTTCCACGGCGATAGATAGATTACCATCTAATAATCAATCGATATCGATAGATAAATCAAATAATCAGAATAATCAGTACAGTACGTCGGGACAGTTTCTTTATATTACCGTACTGTACCTCTGACAATATATTCTAAATAAATACATATTTTAAAGATGGAAGATCCGATATTGAAAATGCAAATATGCGCCGCATTGCTCAAGGGCGGATTTATATAGGGGCCTTTTGGGCCTCGTGGACATAAAGGGCCCCCAGCTCCCCATTGAAGACAAAATGGACAATATTGCTTCGTGGCATAAATTATTTAATACTAGCTTCTGCCAGTGACTTCGCCCGCGTGATTGTAGAAAATTATCCCAAGGGAACATACTCCCGGGAAAAATCCTATGTGCTATTCCAGATTATAATCAATATCTGTGCCAAATTTCATCCAGATCCGTCCAGCCGTTTGAGCGTTAAGAAGTAAAAAACATACAAACACAGACACACAAAATTTTCCTTTATAATATTAGTGTGATAGTGTGATTTTAACTTCTCTCTTTTAATCGATCATTTTCGAGAGAGGCAAGGAACACTTTCAGAATTCTTGTTTGACAAAATAACAATTTGTTTGAATAGTAAGGTAGTTTAGGCCGTTTAGGGTTTAGCGGTAGGGCCTCACAAATTCACGATACGCCCCTGGCAATGCTGCTAGGCGGAAGCAATTTAGAAATCTACTGCAATGCAACTATTTAAGGTTACACTAGTCGATCATTCTTCCATACAAATGTAGTCTGGCGTTTACTCCACTCTTTGACGGTCTACGTACAAAATAAAAAATGATATCAATTTTTCTCATCATTATCTAGGCCTGTATGGAAATAAAAAAGAAAAAAAATAGTTTTGAGCGTCGAAATTTCTATATATCAACACTAATTTTAACGCATCTTTGGGCGAAAATTAATACCATAAGAAGAAGGAAAATTGCAAAACAGCCACCATACAGGGATAGATTAGTAGTTCAACAATGCAAATAATTTTATTTTGAAAGATACATTTAGTCGTTTTTTCATGATACCCAGACTCCCAAAGGTCTGTTTGTAAAATTTCGCGCGCTCGTTTTCGTTCTATATCATCATCCATTTCGCTACAAATTTGCAAAAGAGCTAATTCGTACGCGAACTAGCTTCTTACTGCTATCACAGCATGTATCTCTTTCGCACGTGTTGTCGGATGAGATGCATGCATTTTATCCCCGGGCACAAAATAGTTCGTGCCGTCGACTAGGGCATCCTTAACAAAAATTAGCGTGTTTTCAAATGTACATACCTGTATGTGTCCTCATATGCAGTGTGAGGTTGGAGTTCTGTATGAAACTCTTGCCGCAGACGGAGCACACGTAAGGCTTCTCGCCAGTGTGAGTGCGGTGGTGCGTGTTGCGCGTCGACTCGTGACGGAAACTGTCAACGAACAATACAGTATTATTGTTAGATAATCAGGTCTTAAGGAGCGTCCTCACTGGGAGCATTCGTTCGTGAGCATTTGTAAACAAGCAATCGTAGGAAAGCAACAAATGCTTCCCAGCGAGCACAGCATTCGTGTTCGAGCAAAACTATGAACGTTGTGATCGAACGTTCCCTCGCGAGCTTGGAGCATTCGAATACTATCTCGTTAAATGACAATTCATTTGAAAATGTCGGATAGAGCGGTTGTGGCTGCAGCATGTTGTTTTTTTTTTTTGTTGACATCGAAGGACACAAACGCTTGAGATCAAGAAACTGTTCCATGCTTTACAAGTGTCCAGTAATATTCCTACATACATATTCGTTAATTTCTTTATCTGAATACTCGCTTTCGAGCGTTTCATTTGCGTGAACATTCGAATGCGAGCCGTTTCCGCGAAAATCGTTGCGACGTCAACACCGGCCGAAGTTCGCGCTTGCGTGTAAATTTTGAAATGCTCGGATCAACGTCCACACCACTCGTATATTCGACGACGAATGCTCATTACAAGTGAATGCTCTCAGTGAGGACGCTCCTTTATGTTAACTCACATATTTTTGGTTATTGAAAAAAAAAGAAAAGAATGAAATAATATTTATTTGTTACCCGCACAGGAGACAAGTTAAGCAAAACACAAACAATAATAAAAATAAATAACCACGTGCGAGACCAAAAAGGCTCCTATCTCATGTTCAACGATATCAAAAAGAAAATAACGCTGCGCTGATATTCTGATAGGGCCCACTGTTGATGCCACTGACACATTCACGGAAACGGAACATACAATATTTAAACAAAACATAAACACACATTACGCATTATTTCATTTTATTTAAAACATGTTTCACACATAAAAAAAAATGTTGCTACAACAATGTTTTACAAAATTTGTTACCCCATAAATAGGCTTCAGATTTGACAAAAGATGAGCGCCCAGCTGTCGTAATCATATAATAGTTATCACAGGTTAAATAGTTTTTTTTTTCTAAATATAAAACATTTTTAAACAAGCTCTATAAACCGTGTATTGTCATCCAAATCAAACGTGTATACAAAATTTCATCTTAATCAGTTGAGGATAACTGCTTTAAAATTCGGTTGCAAGAATTAACCCAAACACACATACATTGCATAAAAAGCTTGTAAAAAAACAGCAGATTTCCCAATCACTGTGGTTCATTGGAAACCGGCTGTCGCGCTACATGTCGTGGGTTCGATGCCCGCACGGTTAAAATATTTGTATGACCTACAGATAGTTGTGCCGGATCTGGGTGTTTGTATATGTGAGTTTACGCATCCACGATACAGGAAAAAATCCGAGAGTGGGGCAAAGATTTAATTTATGAATAAAATTATTCATTAAAAAATCTTTTTTAAGACAAGATTTTTTCGTATTCTTCTCAGCCAACCATTTCAGCAGCATTATTGCAGCTTTCATTTGATGCATATCATGGCAGTGCACAAAAATAACTAGTCCGCCATATTGAATTTACTTAGCAAACCATGCATTGTCATCCAAACTAAACGTGTACATGCAAAATTTTATCTTTGGTGGAGGATAACTGCTTTAAAATTCAGTTGCAAGATTTGACACGAACACACTTACATACATTTCAAGTTAAATAAAAGCTTGTAAAAACAGGTTACCGTTTATCGCAGTACTGGCAGGCGTACGGCTTCCGATCCGAGTGAACAAGTCGGTGTGACGACAGCAGTCGGTTCGATGGAAACCGTTTGCCGCAAATACTGCACTCACACGGACGTAACCCGATGTGGCGGGACATGTGCGCGGCTAGGAGTCCACTGTCGCTATACCTGACGATGGAAGGATAACAAGCCTTTTAATATCTTCAAAGATGACTTCAACGAGAATCGCAAGCCGCTGCCGAGATCTGTGTCCATGGGCCACTATGAAATATAATGTCAGTGTTGCCGATGTCTATGGTCTGGATTACCCAAAAACCTGACTGAAAATGCCCAATTTTGGGGAAAATAATAACAATATTCCCCACATCTTCCCCAAAAGCTTTTATCAAATAAATAATAGTAAATGGTCATATAAATCAAACTTTTTGCAGCTCTCATTCCTCCAATTTTTTTGGTTAACATGTCATTTGATGGATAAAATTTTAAGCTACCTTCTTGATTCCTTCTCTAGTGACCATAAGCGCTACTACAGTGTCAGTGCGTCGGCGATTACGATGCTCTGTTTTCAAATTCCTTAGAAAGCATATTTTTTTCGGCCGATGCGTTTGAGGAAGGCAGAACGAGCAATAGGCTTATTTTGTCTTTGGTCATGAATGTTGTCATAAAATAAACTCTAAAAACATTCCGGCTGGATAAGTTGAGTTAAGCTTGAACTAAATATACATCATTTATAAATACTTCTAGTACTACTTTTATTACTTCTAAATTCAGTTCTAGTGTAAATTCCCCGCGTATTTCCACTTAAACGCTCTCCCCTCCAATTACCCAATCGAACTGAAATCCCGCAGTTTGCGGAATTCCCCACAGATTGGCAACACTGCTGTTAAGTGGTGTTCATCTATGCGAAAGAACATACATAGATCGCAATGCGGCAATTGTCCTAGCTTGTAGCTCAGACGCCGTGACTTTAGCATCAAATAAGTTCATAGAAAACATAATAGTGCTAACACACGTCCGGATTTGGTACGGCCGGACTAACTCCGCCCACAAATCCATGTGTTGCCGTTCCATTTTATTTATGACTAAGTTGAATGTCGAAATTTTGGGCGACAATAACCAAAATCAGTAGATCTCCCATATATCGGTGACTTTTTCAATGCTGGTCGTAGTTGGTACGTCCCAACCAGCCTACAACCCTACACACGTCCTGATTTGGTATGAAGCAGACCATATCCGATGTGAAAACAAGCGGACCGAGACGGACACAATTAATAATAATAATGTCCGGTGGACCACTCTACACACGCTCGGATATGGTACGCCCGGACTAACTCCGCCCACAAATCCGTGGTCCAGCCGTACCAAATCCGCAGCTGAATTGCGTAAGTTAATTCGGCAAAGGAAACAGTTTGGAACCTTTACAAAAACGACTACGTATTGCATATTACACTCTGAAAAGGAAAGGAGATGAATCTTTCCATGACCAATATTTTGACGTAGAATTGATTGTAAAGAATAATTGTTTTTTCAGTTTTAAGGAACCATTATACATTTTTAATTAAAAACATTGGAAGACCATTAGTTGTGAGTAAAACAAAATTAAATTATGTCCTAATTATTTGGAAATAAATCATCAGGAGGATGATCGTACTCTTTCCAAATTAGTTTCGCAATAACGAAAAAGTTGAAAGAAATGATTCTCTTTGAAGGTTCCAAACTGTTTCCTTTGCCGAATTCACTTACGCAATTCGGCTGCCGGACGTGTGTTAGCAATATAAGATTATTGAACGCAGCTTACGGTATCTACTACACCGAATAATGGCGGTGGCCATCAGTTTAAATATAGAAGCAGGATCTTACCTTTTATCGCACATAGTACAAGCGTGTTTCTTCTCAAGGATCTCGCCGGTGTGAACTCGCGCATGTCTTCTGAGCGCGTACGATTCGGTAAACGCCTTATCACACACTTCACACGAGAAACGCTTCGACTCCATGTGCCGTAAGATGTGGCGACGGAGCATCGCACGGGCTGTAATCGATTCATATTATTTTTCATCACACTTGCACGTAAAAAGTATCTAAACATACAGGTTAACTTGGCCGTAATGCCCCATATAAAACCCTCGGGCTTTCTTTTTGTCATGAAACCCTAGGGCGGTAAGTAATATTTTTTTTTAATTTATGGCACAGCACACAGGTCGTGCAAGTTCAAGCAAGGAGTTTACTCGCAATTGAAAAATTGTCTTAAAATTTTATCTAAACAGGAATTACTTTGCAATCTCGCTACATGTTACTTAAATACTCAACTAATGTTCTTAATAATCGATTTTAATAGTTATACTCGTAGTATGAAAACGTCGAAATAATTTAATTCTTTTTACACTCCTTCATGGCTGTATACCTACGTAAGTATTTGCCCTTAAAGTTTCTGAACGAAACACTGTATAATCTGTGGTGTGGGCAAAAATTCGCCAACCGCTTAAAAAAAAGTTCACGTACCTATTTCGTAATAACAGCTGTGCTGACTTGTGTATTAAAGCTATAATTCATAATTATTACTCGCAAATGTGAACCTCGACTCAGAAAGCCCTCAGTCTTCGACTTCGGGCTTCTACTAGTCTCGGTCGTAATTCCTTACTTACCGCCCTTATCACACAATGTACTATTACAGATAATATACCATCACGCCAGTAGTATCTGTGCATCATGTCAGGCAGATTTTTAAGTCTACTAGATCACCCAGTTTGAAAGTTACTGGAAAAAATATCAAATAAAAAGTCAATATGGAAAACTACGCCTTAGCTTGCCAGTCGAGATCTGAGATCAAATAAAAAGCTCGACTGGCAAGCCAAGGCGTAGTTTCGTTGTACGTGTGTGCGTGTAAGTGTGTATATATAAGGCAAGGCGTAGTTTTAACCGGCGTAACCTTGTTGTTGCAACGTTCCATCTTGACTTTTTATTTGATCATCCTAGAACTTTACTCATTCCTATTATTGAGAAATTCCTATAAAATGCGAAAGTTTGTTTGGATGGATGTATGTATGTTTGTTACTCAATCACGTCAGAACGGCAGAACGGATCTGGATAAAATTTGGTACAGAGATAGATTATAGTCTGGAATAGCACACAGGCGACTTTTTGTCCCGGCACAATGTTTATTTATTTATACTTTATTGTACACCACAAAAAAACATACAGGACAATTGTTCAAATATACAAGTGTACAATGGGCGGTCTTATCGCACTAGGCAATCTCTTACAGACAACCTTGACAACAATGTTTCATTGGGATTGAAACACTTTTCAGGAAAGGGAAGGGAAGCCGCTGGCAGAAGCTAGTTGAGGTATAAAGCCAGGACATCATGGATAAATCACATTGATTTTAAACCCATAGGAGAGCCATTAAGTCAAGGTCATCACCTGCCTAGCCTTTTTCCCAATTATTGTTGGGATCGGCTTCCAGTCTTACCGAATTCAGCTGAGTACCAGTGTTTTACATGGAGCGACTGCCTATCTGACCTCCACAATCCAGTAACTGGGTAACACGATACCTCTTGGCTAGACTGGTGTCAGATCTCAGGCTTCTGACTACCCGTAACGACTGTCAAAGATCTTCAAATGACAGCCGGGACCATCGGCTTTAGGTGCTTTCCGAGGCATGGAGGAAAACTCGGTATGTTGAAATGGTCACCCATCCACGGACTGACCTCGTCAGGCGTTGCTTAACCTTGAAGATCGACCCGTGCGGCTTTTATTATTTAGGCACAAGCTTCTCCAGAGCCATTAATTCAAGGTAATTAATTGTAAATAAATAGAAAATTACCTCTAAATTCCTTAGGACATTGATTGCACCTCCATGGCTTTCCTTTGCTGTGTATAGAAACATGCACTTTCAAATCATGTTCCGAGTTATATGACTCCGTACACTGGTTACATGAATAAGGTTGTTGCGTGTCTGGATGCTTGCTCTTCATATGTGCATGAAATGATTTCGCATTTTGAAATTTCTAAAATACAAGTTCATTATAAATAATATCGTATTCTTCTCAGCAAACCCTTTCTAAAAATAACTAGTCCGCCATCTTGGGCCGTCCGCCATATTGGATTTAGAAAGACGTCATTTAGCTAACCATGCATTAAACAAACAAAAAAAAGCAAGCAAGCAAGCAATTATTATACAAACTAAATTTGTAAGCAAAACTTCATCTTAATCGGTGGAGTATAACTGCTTTAAAATTCAGTTGCACTTTTCGACCCGAACACACTTACATACATACATTGCAAGTTAAATAAAAGCTTGTAAAAGATTTAATATTGCCACTACAATAACGTAATATTTGAATTCTAAACAAATAATTCCCAAGACACTATCACCATAATATTTAATTTAAATTGTACCTTAGAACAAATCTTGCAGGTAAATTTGTTTTCTTTATTTCCCTGTGTTTTTTTAATTTTCTTATTGAAAGGTTCTAAAAAGCCGTTGGATTCTGAAAAATTAAAGAAAATAATAAACATTAGATTTGTAGGATTTAATCTTATTTCAAAAATTTTCTTCTGATTATGAGAAGCTTAATAAGACAGAAAATACATTTTACATAATTTGTCAATTAGCATATTTTAACTTACCATTTTTGTAATCATCATCATTCGATTTTAATCTGAAATAAAATTGAGCAAATTCAATAAATCTATACTAATATTATAAAGCTGAAGTGTTTGTTTGTTTGAACGCGCTAATCTCAGGAACTACTGGTTGGAATTAAAAAAATCATTTTGTGTTAGATAGTCCATCTATCGAGGAAGGTTATAGGCTATATAACATTACGCTACGACCAATAGGAGCGGAGCATCAATGAAAAATATTCTAAAACGGGAAAAAAATATTCCTTTTGAGAGCTTCCGTTGCGTGTGCTGCGCAAACGGTTAAAGTTACGCAACAATCATGTATGTAGGGTAGGAGGGTAGATGGGTAGATAGGCAGTTGACGGGAGCGAAGCCGCGTGGGACAGCTAGTATTTGAATAAAAGCAAAATTAAGAAGAATATGCTTGATTAAATTAACATTTTCTTACCTTGATTTTTTGTTTTTACATCTTGGTTTTTGTACTATACAAAGGTTACCGCTATCACTGTTATCACTGAGATCTTCTAAATATTGCACATCTGAAAATATAGATCAAATGTAATGTAACTGTTGCTTATGAATACAAAAACATTAATTAATAACAACACCTATGCTTTGTTATTAACAAATACCTTTCTGTATTGTTACCATTTCTGGACTTTTTGATGATTATGTTCATGGGCGTACCCAGGGTGGAATGGAGCACATGGGACAGCCTGTTCCACCCTTCACTCTGACTCGTAACTAAAAGTTTACTGTTCAAGAGAAAAACTAAGAAAATCACCCTTTTATTTGACCATTTTAAGGTTCCGTACCCAAAGGGTAAAAACGGGACCCTTTAACTAAGACTCCGCGGTCCGTCTTTCACCAGGCTGTATCTCATGAACCGTGATAGCTAGACAGTTGAAATTTTTACAGAAGATTTATATGTGTATCTATTGCCGATATACCTAACAACAAATACTAAAAACATAATAAAATAAATATTTAAGTGGGGCTCCCATACAACAAACATGTTTTATTGCCGTTTTTTGCGATATTGGTATGGAACCCTTCGTGCGCGAGTCCGACTCGCACTTGGCCTGTTTTTATTTTCGGCGTACTGGTTCGAGGTTGAGTCTTGGACCACATCACATCTGAACTTTCTACTATTTTTCTTGTTCCTGTACTTTTGCATCACTCCTAAGCAAATGGATACACCCATGATTATCAGAATTAATATTTGTTTCGGGATATTTACCATGTATATTTAGATTTTTTTTTTTCTAATGATTGTGACCATGTCTGCTTAAAAACTTATATTGCCCATAGTTCTGTTTCTTACATAACACTATCCGATATTTTATCCATAAAGGTTTCTTTGTTTTTAAGATAGAAAGTGAGTAATACTAAACAATTAAACAAAATGGTTATTTAATAACAGAGACAAAAAATACCTTCCAGCAGTTCTCTTTCTTGTTTAACATCCATATCATTCAAATAAACATTGCCATTTTCTTCACCATTATTATTATCTTCTAATCTTTCTTCTTGTTTTATTTCCCTGGAACCAGATAAAAAAAAACCTATATTATTGACTATATATGAGGAACAGGAAAAAATATTAGCACATTGATTTAAGCAAAAGATTAGTTATATGGAAAGGTAAGTTATGGTTATCGGCACATAACTTGGTGGTAAGTTCGCCCCTGGCCAATCACCATATAGAGTGAACGGATCGTGGATGCAATGCGATTGGTCAGTCGATTCTTGTGTTAACTGACCAACAAATCGCACTCTCGGAACCGTGCTAAACGGTCCCTGCGTACCGCTTGGTAACCAAAGAGACCTAAAAAGCAACTTGTTATCTAACGACTCTTGCCAAGTTACATGCCGACAACTATATAATATGGATTACAAATACCAACATGCTATGATCAGGTATTTCCTCTTTGGTAATGAATTCTCCTTTAAGTATTGATCTGAGCATGCAGTCCGACTTCTCACACTTGATCTTGAACTCATAGCTCTGCACAACTTGAGCCTGGCACGGCTCACAGATACTTGATGGTAAACCATCTCCTGAAAGCAACTGAATGGACAAAGTGATAGTATACTAATTCATTGAATTTTCATAGCTCAACAAATTCTTGAAACATATTATGGTGTTGTTTTTAGCTATACTGCCTGTTTATCTCACTGTCTTAACTGGGTTACTTATTTTATTTTATTGTCAGGTTAATGAATCCTGCAACTGCTTATAAGCTGCAGAGGTATAGAAATTAGAAACTGTTTTGAATGTGTGAAAAATAAAACCAATAACTATCTGGACTAGTACATAAATAAATCAGTTTGCGGCTTAATTAAAAGTAATTTTAACTTACTTGAACAGTAGTAAATGTTGTAAACATATGAGCTAAAACACTGTTTTCTTTGGTAGCAACTAATGGGTACAGCACCTCATTATCTGTAGCAAGACATATTCGACACATGTTTTGAACATTGTAGTGTTCTGAGCTAAGGTATTGGTACACGTTGTACGGTATTTCTATTTCAATGTAGTCTTCTCCGGTTGCTTTCGCTTCTTCAATAATTTTTATGTTGTCTTCTAGAATTGTTTGCGAATCCATTTTAAATTTGAAAGGTGGACTGGTATGGTTTTCTTCACTAAAATACTTGAAGAGTATTTTTGAACTTTAGGTTTTACATGCTAAATAAACAATATTGATTTATAAATGCGCGCGCCCGCAAAAGAATATCTTTTACATGTTCTTTTTATCCATGATCCATGGATGGCAACAAACGTCAAACAGGCAAGCAGTCAGTAGCAGAGTGAGACTGACAGTGACGTTGCCTGTCATTTAACAAATTGTCATTATCGTCATTTATTTAGGTATTTTTATTACCTGGCTACTAAGGTCTTTAAGTCACGTCTATAGTGTTTTTGATACAGTCACTTTAAACATTAACTTTATTTTGCATTGGTATGTGACATGGCATTGCAATATTTTTTTTGGCAGCAATAATTTTGAGGCCGCATTCTAGGCAAGCTTTGCTGAGGTAGTCATCACTACAATAAAATTCTAGCTCCACTTTATGAAGATCGTGCCTGTTTGTGATGCTGATGATTCCACATATACATATCGTCCAGTTCCACATTAATTAGCATCCATCGGATACGCCCCATATGTTCACATGGCTGTGTAGTTACCGGCACTTATCAAAGTAGAGAGGAGATTAGAAATGCATCGGCGTAATCATGGTTACAATACTGTGCGGGACGGACGTGATCGTTCAAGGCCGCAGGCTGACCGGAGGTTGTAAGGCTCCAGCTCGAACGCGTTGACGCCCCTTGCACCTATAGTTCGTTGTCTTCGAGCAAATACCGACCCTGCAGTGGTTGGAAGGCTGCCAAGGATGTTGAGGGGAAGGCGTGATGTCCAGTTCAGTAAAAGACTTGAGTTTTCATGTCCAAAAGCGACGTTTCTTCATGGTCTTCGTTACGCAAAGTGGCGTGGATTTTAATGTTGAGAAATAATGGCTACAATTAGGACGGTGTCTCAGCGCACTATCCTACTACCACACTTGACCGTAACGACGACCTCAAAACAACGACCGCGCATAAACTTTAATTATCAAATTAATACGTTATGACTAGTCGCTGGAAATCGACAGAAACTCCCCTTCTACTGAACCGATTTCGATGAGACTTGACGATTTCTCTGGATCTCGACTTTCGATGTCTCTGGATAGGTCTCGAGAAGACCTTCCCTCCGGACCTTGGTCCAGGTCCATATCTGCTACCTTCACGGAGCCCTTGCGTGGAGAACGCCTAATAAGGGGAAGTTCTGTCAGTTTATAGCTTTATATGCTACTTTACAATACAATGGTGCACTTTATTGCCAGGGTACCAGCGAGGGACTTGTAGCCCTACTCCTGGACCATCGATCTGTGACAGTTCCACAGCTTCATCTGTCACCTTCACGGGCACAGCCACGTGAAAGTGCGAAAACATAGCTTCTGTGCCTGTTTTCGGCATATTAAGTGAGTTTGTACTCGAGCTGGTGGGCGGATCCGCATCCACCAACCATCACCGGATAGCCCTCGCGATGGGTCATCCCATGGTGGAAGTCCGGTGGATACAGCTCCAACCCTCAATCCAGTATCCACTCTGATGTGGTCGACGATGCGAGAAAACCATGGAACCTCTTACTATATTGAGTCGGCTAGTTCCCCAACCACCAGAGCTAGGCTCCTTCCAAAAATGTGGTTGGGAAGCTGGAGAATTGGGCTGTCGAATGGTGGTACCCTGATGGGCGTACCACCAGCCCTTCTGGGACTTCTGTTGCCGGGAAGCGGCCGAAATAGAAAATATCGTGTTGTTCCACGGCTTTAACGCCTCTGTGTGTGTATGTGTAGCTATATATTAGCTATGTGTTGTGACTGAGTCCAGGCGTGTGCCCGAGGGTCCCCAAAGGTAATGCTTCAGATAGCATATCAATAGTCCTTCAGGCACCAAATGTGTCTGAAGGTAGTAGGCCCTCTGGCAGACGCGTAGAAACGTCCATGCTGGCACATACAGACACATTATTTCAAGCAAGTAATATCTATGTACTAGAATTACATAGGTGCCATCTATATATAGGGCCTGGACACAGTTCCAGATCACCTAGAAGCGCTAAATCGCTTATAACGAAATTTCTATTTACTTACTTGAGCAAAAATGCATGTATTTACCATCTCAGAGTGAAACTGTTTTAAACCTGGCTATGTACTGTTATTATGTACAGTTTTTCAGTCATAGCACCAAGGTATACTATCTAGGACACCTAGATGGTGTTTCCTAACAAAACAAATGTGTAAGGTAAATAATACGATTGGTAGGTGGGCAGAGCGCACCTATCGATACTTGCGACCCGGCCATTTTCAGGGGGTCCAAAATAAGTAAACAAATATTTTTTATTTGCTTAAATTACTACTTACACATTTTATCTAAAGTATATTAACTCTAATAATACTAGATAACCACATTTTAGGTACTATAGGCTATTATAAAGCCCTTAAAACACTATTCCAAAATACCAAATTTGCCTGCTTACGCGCCAGACTATATATATCACGAGTCGCCATCTGACTGCTCCTTGTCCGTTCTTCTCCACGTAGGCTTTTCCGAACGGATGGTAGAATCACTTTATTAGATCCGGCCTTTGCCATCCCCCAAGCGACGCCCTGAGCCGAGGTCCGACCCCAACTGGGGTAGCCCTTAGTGCTGTCGCTTTAGGTTTAGAACTTTTAAGCCTGGCCGGAGGCTACATAGCTTAGTCTCCACAGGTTAGTCCGGTTAAGCAGTGGACGGCTACTTTGGCCGAACTGCGAGACGACAGGTATTAAAAAAAAAAAAAAAAAAACTGACTGCTCATTTCGAACTAAACGGTCGTGGCGACCGGTCGTTTTACGGAATTTGACTTTGTTTTGAATTCGCTTTCTTGCCGTAACTACCGCATTTAGTATGTATGTAACGATTCTAATTTACTCTTTAGACCCCACATTAACTTAATACATACTCATATACACTAAAACATAATGTTTAGTGCCTCAAAAAGTGGTCGAAATTTTATGTTCGAAAAAACTATAAAAGAAAAATTCTCGTCTAAAACTTTTTAGTATGAGCTCGCGCGCTGGGGTAAGCAGACGTATGTTTTGTTTATGCTATTTATATCTACAAAACTATTCTAACATTTGTTTGTGTCGCCTCGTCGCGAACAAATACAATTTCTATACTCTTATCGAGCTTGCTCTATTTCCATAACTTCATCCACGACCAACACAAACCATTTGTCTGTGCACTTGTATGTCACCTAACAGAACACGTTTGTTTCATTTTAATTCTGCCTACCAATAAAATTTATTACTGACTGGCTATTGTTCAAGGCTTGAAAAACTCCACTGCTGAATATTGGTCTAACTACTTATAATGAATGTATGAACAGACCATGATTTCGATACTTGGGTACTGGGTACATTTTGCATAAGTCTGCAGACAGAGCAGTATAGCGACATAAACCGTAAAATGTTGGTCGTTTAAATCCCGTGGAGGGTCGATCCGTTACATGCAATAGTATCGACTAGTAGTAAAGATAAAACTTGTAAGTACAGGTTACAGGGCATGCAGTACAGAACGAACTATGGGCCATGGCCCATGGTCTGCGGATGAAATCGCTAAATTTGAAATAACTAATTATTCACTTTATAATACTAAAGTTAACAATAATAAACGAAAAGTTACACAGAATGTATTAGAATTGCCTGTACCCAGAATCGAATTATTTAGGCGTACACGTGTGTTTTTTGTTAACCATATATATAATTTCATAGTCTATTTTAGTAAGTAAACTAAGTATTTTGAAGAATTTATCGGCATCCCCAGAAATTCGCAGGACTATGGCGAGCCGCACACAAAGGTCAAAAGCTGAAAGCTGCCTCGGAGAATTAAAACCCGAAAAATATTCCTAGCATGCGTGGGCTACAAACTATCTCGGAGAGATGCGACCTTTGACGAAGGATGAAGAAGATCCTTTAGCCTGGGCACGCGTTGCCATGGCTGACCTGAAACTCTAAACAGACTCCGCACTCAGGTCGTCCCATAAACTACTATCAGCCAGTGGAAATCCATCTCATTAAAAGCTGTGTGAGCTGTGTGTGTGACTCTGTGTATGGAGTGGGCGGCGAATCCATACTTAACATGCATATTCACCAGCGGAGAAACAAAGCGCCATTGCAGGGTTGTTCGCTGGACTTGGGGAGTCGCCCCCAATTTGGTGGATACAAGGCGGTGCTGTAGGTTGTTCCACTAGGAACAACCACTTTCACTGGCACCGTCACCGTGCAACTTCATTTTAACATTCTCGCAGTTCTTCCTATAGTTTAGGGACCTATTCAATGTAATACTCAGATATTTTGGATGGGGGCTGTGGATGATTAATTGGCACCCTCTGCCACGGGATGATGAGTGTTCGGGCCGCTTTTCTGTTACGAAGGTAAACGCACGACTCCTTTTTCTAAAGGATTAGGTATAGTGTTCTCAGCATAAAAACGACTGAGATCGGAAAGGGCGGTGGAAAGGTTGAGCTTAATCGCCTCAAAATCAGTGGCTTATCAGGTATTAATGCCAGGTCGTCTGCATACAGGAACCGGGCCGTGTTACAGTGGTCATTGGTATAAATGTTGACAGTAATGGAGCCAGTACCTAAACTACCTTGAAGTAGCCCAATCTTTTGAACTCACCACCTACTCTTATCATCCAGAAATCTAACTTGGAATCGAAGGTAACTGAGGAGTTCTCTGAGAGTTTGGAGCCACCACGAGTTAGGCGCGAAGTTATACGAACGTTGCATGCACGACAGTTCACGAACACTGAGTTATAGTGCAGCCGAAAGTCTCGGCCAATTTTTGGCATAAACCGAAACAAAGGTCGAAACTAGATTTTTAGTTTAGTTACTACTAAACTACTTTTTAGTTTTGGTACCATGACAATCATTTATAATTTTATAGCCAGGTACATCTCATGAAGATTCCAATAAGCCCAAACACGAATAGGGTACATTGTTTTTTAAAGGAGTTCCAGTGCCTACCTTTCGGCTTCATCGTCAGATCAGTTCGATGGTACCATTATTATCAGTACCATATATTCATATGTATTTGCTTCATCATAGTAGCTTGACTATTCGAGATATCTTATACCCGTGCCATACCTATCATAAGTAGTACCAGTGACCATCTGTGGTCTTCTTCATCAGAACCACTTCACCAAATGATACTTACTGAGTGCAAATGCCTGCCATGTTGATGAAAATACCAAAATCGCTATATGTTTCCCTATAATATTTGAGGAGTTCCCTCGGTTTCCATGGGATCCCACCATCAAATTCTGACTTGTTGACATTGGGGTCACTCGGGAGTAGACCGTTTCAAACACAAAAAGATTTTTTTTAAATCGTTCGCAATTGACGGAGAAATCGTTGAAAATACATAAAAACAATGATATTCAAATAAACAGATACGTTACACACTCAAAAAACAATTGAAAAAAGTTTTCCGCGCAGCAGCACCAACACACATACACACTTTTCATTCATCTGACGTTAAAAAATATTTGTTTTAATCAATAAATAAATAAATTACAAATACACACGATTGCATTTTATTTTATTTTGTTTTTGTTTCAACAAAGCCTATCGCTCTTCGCCATGCGTGACATAAACTAAAGACTAAAGGTCACAATTGTGACCTATTTGAGTCTTCACAATGCACGCGCTCATAACATATCTGTTTATTTGAATATCATTGCATGAAAACAAAAAAATACACGGAGTTGAACATAGAACCTCCTCCTTTTTGGGCAGTCAGTTATTTTTTTTAAATATTTTTTTTTAATTTCATCTTTACAAACCAATACTGTTTCATGTACCGGATCGACACTGCACGGGAATTAAAACGACCAAAATTTAACAGTGCATACACTTATACAGGGTGTGAGTGACGGCACGAGATCTCGGTCTCGTTGACCATTCATAACTTCAGTTCTTAGCATCTTGACTGAAGTAGACTATACTATATTTATGGTACAGTATTATAAGTACATAGTATCTTTAAAGCTGATGATAAATTATTGAAGTTAGGCACATACAGAGTCGCAATATGGGTGAGGTTAAGGCGCTGATTACTCCCCAATGTTAACGCAGTACTGGCCATGCGCCCGCTCGATGCCAAAATAGCAATACTGAACCTCCATTTGAACAGTTTTGTTTGCAAAATATTCTTTGTTTTTTTTTTTTTAAGCAAAGCTATTAGTTACACGAAAAAACTTTGTATAAAAAAAAAGTTTTTTTGTTTTTCATGCTTTTTACCCTAGCCGTTACTAAGGAGTATGCTTTAGAAAGTTACCGTTTTACGGCACTAAAGGATATGTAGGCGTTTACTGCCAAAACAGCCAACACTGTATACAAAATTATAATCGCACACAGGCTCACGGTTGGCGCAGTAGTTGAGCGATTTGCGGCAGTATCGTCAAAGATTACTATTATATCGTTGTTCCCGCGAACCCCGGTGCATGTGTGAGACGGAACACCGGGGTGGTTTTTAATTAGTACGAATCTGACACACCCCTTCGCCCCCCAGGGCGGAGGACATCCAATGAGGATTTTCCAAGACGGAAAAAAAAGTGATTGAGCGATTGACTGCTGCGCTGCGTGTCGTGGGTTCGATTCCCGGAACAAATATTTGTATGACCTACAGATAGTTGTTCCGGCTCTGGGTGTTTGTGTATGTGAGTTTATATGTTTGTAAACGCACCCACGATACAGGAAGAAATTCCTAGTGTGGGGCAACTTTTTTGTAAAAAAAAAGTAAGAAATAAAAAAAGTTAATTTAAAAATCAAAAACCCGACTGCGAACTAAAAAGATGTAAACAAGTAGAAAATCATGCTGTGCAGTCGGAGGATCAGGTGGTCAGCCAACTCCCGAATATGTATCCTCCGACTGCACAGCATAATTTTCTACTTGTTTACATCTTTTTAGTTCGCAGTCGGGTTTTTGATTTTTAAATTAACTTTTTTATTTACAACTTTTTAGTTAGGTACCTATTTTTTTTTTCGAATCTCATTTAATCATATAAGTGGTATATATTTTTGTAATCACCTTTAAAAATCCTTCATTTTGATACCCCACTCGTTGGGTTTAGAAGAAAAAAAATATTGAGTCGCCCCCAATATGGCGCACAAATGCCGCCATTTTTGTTTTTTTTTAACGTCACTTATCTAAGAACATTTGGGCGGCCAAGCCCTATCTAACGATGTATTAATTATAAAAATCCATCTAGCGGTTTGCAAGATGTGAGGTAATAAAGAATATTACATACATACAAACATACATACAAGATACGCGCGAAAAACATAACCCTTTCCTTGCAGCCGGGTAAAAAGAACTCACCACCCGCGCCGGTTGTTTTGTATCAAGTCGATTTACATATTTGATTTATCAAAACACGCAGCTGGTGTAGGTATGTATCTACCAGCTAACCATAATATATTTTTTTTTTTATGAACCTGTCAGTAGGTATTTCTTATGAGCGAGAAATGGTCATACAATATTCACTGAGTTGTAAGGCATGGCACGCACTGCGATTTTTATTCGCGCGATTTTTTTTCCGCGCATTCTGTGTCCTATGGAAATGTATGAAGCTGCACGCACTGCGGAAAAAAAATCGCGCCCAAATAGTACTAAAAAATTCGCGCGGAAAAAAATTCGCGCGAATGAAAATCGCTGTGCGTGCTATGCCTAATTGCCGAGCAACTGTTTGTTGGGGGACAGATGAACTAATGACGTCCGTCCGTGGATCTTTTGAGGGTTCCGTACCAAAATGGTAAAATTGTGCGACTCAGTCTTTCTGTCCGTCTGTCACAGCTGGATATCTCAAGAACTAATAATCCTATCAACTTGAAATTTGTAATAGTTTAAGATGACGTTTGCCTTACTATTTTTCAAATAAGAAAGTTTTTTTTTTTTTTCCAACTTTCACTGAATGTGGGTCTTAAAATTCGAAGCGTTGCTACTAGGGCATGTGGGGTATCATATGAAAGAGCGCTATTTGCACATTCTCTAACATTTTCTTTTTTTTATAGTTATTCCGCATAGTTTTCGACTTTTGACGAAAACTTATTAAAAAAAAACATTCCCCCCTTTATCTCCGAAGTTTGCATAGAGAAACATTTGCAATTATTCTAGGTGATAGAAGTTAATGTAAAGATTACAGGAAAAATAAAACGATGTCTCTAAATAGCACACTTTTTCAGAAATCATCAACAAAAATTGCATTAGTTCGACTATCGACCAAGAGATGGCGCCGACCTAAAACTGCAATATTCTACAACGCAGAATATTCTCTGACGAATGTACCTAGGCCTTGTCGATGAATATTTAAAAACACTTCATGTTTCACAACCAAAATGTCCTCCTTCCTACCTACTCGCAGGTTGCTTTGGTTGAAGCATAGTTGCAGTTTTTCTGGGCACAGAACTATTTAGGTACCTATACGAATGAAGCTCCTAATAGGCTCCCGGTTAGTAAATGAGTAAATATGCTATAAAAATAAGCTAATAATTAAATACTGTACCTACTCATAGAACGAATTCAACCAGGGCTTGTAACTGCTTGTACGGAACCCTTGGTGTGCGAGTCCGGCTCGCACTTGGCCGGTTTTTATTTAACGAGAAAATGCCAGACATTATCCTTATCACACATTGTTGCATAAGTTACATAATTCTGTAGCAACAAGTTTGAATTTTAAAAAGAGGCCTTGTACTCTGGACTGTGAGTTAGTTCCGGTATTGATTTGATAGTCAGTTAGAAATTGATAGTTTATCTTCCTACCCAGAAAATACAAAAAAGTAGCTTAATATAAAAAAAAAACATTTTAACAAAAAAACCCTACCGACTTCCAAATAAGAAAACTACAAAGTGAAAAATAACTTTAGGAAATCGGTGTCTTTGGTAGGTACCATTTTTTTGCATTTTCGTAAAAAGTTTTGTAAAACAGTTTTTATTTATCACTTTTTATTTGTACCTACTTAATAGGCAAAAAGTTTAGTAAGGTACCTATTATAATACCAGAATAGATTAACCGAATATCATGAAACTTGAACATAACCGGTGAAATGAGAGTGTACCAAGGTGAACTGTACACATCTGCGTGTCCCTTTAGAGCGTACTGGCGTAATGTTATAATAAGAAATGGTATAAACAATAAACAGACTTGCGATTGCAGCAATCCCGAGAGATTTGCCGTTATTTATTGAAGAGTTCTGTTGTAACGTGTCCGAAGTTCTTCATCTAATCTTCACCAAATTAAAAAGGGACCAATTTCGGAACATAGTATTTCAAACTAAAAAGAATTTTCATAATCGGTCCATAATTAACGGAGATATCGGTGAACATACATAAAAAAAAATACATAATGTGGAACATAGAACCTCCTCCTTCTTGGTAAGTCGGTTAAAAATACCATTCGACGGGCAAAAACATGTTGATATTGATGCGAAATTGCAAGCATAATTACCCTAGAGGTAGGTAAAGTTCCATTTGCTGGGACACAAGCTTCCTCTCTTTTAGAGGGGTTGAACCGAACTAGAAGAGTTACCCTCAGTTTCCCAGCTCAAAATTAACGGAGAATTAATGTGACAAATTGTCAAGCACGCGTTATCTGCTGTGATTGGCTGTTGAAAATTCATTTAACCAATCACAGCAGATAACGCGTGCTTGACAATTTGTCACATTAATTCTGCGATAATTTTGAGCTGGGAAACTGGGGGTTAAAGAGTTACTGAACTAAAAGTTCTGGAGTGACGACCGCGAACCGGAAGACGTTGCGTTGAGAGGCGTCCCACTAGGTGGAGCGACGACCTGGTCAAGGCTGCGGGATTCCGGTGAATGCGAGACGCACTGGTCTGATCAGTGTGGCGACGCTAGGGGGAGGCCTATGTCCAGCAGTGGACGTTTTTTGGCTGAAATAATGATGATGAATTGAACTAAGCGGGCCCTTTGTCACTTCGGTCCTGTCTTCGATAAAATTACAACATTATATCACCATATCGAAACTTCAGTATTTTATATGGGGCGACTGCCTATCTGATCTTCACGACCCAGCAACTGGATAACACGATACCCCTTGACAAGATTGGTGTCAGATTTTATCATTTCTGACTATAGTTCCCGTCAAACTTCTTGGCCGCCCTGAAGTTGGGTTTCCGATGCGCAAGGCACGGATCGGTGCTGTTTTTAACCCCCGACGGTAAAAGAGGGTGTTATAAGTTTGATGTGTGTACCTGTGTGTTTGTGTATACGTCTGTGGGCATCATAGCTCCTAAACGGATGCACCGATTTTGATTTATAGTAGTCACATTGGATGTGTGTCTCTGATGTTGGCCATTGCGCAAGAAACAGTTTGTCATCGAGTATACTGCACAGAGTAAGCGAGATAGGACGATGCAACAAACGTGAGCGAGTAAAAGAGGCAGTTATACAAAGCTATATTCACCTTCAACATTGACCCAAAAGTAGCTACTGCGCAGGGTCTTGCAGCCTACTTCAGAGACACAAAGATCCGCTGTGAGTATTATAGTTTGTTTTTGTTTGAAAGGTGACTTTATCGAGAGTGTTTTTATTTATGTTTGATGAAAATCGGTTCAGCCGTTCCAAAGTTATGGGCGTTTTACTGTTTGAATCAGGCCGCAAGATAGTGTCATAATTACGTGTTCAATATAGATTGTCGATCGAAGCGTGTCTACTATTAGATAAATAATGTAGTATGCAATAAAAATATGTCGGGGTTTCTTTAAATTTTACTTTTTGTATGAGATTTACTACTGCGCAGCCATTGTAGCCAACTTCAGGGCGGCAAAGAATTTTGGCGAGAACCGTGCCCGTAACGACTGTTAAAGATGACAGTCGGGACGAACAGCTTATGGAGCTCTGCGAGGCCCCACCCACGGGCCGACCTAGTACGACCCGTGCTAAAGTTATAATTTTATAACGAGTATAAAAATCATGTTTAAAATTCGTTTCTGTAGGATACGTAGTAGATACGTAGGGTAGTACTAATAAATTATAATTATGTAATATTTTTAAATTTTATATGTTCTTATTATTTAATTTAATAATATGAATTTCGATGGCATGTAGCAACGTTGTTATTCGTCGCAGTCAACAACATCTATTTGGGGGTGAAAGGTCCCCCCTATTCTGAAGATAATAATAGATATGTATTTATTAATATAAAAAGTGAGCTTGTTTGATGATCTTGTGCAGATTTATTCTATGTATAAGCAATGCATTTCTGCCCTGAGCCGTAGGAGCGTGGTGGGCAGGCCAAGCTTGGCGCCAGGTGCTGGACCGGTGACCCTGGTTTAGGCAGCGGGAAACCGTTGCGATGAGGAATGGTCCTAGATTGGGTAGCAGTAGATAGAGAGAGCTAAACTCAGAATTGAACTGTAGAGAATAGATAAAACGACATCAGCTATTAATTATTAATGTACCTTAAGCTATTGTTGTGCATTATATAACACACGTAAAACTGCCCCTCGTAAAAACTTTTACGGAAGGCAGACGATAAAATTCTTAATTCCCAATTTATTAAATTAAATACCGACAAACATAAAAAATTATATAAATTGTAAAAAAGTATAAACTAAAATACAAAAAATACTTTAACGACTTCATATTAACTTAGCGTAACTAAAAATTATCTAACAATTGAAAAAACTCGATAAAAATAGGTCAACCTATATATTTATTATCAACCTATTATTTTCAGTGGTGGCCCAGTGGTATCAGCCGCGTCTGCCAAGTTGTGGATCGTGGGTTTGATCCCAGGCAGGCGCTTTACTTTGTGCAAATTATTTTATCACCGCTGCTCTCAAAACGGTGAAGGAAAACATCGTGAGGAAACCGGCATGTCTTAGAACCAACAATTCGAGACATGTGACATCCACCAAACCGCACTGGGCCCGCGTAGTGGATTACGGCCCATCCCCTCTCACAGAGAGGCCTGTGTCCCAGCAGTGGGAACATTAATAGGCTGATGATGATGATGAATATATTTTGCTTAGAACGGTTTTTTAATGACTGGCCCAATGGTTCACAGCTTGGACGAAACGTCACTAAAAAAACTCGCATACTCACAATCACACTCGCAATTAAACTGCTGATAGATGTTTACGGCTTAAACAATTGCGTGGTTAGTAGCTTTTTAGGATGAGTGAATAGTTATAGCTAATATTAAGGCGAATCAAACGAAACCAACACAAACCCATCCAGGTTTATTGGTACAATATATAACTGAAACTGTACCTACTCAAGATTGTATTCGTAAAAATAAAAAAAGCGATAAATCGCTGAATGCGCCATCGTGCTGGTTGGTGACCAGACGAGACTGCCCGATGGACACTCCTGGGAGGGCTAGGGAGTCCACGCAGTCTCCAGACCAGTCCCCCAATGATAGCGTCCTGTCGGTGCGTGTCTGTAGATTGCCAGCGTAAAACCTCATCTCACTTCCTTCTCCTCTCCTTCCTTCACTCACAGCAATAATGCCTAGGATAAAACGAATAAAAGCTGAACAGCGGCAGCAATCACTCTCACAAAAAAACCTCAACAACATCAGAGATCTGCACTCGAACCTAGTCACAGTCCATCAACAACTTGAAACTGAGAAACCAGCACTTTTTCCTTTTGGAGACAGATCGGATGACCGTTAGATGTGGTGTAGCTCTCTCTATGCACCTGGCTTGAATTGTCAAGCCATGGGGATCTCTTTGGCCTTGTAGAGTCTAACTACTCAGTGCTTTGGGCTCTGGTGGAGACAAGTCTAGAAAAGATTATCTATTATTTCCTTGGCGGCCCATTTGCTTCTCTTCAGACGATCCATCGTCATGCGCAGATGTCGTGATGGATGTGTTGCGCCAGGGTAATGGGGATGGAGTACTATATTCCATTCTCTGTCCTAACGGTGTAAAAATAAAATAAATCGACCATGGTTTGGTGCCTAGTGTAACCGCGCCGAACGGCGACGCGGTTAAACACGAGACGTTCCCAGCGTCGGTTGACGCTCACGTCCGCAAGGTTCAACAGGGCTGCCAAGTCCTGTAAAAAGGCGATGCGAAGGGCACTTGACTATATTAGCAGAATCGGGTACAAACTTGCTCCATACCCAGCAGGTAGCAAAGCGTTTTGGTCCCTGTCTAAGTCAGTTGAATCTAACTTCTGTCGCCCCTCACTACCATCACTGCTGAGACCCGACCCGACCCGACCCCTTGCCTCCTTTTTTGTGAAATCTTCGCGTTCCACCAGAGTTCAGCTCTGGTGGCGTGCGGCCCCTTCCTTCTTCTGTTGTTGGTGAGTCGTGTATGTTGGACATTCGCATCCATCAGAAAGCGGTAACCTTGACGTGGCCCCGACGGGATACCAGCAATTGTACTTAAAACTTGTGCGTCTGAATTGTCTCCAATCTTGAAACGCCTATATCACCTTTCCGACAGTGACTGGAAAAGTGGCGAAGGTTGGAAGCAAGCTAACGTTCATCCCGCCTGAAGACCTATTTTGGTAACGTCCATCCTCTGTAAGAGATGGAAAGTTTACTGAATAATAAGCTCCTGGCATACATGGAGACAACGACATCCTTAGTGACCACCAATACGGCTTCCGCTGAAATCGGTCAAATAGGGATCTTCTAGCGTATGCCTTTCACATCTGGAGTGAGGCCAACGAGAAGCACGGGGAAGCGCTTGCCTTCTCCCTTGACATCTCGAAGGTTTTCAACAAGATCTGGCACGAAAGTCTTATTAGTAACCCTCCTTCCTTCGGTCTGCCTAGTGGTTTACTACACCACCTAGTGGGTTACTACTAACTAAATCTTAGTATTAGATATAGCATGTACTTGCATGGTCGTGCGCAGTATGACAAACGCTGCGGCACCGCAACAATCTGGCACCAAACCTCTAAATTGAAAGAGCCCTAAGAAAATAATAAATATTCTCGCAAATGTACTAGTATTTAATAGTATTTTAATTTTTAGGAAGCCTTTCGTTTTTATTAAGAATCAATATATAAAAAACTAAGAACATCAGCAGAAAATGAACAGTATTCTTTTGTTTACTATGTTGTTCAGGATAAACACTGCAAATTAAAGTATTAAAAAAGCAGTTAAAATTAATAACAAAACAATTATTCTCACATGGAAAAATTTGCTGCATGAATTATTGGCGTAGGTGTAATTATTTTGTCTCAAAGACGTATTTTGACCCCCGTGATAAGAGTGACCCGAAGGAGAAGATAATGCGTGTGGATGTAACGCGAACGAGCGCGCAGGCGGCGGGATCGCGGCTCCGGCGCCCGCGCATCACATACTCAAGCCACTCACCAGGCAGGCTGGACCCCTGTGCGACCACTCCCTGCTGCTCATCTCTCTACCAATATGTTCATTGGCGTCACCTCAAGTGGAGACAACGTGAATTCTCATTACGACTACCTTATTTGAACTCCGGAGGTAAGCTCAAATCTCTTTCTCGGATAATGAACTTACTGAAGGTCACCCCAAAAGTTTATGTAAATAAGTGATTACCGATACACTGAAGTGTAATCTCCTACAGAATTACTATTCATCGTACAGTCCCCGGCGAAGACTATCATCCCCGTAAAGCATGATTTTTAAATTAATGTAAACTAATTATATCATAGCTTTATGTTCTTAGGTATCTATAACACTATTCAATATAATTTATTAACAAAATAACTTAGTACCAGGAGTGACATGTTTACTTTTCTTGCAGGCACATCTAGTGAAAGAAATTTTGTACGCTTGCAAATATGGCGCTAGATTTCGTTGCTGGATGTATAGGGGGTAAGATAAATATAATATCTATATTTGTAACATTGCGTATTTACCGTACTTATCTGATGTTATTCATAAACTAACCCATTGTGTTGGCTTTCAGGTTGTGCGGGAATCATTGCTGGTCATCCTTTGGATACATTGAAAGTGCACATACAGTCAGGTAGAGGCAGTGCGCTGCAATGCACGAAGGCTCTTTTGAAAGGAGGAACGTTGTCAACAGCTTACCGTGGAGTAGGAGCTCCGTTAGGTGGAATAGCGGCTGTTAACGCTATAGTTTTTGGTGCGTATGGGAATACGAGACGGGCATTGCCCAATCCAGACTCCTTGAGGACACATGCGACGGCTGGGGCAGCTGCTGGGCTGCTTCAAAGTTTCGCGTGTGCGCCCGTCGAGTTAGTCAAGACACGGCAGCAGTTAGCCAAAGCAGGAGATGGCATGCCGCCTGGAGCGTGGGCCGGGGCCCGCCACATCGTACGGACTGGCGGTTTCAAAGCACTTTTCCGTGGACTCGGTGTGACGATGGTGCGGGATTGCCCTGCGTTAGCGATCTACTTCACCTCATACGAAGCAATGACTCGAGGGGATCAATCCGTGATGAAAGTGTTTATGGCGGGAGGTGCGGCAGGAGCTCTTTCGTGGGTGGTATTATATCCTATTGATGTGGTGAAATCGAGGTATCAAGGAGACGTGTTGGGGAAGTACTCTGGTGCGTGGGACTGCTTCGTGAAATCTGTGCGCGCGGACGGTTGGCGCAGCATGGGACGTGGAGTGAGCGCGGTCACGGTACGCGCCTTCCTAAGCAACGCCGCGTGCTTCTCGGCCGTGGTGTGGACGGAGCGTGTTTGGCAGCGCATGGCTGCGGAACCTAGTGTTAACTCTCTGGCGCAAGCCACCGCCATCAGTGAAGCAGTGTGTGAGAACAACGACCGACAATTTGATGTTTAATCAAGGTTCGAATTATTAAGCTTTATTAAATACTTTTTTAATGATAAAAGAAAGTTTTTGTACATGACATAGGAGAGAAAGATAAAATGTTGTTATTTATATTTGTGTTGTTTTTATTATACAAATTTTCCTATAAGCTATTGATCTTCAGAGGTATAGATCTTAGCCCAATCATAAGTAAGCTTGTTAAAAACCATCGGATTCCCACAATCAGAAAAATCAAACAATAACGGGCAAAACTGTTTAACTGAAACTAGCTTTAATAATTAAATTAACAAACTTAATACTCTGTTGTTGATAATAAGTTAAATCGTTTCCGAAAAGCAATTTCTATCAAACTGAGTGTCGTAGTCAACGGCTACGAGATTGCTACGAGATTGCTACGCGGCTACGCCTGCTACGAAAATGTGCGAAATTTTTATTCAATCTTTTGATTTCTATTTTATGATACATAATCCTAAAACACTTTATTTAAATGTACCAGAGAGATTTTAATACGAAGAAATAAATAAAACAACGATAACTCTTTCTTATTAAGTATCATATACTTGTCTGAAAAATTTCATACAATTTTCAAAAATATTCCAAAAATACAGGAATGATTCACATTATGAAAATATCACAACATTATAAATATGCCAAAATTGCTATAATAAAGGTAAATATTTTTAAAAATAAAGGACGGTAACATAATAATTTTACATAATATTAACTTCACTATACTTTTTCCTAAGACTTTTATTTCTTCATCTTATTGATTAGGTAGTTTACTATAGTAGGGTAGGCTTTTCGATTATCATTAAAGTTACTGTGAGACCTGAAAATGAAATTGAATTAATAAAATTAAAAATAAACAGTTTGTATGTTCACATGTTTGTTAAGGGTAATCTCTGAAACTACTGCACCGATTTTGAAAATCCTTTCACTGACAGGTAGCACATGCCTCCGCTGAGTTTCACAGACTTTTCATTCCACAAAAAGTCCCCAGGTTTTTGCAGGATACCTCACGGGAGCGAATCTATTCTCAAATTTCATAGTAAGTTACATTGTATGTGGCGAATATAATTTATTCCCTTGGGCCATAATAATGAATCATATGTTGCATCTACAGTGTTGCATAATTATTTATTGAAATGCAATACTGTATGTGTTTTTGTTTGTTTGAAACATTGCAGGCGTCATGCACGTGAACTAGACAACTTGTAGGTTATTCTTCGCGCCACGAGGGAAAGGTTTACAATAAAAATAATCAAAGAATTGGTAGGCAGGTTAGCCACACCCACTATTATGTTAGCATTTTCAAGATGACCAACACCGTAGCTCTGTTTCTTTGGTTCATTAGAGTATAATACTAAACAACTCTGCCCTACCTACTCTATCACGTGCAATCAACCGTTCAGTATTTTTGACTGGCACGCGGCCCGGGGTCAAACCACATAACTACAAAGATTACAGACCACAGTTTTAGTAGGTACTTATAGTTACCAAAGAATACTTACTTGATAATACCTGAATGATAAGAACTGGGACACATCCGTATGTGAAACGAATATGTTTGTTCCATTCCCTCTTATGTGTATGTATATCGGATATCTTTTGTTCAGGGGAGTGACCATAAGCTCTTAGTGTAAGGTTAATTTGAGTGTGTGTAAGGGACAGATGTATATGATATCTATCCCTTAAGCATACTCAAAATACTAAGTGATTGTGGTCACCCCCCTGAGATCCTGTATAAATGCAAATATCCCCTACATCCTAGGAAGACTTTTCACAGACGCCTAGGTCCTTATTATTAAAAAAAAAACTCTGAGCTGTTTATGTAACTGATTATCAGATTTCTTAATTCAAATTCTCTATATAAAATTTGAATATAGAATGTGCTAAGCAGTCGGTAAACAGTGTCAGGATTTTTATAAATAGGGGGATTTTTCGTGTTGTAAGGCTACCTGTTTCGGCCACATAATGCGAAGAGGAGATATCAGTTAAGATAAACTGGTCATTGTTGGCAACACCTAAGGGCAAAGAGCACGAGGTCGGTCGCCAACACGATGGTCTGACCAATTGAAAGAAGCTAGGTCCTCAAACAAATTTGACTGCAACTTTGGATAGGAATCGATGGAGGCAGATTGTCCGCTTGAGGAGGTCCTGTGACCACGATTCTCAGCAAAGAGGGACCGATTGAAGAAGAAGAAGAGAAGTCTACCTTGGAGTGCACTAGTCCTGCTCCATAGGTTGCGGGGGTAGAGGCGGGGGCGGGGGCGGAGGCGGAGGGGGCGCGGGCGCTTCATTGTTGGCGGCCTGGTTCTCCATCAACCCGAGTTGCTCGAGCATATCGTCGTTGTCTTCCATCAGATGAACCTGCACCAACCACGGCCGGTTACTCTGCAAAGAACAATTTGAATATCCAAGACGAAAAACGTCGACAGTAATTGTTGTCTCTGGTGATTCTACCGGTGTTTTACATACAGTGTGTGTGTTACACTGACACGAAAAAAATGCCCTGAATTCAGTACATGATTCTGGACCCCCTAGTGTTAGAATTTTACGTAGGAAAGGTAGAAGAAAACATTAATTCCCTTTATTCACAAAAAATAACAGCAATGAAAATAAAATTCAAAAGCGCTGTACTTCTTCTCTTTGTCAGCGAGCCGCCAAAAGAGATTAATTATGAATCTAATTGAGCTAGATAGGAAGAACGGTGATTTTGAATTAATGAAAAAAGAGAAAAAAAGAAATATGGATTAGGAAAAAACCGGTGAAAGATTCAAACACTATGGGTAGCTCGCCGTCCGATAAGGACCAGGCGCGAGACGACGGCGCGTAGCGTTCCACGCGCGCCTCAAAGAGATGTCAGCAAAATTGACGGGGTCCACTAGGGCCGATGCCTGTCGGGTGTGTTTTAGTCAGCAAAAGTCTGACACGCCCTCCCGCTTCACCCAGAGCGGGAGAAGTCATTGGATGATTTCAAACCCAAAAAAAAGGGGTCCGGAATCATGTACTGAATCCATGGTACTTTTTTTAGCGTCGATGTCAGACACATTCCGAATACAAAACAGTCAATATAACTGTGCACCTCGTTGGAATGCGACCCCACTCCCGCCTACCCGCGCGGCGCCCTGCGTTCGCGTCGTGCGCCAATTACGAGAGTCAAACGTCAGAGTTAAGTAACAGTGCCAGGTGCACAGTTATTTTGACCGAGTAGTAAACACATTCCGTTCTCAGTCATATTACCTCTGATTTTGCATCACACAGTGTAGTTAGGTACTTATAGTCGATGCTATAAAGTTGCTTTTTGATTGCAGTCAGAGGTAAAATAACTGTATACGGACTGAAGATCATTGTACATCTTAGGTGTAAAGCTAAAACCGGTAAAAAACCCTGTAACCCTTAATGTTACATTATACATGAAGATACAAAATTGTTATGTTGGTAAAATAGAAACGTGATAAATAAACCGTTATCGGTATAGTTATCATATGAACCTACGTAGTTCAGTAGATAAAGAAGCTGAAAAATAAGGCAGATGTGCCTCTTGTTTTTTTCTGCAAGCCACGCAACAATGAATCATAATAATAGCGAGTTCTGTTGGAAAACATTCACAATAACAATGTACCGAGGGTTTAGCCCCCAGTCACGGTCGGGGCTAACTGCTTACTTCTGGTACCAATCTTAACACGAAATCACAATTTTTTGCTGACCATTGACCTCTCCCTTATCGCGATATTTTTAAGGTTCCGTAGAAGATTATGTCGTTAATTACAGATAAGGATTTTATTTTTCGACAGAAGATTCCGCATAATTTGTCAATTATTTACACAAATAAATTGTATTAACTTTAAAACTTTCGCGTTTCATAATTGAGAAACAATATACCACGGGTATTTAACGCGATGATTTCGATTCATTTATTTACCTGAGTCTACCCGGGACCACGGTCGTTGCAACACGGCCGAAACGTCGGGTGAAATAGGTAAATAAATGAATCCAAATCATCGCGTTAAATACCCGTGGTATATTGTTTCTCAAATAAATTGAAGTTCTAAAAACTAAAAAAAAACACGCTTTAATGGTAAATTGAACTAACAAGTCGCTAATCCTGAAGATCCTGGTAAGGATAATGGGACAAACTATCTAAATTATTGCATTGTCATCTTTTCTTGATAAGTGTGCAAAGTTTCAAATCAATCCGACCTTTTGAAGAGGGTGAACATCAAAGATTCCGTTACATTGATACATACATACAAAGCTAATACAAGTATGTTAAAAGGTCAAGCCATGGATAATAAAATTAAACAAAACGAATTGTACCCAAAGCTTTACCTACCCTTATCTATCAAGAGTTCTCTCCAACTACCAATACTAACTTCTCAACTACTCAATTCTAACCTCTGATAAGTATTTTTATTATTTTTGGTTATCCCGGTAATTCTACTGAGGCTTTTTTAATATTGAGGCATAAAAGTCATTTTAAAAAATAATCATACGGTACCACAGCATATTTAGACCACCTACTGTTAATATTTTTACTTGTTTGGCTTGATAAGACCGTCTACTAGAACCATTATATTTATCTTAAATTAAACAATTTTACTGCTGTGCTGATTATAAAGTAAAAACGTAGCTTACATTGACCTAAAGATTTGTATCTTCAGCAAACCGCAAGATCTATAATTATGTATTGTTATTAAGTATCCAAACGAAACTTCTCGTGAATACTAATAAGTATTTACGAGTACAGCGATCCTTTTCGATATTCTAAAATTAGAAAGTTATTGCTACTCGCAATCGTAGACAAATTGCGTTTTAAATCGCCATACTTTCTGCGCGTGCGCATCTAATATTATCTAATGATTTGGAAAAAAAAAAAATGTTTTTTTTTTTCAAAGTGTTAACGTCATCAGAATATCTTCTGGTGTCATGATGATAAAGAATTAAAACAATAGCTTTTGCGCTTCGTCACCGTAGTCGTTCATTTTACGCAGTGCAATTAAAAGCAGATATATCCGCTTAAAATGGGCTTATTAACCTTTACAATAACTTTGGATGTCAAGTTACATCAGTGTGATGTAATCCATTCATAATTTAAGTTAGTGCTATAACATTGTCCCGACAACTGTAGCCGTTTAGAATTAAAAAAAGAAACCCTCGTAGAATTATAACAACGGTCATAGCAGGGATCTACGAGAATAATATAATTGCTTAGTTTGTGCCAATAACCAATAAACTTTTGCATATTACTTGTTTGAAAGTAAACAATACCGGCAGGTAAATATATTAATGAATATTATAATGTATTCTACGCATCTTTCGTAGGCGGCTACGATGCGCTCAAAATTTTCGTCATAGCTCCGATTGCTGCCGAGACCTAGCGATGTGACACTCGTAAAGTCAAGTCGTACACCACATCAGCCAACATGATATGACAATACAATAATGTCTATGCTTTCTCGTCAACTGTATCTATGAAAAAAAAGTGCGAATGCAGCCCACTGCTTCGGCACGGCAGCTGACAGTTAGAGTGCCTTTTCACCAAAGGCCTGCCAGGTAGCGAGGTGGTATGCGAGGAAAAAATACACTAATGGAATCACTTAATTTTTCTAGCCAAGCGATTTTCCACCAGAGCTGCGCTAGCTCTGGTGGAAAATCGCTTGCAGAGCTTCGTTTGCGGGCTGGGAATATGTGCGTACGCGTACAGCTGAATAAAATCCTCGCTTCACTCGGCTATACACTGTTTCAAAGCTTTGTTTCGCTTCGTTGCGTCGCTGGTCTGGGTGGCAACAATCACATATTTTCATACCACCACTACATATCCTGGCGCCTCTTTGCCACTTCGCTCATCTTTGGTGGAAAAGCGCCCTTTGTCGTCTACCTAAATTAAACTACGTTCATAAACGAAGTATGTCAGCAGGTACTAACATCAGGCAGCGCCGTGCGGTGCTGGCCGTGTCTGGCCGTCTCCGACAGTAGGATCTTCTGCCTCTTCTCCTCCATGAGGCGCTCGCGGTGCTTGTGAATGTAGTCGTACACGTTGGGTAGGCCCATGATGACGCACGCCGACAGCGCCGACCGGTAGATGTTCATGTCTGTTGCCTCGTACCTGGGTAACCAAGGCTTCATCATTTAGTATATGTCTAGTGGACGCAAGGAAGTCGTCCACCAGACAAAATCCAAAGCGTCAACAGATTGACTGGTCTAGTTTACCTAGCCCCACCGCACTCCCGCGACCTTCACCAGGTCATCGGTTCAACTTGTGGGAGGCTTTTCAAAGCTGTTTCTTCCGGTAGGCACTTAGTACGCTACCAAATATTTTAGAGACAATTATCTGCATATTTTTGTAGATACAGGTAGCAACAGCTGAACAACTTTCGACAATCGTATGTCACCTAGAAATAGATTCCAGTATAAAATCGGCAACTATCCTGCATAACATGATAAAAAATTGCGTGAAATACATAAAAATGTGATACGATTTGGCTGCTTCTTTTTCCTGGTATTGTCACAAATGGAGTAACTTAAACACCCTTGAAGCACTTTGTATGTTTCAGTAAAATGTATCTACTTTATGTTCGTAAGAAGTAGGCGACTATCAGCTGGGTATCAAGTGCTGGTACGTGTCCGGTCAAATATTTTCTGTTTGTTACAAATCGGTCATTTTGTATCCGGTATTGGATGGCGAGGTAGACCGAGATATAACGCACCGGATCAACTCGGGATGGATGAAATGGCGACAGGTCACTGGAACAACTTGCGACCCACGGATGCCCCTCAAGTTAAAGGGGAAAATTTACAAGTCCGTGATTAGACCTTTCGTACTATATGGATCAGAATGTTAGGCTGTGAAAAAGATGGATGAAAAGAGATTGCATGTAGCAGAGATGAGAATGTTGAGATGGATGTGCGGAGTGAAGAGAATGGATAAAGAGGAAGTTTGAAAGTGGCGCCGGTGACAGAAAAATTAAAAAGAAACCGTTTGTCCTGGTATGGTCATGTGATGAGGAGGGATGAAACGCATGTTACTAAAAGAGTTATGAATATAAATATGGATGGATGGAGAGGGAGGGGACGGCCAAAGAAAAGATGGATATACTGTGTGATGAGTGATATGAAAGAAAAGGGAGTCAGTGATAGCGTGACGGGGATCAGTATGATAGGACAAGGGCAGGAAGATGATGTTTACCTAGCTTTTAGATAATCCCTTACTTGTTATTGTCGGATGAGGCAAGGGGGTTAACACTCGCTGGTTTTCGTTTTACCCATACTACAACAAAATATTCTGTATCTCCATGCACTGGAGAAAGTATATTTTTCTCCACTACAGCTGGAGAAAAATATACTTGCTCCAGTTTACTTTAAATCTGTGCAAATGGCGACGAAGACACGAACTACGACGAGACTAGATTAAGCCAATTCATTGTTTAATATTTAAGAATTTAATGTCCGTGACTTTGGTGCGGTAGGTTAATAACACCAATTTGATACCGTTGCTTATAAAATAAACACAAAACAAAGAAAATTTCTTCACAATAATGGTAGATTGCAGAAAGGGGTAAATATTGGATCCACATGAAATAAAACGTGCTGAAATCGATAATGATGCACTTTGTTTACAGAACCACTGAACTGTTACTTTCATCATGGCCCACCAAGGTTAAGGTAGGTATTCATTTTAGTCATATTTATACCTAGGTACTGAAGTCTGAAAGCTAGATAAAGTCTGCAATAAACTTGTGCACTCAACCCCTTTTGTTAACCGACTTCCCAAAAAGTAGGGAGGTTCTATGTTCGACATTATGTTTGTTTTTTTTTTTTTGTTTGTTCTCCTATATCTCCGTCAATTGATAAAAAAAAAAATGAAAAAAAAAAAAAAACTTTTTTTGTTTGAAAAAGTATGTTTCGAAATTGGTCCCATTTTAATTTGGTGAAGATCTGATGAAGAACTTCGGAGATATACAACAGAACTCTTTAATAAATAACGGCAAATCTCTCGGGATTGCTGCAATCGCATGTCTGTTTATTGTTTATACCATTTCAGAACATAACATCACGCCAGTGCGCTCTTAAGCGGTACGCAGATCTCTCATTTCACCGGTTATGTTCAAGTTTCATGAAATCTATTCTTGCGTTATAGTTACCTTACTAACTTGCCTATTACGTAGGTACAACTAAAAAGTGAAATATAAAAACTTTTTTTGCAAAAAAATACTACCGACTTCCAAATACAAAACTACAAAGTGAAAAATAACTTTATTTATTGAAGTCGGTGTCCATAACGCAAAAAATATGGTACCTACGAAAGACACCGACTTCAATAAATAAAGTTATTTTTCACTTTGTAGTTTTGTATTTGGAAAACTACAAAGTTTTAAAATTGCTAGAATCATATCTAAGTAATAGATTGAAATGTACTGAAATCACAAGAGTGTGCGCAAAAACAAAAACTGAACGAACATATGTGTCGAATTTCAGGAATATAAAATATGGAGTGCCTCAAGGTACCGTGCTTGGGCCACCTTTGTTTCTCATTTACATAAATGATTTGCCAAGAGTGACACAACAACAAATGATTTTGTTTGCAGATGACAGCACTGCCATAGTAAAATGTAATGACTTAAATACTTATCAATTTGACATTAATAATACTCTAACTGAAATAATTAATTGGCTTAATATGAATAATTTAATAATCAATCTTAAGAAAACCAAATTAATGCATTTCCAACAAAGAATTGAATCCCCTAAAATTTGTGTCAATTACAATGGCTACGAAATAGAAGAAGTAAAAGTAAGTGTGTTTTTAGGTATCCATATTGACAATAACCTTAATTGGAAAGCTAATATAGAACAGCTATGTAAAAAAATTAATAAATCTGCCTACGCACTTTTTCAATTAGCTAAAAAAGTAAATATAGAAGCGTTACTTGTTGCCTATCATGGTCTAGTAGCCTCACTTCTGCGATGCGGAATTATTTTTTGGGGTAATTCCACGGATAAGGCACAAAAAAGGTGCATTAGAGCCATGTGTGGTCTGAAAACAGATGACAGCTGTGCACCGTACTTTAAATCATTAAAAATACTTACGCTACCGGCGTTATACATATTAGAAATCAGTATCTTCGTTGAAACAAATCCAAACCTTTTTGAAAAAATGACAATGGTACGAAATGTTCCAATTCGTAGTCAGTACAAAAATTCTTTGAATAATTATAAGTGTAAAACTGCATTAGTAAAAAAAAGTGTCCTGGGTATGGCTCCATGTATTTATAATAAAATTCCAGACGCCATAAAAGAATTAAATTATACACAATTTAAGAAAAATTAAATTGTTCTTAATTGATAAATGTTATTATAATATTGACGAATACTTAAATGACGAATTAATTTAGAATTACAATTATCGTATAAAATATAGACATTCATTACTTTGACATTTTTAATTATTTTGACATAGATTTATTTTCTTTTGACATTTTAATAATTCCTCATTTAGGTCTGAATTAATTGTTGTATTAAATAATATGTAATTGTTTAATTTATTTTCTAATTTAATACCATAACTATGCATGATTTTCAAATATTTGTAATCCTCAGCTAGATTTGCACACCATATTTGTACGCCTCCTGGCATAACATAGCGCTCTGTTCATCAAACATAAGATCTGTATTTACTTACCTATGTTAACAAATAAATAAATTGAATTGAAATTGAATTGAATTGAAGTCAGTAGTATTTTTTTGCAAAAAAGTTTTTTATATTTGTTGAAATATTGACGAAATTTACTTAATCCTATCCTATTCTTCTACTTCCACTACATATATTGCACAGAAAACTTTCATGATAGTTGGTGGTTTTTAGAGTTCTTGCCAAATTTACCTATCCTTAACTGTATCATGTATCCGATGGCATTCGAACAATTGTACCAAAATAGGATAATATTTAATATTTTGAGACGTGGTCGCTCACAATGGGCCTCATCAGAAAGCTTACAGTCATCTAAAGGGCAATGGAGAGGGCTATGCTCAGAGTTTCCTTGTGTGATCGAATCAGAAATGTAGAGATCCGCATGAGAACCAGTGTTACCGACGTAGCCCGAAGAATTTCCAAACTTAAGTGGCAGTGGGCAGAGCACATTGCTCGCAGAACAGATGGCCGATGGGGCAGAAAGGTTCTGGAGTGACGACCGCGAACCGGAAGACGTTGCATTGGCAGGCCTCCCACCAGGTGGACCGATGACCTGGTGAAGGTTGCGGGGATGAGCTGGATGCGAGATGCACGGGACCGATCAATGTGGCGACGCTTGGGGGAGACCTTTGTCCAGCAGTGGATGTCTTTCGTCTGATATGATTATGAGGATAATATTTTAAACGCCTAGTATACCACACTTGTATGATTACGTTAAGTAAGTAGCCTTATATGAAGTATACGGCCCCTATTTCCTAAAATCATCCGTACGGAAGTGCTGTAGATATGAATGTTGCCGGATACAGGCCTTATAAAATTTTCTTTGAATACAGCACTGGAACAGAAAATCATGTTCACGCAGCCATTCGATGTGTATTAGACAGATAACCCATGTACTGACATGATCCCTCATTAGTGTGATGACGAATGTGGAGAGCAAAAATTTCATCAGACTGTAATCTTTGTACTTTCCCAACGTATTATTTTTCTGTTCCAGTTTAAAAAAACTATTTTTTTCGCGATCTTACTAATGGTTGTTGGACCATCTTAATAGCTGCGTAGTTACCTTACAGAATTTGATGTTTTTTGATGACTTGATGACGACAGTACGGCAACTTTTTGGCATTTGAAAATCAACAGGAAAATCGAACCTGCTCTTAATGTAGGTAGTAAATAACAAACGATAATTTACAGATCTGATAGAGATTAAACTGACAAACAAGTTCGACTGCGCATACGACTATTTCTCAAGCAGTATGTGGGTACTTATTCGTGCATCCGTAAACATTTGCAGTAGCCAAAGGATATAATAATATGATAAGGCTAAAGTAGGAGAAATGTCTGGTACAAACAGGTTCGCTGCAAATGCAAAATGACTGTACGACTAGCTTTATTATCTCAGTTCATACGCAATTCTGAGTTATAAATAGAGGCTAATTGATAGATAGCATAACAGAACGCATAACAAACGAATGTCCTATAGGTAGATTATAAGACGTCTCAATAGATGAACCTATCTCAGCCCCCAGCTAACTTTAATTCAATAATAAGCATCTAACATTTGATCCAGAAGTGAATAGTCACGACAGGCCGCTTTAGCCTCAGCTTAGAGAAAGATAACCAGCTGTTTAGTTCTAGAAATGCACAAGACACGTGCCTTTAGTCAAGATAACCGAAGTTATATAAGACTGTTGTGAATAACGTGATCAAATAGGCAATTATTTCCTTAATTATTGCATGTTTAAGATAATGCTGAATATAGATTGGGTACAAGAGTCACGCGAAAACCATTTCATGCGATGATAGGGAAATGCGCTGAAGCAGGTCAGCTTATGTAAGAATAAAATGTGGTAGTTACGACTACTTTTCTCATTCCCAGGCAAGGTAAGACAATGCAAAGGCAGAGAGTGATTAGGCAATCTCTCTCTCTCTCTCTCTTTGCGGTGCAATAAATCTTTAAAAGCAGGGCTTTCGGGGCAATCACATTTTCATCCATTGTTTATCAATATTTGAAGTAGTTATCGTTTTAGTCGAGTAAATTGGCTTATTTAATTCTTGTTCTAGCAATATTAAAGAGTTGTGTTCTGTTGGATTCAAAGCTTCCTCTGTTCCTATAATTATGCGCTCTGTAGCGGTATCACATTTTGACTCCGGTCTATTGTTTTCCTATACCAAAGACGAAGGGATTGTAATTATGCTAAAACTCACCACTCATTGGTCCTCTCATCGTAACATTCGACGTGGTAGATAGTGGTGACTCCGTTGAAGCCTCCGATCGCGAAGATCATGTCATCGATGACCTCTATGGCGAAGTTGCTGCGAGGGTTGTACATGTCAGGCACCGGGGCCCAGGTGTTGGCCGCGGGGTCGTACACCTCGCCGCTACACATTCGGGATATGCCGTTGAAACCGCCGATCACGTAGATCTGGGCATAAAGAAAAATGTAACTAATATGAGCTAATGTGAGTAAGTTATTGTTGCTAAATAAAAACTGCCACTTGGGTGAACTTTCTAGGTAATGCTCGCTGTAGAGAGATCGGTTAGTTTGTAATAAGAATAGAAAGAAAAGAAAGAAAAGAGAGAAGAGAAAGAAAAGAAAGAAAAGAGAGAAGAGAAAGAAAAGAAAGAAAAGTAAGAAAAGAAAGAAAAGAAAGAAAAGAAAGAAAAGAAAGAAAAGAAAGAAAAGAAAGAAAAGAAAAGAAAAGAAAAGAAAAGAAAAGAAAAGAAAAGAAAAGAAAAGAAAAGAAAAGAAAAGAAAAGAAAAGAAAAGAAAAGAAAAGAAAAGAAAAGAAAAGAAAAGAAAAGAAAAGAAAAGAAAAGAAAAGAAAAGAAAAGAAAAGAAAAGAAAAGAAAAGAAAAGAAAAGAAAAGAAAAGAAAAGAAAAGAAAAGAAAAGAAAAGAAAAGAAAAGAAAAGAAAAGAAAAGAAAAGAAAAGAAAAGAAAAAAAAGAAAAGAAAAGAAAAGAAAAGAAAAGAAAAGAAAAGAAAAGAAAAGAAAAGAAAAGAAAAGAAAAGAAAAGAAAAGAAAAGAAAAGAAAAGAAAAGAAAAGAAAAGAAAAGAAAAGAAAAGAAAAGAAAAGAAAAGAAAAGAAAAGAAAAGAAAAGAAAAGAAAAGAAAAGAAAAGAAAAGAAAAGAAAAGAAAAGAAAAGAAAAGAAAAGAAAAGAAAAGAAAAGAAAAGAAAAGAAAATAAAGAAAGAAAAGAAAAGAAAAGAAAGAAAAGAAAGAAAAGAAAGAAAAGAAAGAAAAGAAAGAAAAGAAAGAAAAGAAAGAAAAGAAAGAAAAGAAAGAAAAGAAAGAAAAGAAAGAAAAGAAAGAAAAGAAAGAAAAGAAAGAAAAGAAAGAAAAGAAAGAAAAGAAAGAAAAGAAAGAAAAGAAAGAAAAGAAAGAAAGAAAGAATAGAAAGAAAAGAAAAGAAAGAAAGAAAATAAAGAATTTGGCATACAAAGATACACACAATTTAGGAACAAATAAAAGGGAACTTAATTTTAAAACAATTACATAGTGTGCCCCGCGGCTGCGCCAAATAGGTAAAATTCAGCAAAATGCCAGACAACTACGAGTTGCCTGACGCTGGTTTTCAACTGAACCTTACATTGAAGTGTACCTAGTGCCTCTGAAAGAAAACACGTCGGCTTTTATTTGACGACTGCCAACCAAGCGTAACCAATCCAAAAGTATCGTATACTCGGTTAGTGGCCTGTGAAGATTTCATGTAAAGTTCAAGTATGCATCCAGACTGCTAGCCGACTTCAACATGAAACGCCTAGGCATATTGTTAGTAGGGATGCGACACTAGTCTAGGCTTCATGCGAAATTTAGCTTTACTTTGGTTTGCGATAATCGAAGCCAGATTTTGTGTGTATAGCCATTGGTATTACTCTATTCTCAATGCTATTTAGAAAAGAACCAAGTACTGTATAGTAAGTAGATATGCTTTAACTATTCACCGTCTGATATTGTATGACGATAACTGTACAGATTCCTTATTATGAATCAATTTCCTTGCGGCGTAGACACTTGGCCTATATGGAACGATTCGAATAAATCTAGTTATTACTAGTGCTTTCTACAAACACGAAACTTATGGAATATGAAGATATTTGATAAAGTTTTTTCATAATAATACAACGGCGTAATATTGTGACCTACGCTGATCCTGAAATGATAACGTTAATCATTTTGAGTTAATGACTCTAGCTGTGATTAATAATATTGTTCTTAAATGCTCGTAAGTAATAATATTTTTTTTTTTTTTACCCCAAGCAAAACGCCGCGCTAGCTGTTTTTCGTGCAATTTTTAGGAGCTATCTACTCGTTATTTAAAATGAAATATCAACTAATAAAAATAGATTAAATTACTACATATTATTGATTCCAAAATTGTAGATTTCTTTTTTTGTAAGTGAAGTATATGTTTCACTATTCTCCTTCCAACAAAATCATAAAAATGAGAAATAATGGTTGATAGCATGCATCTCCTCGTAAAGTGTTCATTAATATTTTTTTGTACTAACACTAATGGATAGACAATTTGATAACGAACATTTTGTAAGTTTTACTTTTTTCAAAAGAACAATATTCGATTTTATAAAGATTTCATTCTAAAATCTGGGCGTATTCACTACCGTAATTCATGCGCCACCAGTGCCGCTAGGCCAATAGGAATGCTCATGTCTCATGCTGATTTTTTGGTCAGGGTACGGCCTTAATAGCTACGAAGATTTAATTGATCCTAGTCGCATAACTAATTGATAAGTTTAGTAACTACTGAAACAGCAAATATTTTTTTAATAATTTTCACACACGGTTACGCACTACATCCGATCCGTGTTCGTGAAATTTCGGTTCCAAAGTAACCCTAGTACTTCTTGTAGGGAAGCTTACGTACTAGGTACATCCGAACTCTATCCGTCATAACTCAGTACATTTTGAACTCGGAACTCATATCACGTATACGGATCGGATTTAGTGTCGCCCTAAGTCCTAGTAAACGACTGCAGGATAATATGTTCCAACCTTTAGAAATTGACTCAACTCAATGTAATATTCATATGTGTTGGGGTCCTTAATGAAGTGTGAAATAGCAACACCAATGTTGATAATTAAATTGTGATTTAAAATCCTGTGGTCTTAGTGCGAGTTAACGTAATCGATCGCGTTAACTTAAGGTTGCCCTAGTCGGCGGTACGAACTATTTTGTGGCCGGGGTTAAAATGCATGCTATCTCATCCGACAACACGTACGGAAGGGATAGACGCTGTGATGACCAGTAAGAAAGCTAGTGCGCGTACACTCATGGTATAAAAATAATAAATGGATGATGATTTAGAACGAAAAGGAGCGCGCGAAATTTTATAAACAGACCTTTGGAAGTATGAGTATCATGTCAAAACTACTGAATGTATTAATTGATTTTTTTTACTGCTAATCTATCCATGTATGGTGACAGTTTTGAAATTTGACTTCTTTATATGGTATTTATTTCCACCCAAAGATGCGTTGAAATTAGTGTTGAAATACGGAACTTTCGACGCTCATAACTTTCATATAGACGTTTTTTTAACTTTTTTGTTTCCATACAGGGCTGGATAATGATGAGACAAATTGATATCATTTTTAGGGTTCAAAAAGGGTAAAAATGGGACCCTATTACTAAGACTCCGCGGTCCGTCTGTCTGTCTGTCTGTCACCAGGCTATATATCCCATGAACCGTGATAGCTAGACAGTTGAAATTGTCACAGATGATGTATTTCTGTTGCCTCTAAAATAAAAATAAATAAAATAAGCCTTTATTGCTGTTCTATGAGTTTATAAAAACTTTTTTTCTTTCTTATTTTTGTAACAATAATACTCATTTATTAACTCAACTACACGATCGGTTTCACTTCACAGCTTGTCTTCCGAAAAAGGCCTCCTCTAAAGCTTTCCATTTCTGCCTGTCTTTCGCTGTTCTCGTCCACTCTGGACCCGCTACTTTTTTGAGGTCATCTTCCCATCTTTTTGTTTGACGCCCTTTACTTCTTTTCCCATTCCTGGGATACCACTCTGTTATGGTTTTTGTCCATTTTCCACTCGTATCTCTAAGTATATGTCCAGTCCATCGCCATTTTAATGTTTTATATGTTTTCTTTGCAGCCTTAAAATTAGTTGTATTTTAATTTTTTCTAATCTTATTCTATCTTTCCTCTTGACGCCCATTACGCTTCTCTCCATTCCCTTTTGACATACCTTTATTTTGTTTATTAAGTTATCTGTCAATGCCTATGTTTGGCAACCATAAGTTAAGCATGGTAAAATGCACATATCATACACTTTTCTTTTCTCTTTGATAGGCTTGTCCTTGTTTTTCATGACTTCGCTGAGTGACCAATATCTCTTCCATGTATTGGCTATCCGTCTTTCAATTTATTTATGCATGGTGTCTTCAGCGGCTATTAGTTGTCCTAGGTATACGTATTCTTCGACATATTCTATCATCTCTGAATTGACTATGATGATATGCGTCTGTGAAGAGTTTGTCTTTGCCGTGTTCATTGCAAGTCCAGCTTTCGCGCTTTGACAGTTGTTGTAACATTTGCTCTAATTTTATTGGACATTCTGCAAATAAGATCAAGTCATCTGAAATCGCAATTGGTTAAGTTTTTCACCGTTTATGTTCAGGCCTTCGTGATCATTGCAGATTCCTGAATATCATCTCTAGAGCCGCCGAAAACAACTTAGGAGAAATTGGGAAGGAGTCTAAGGCAAGCTATTATAATCAACAAATCCCAAATAGTATTTCTTATTGTACTCTTTACATTTTTGTAGAACCTGCCTTAGAACATGTATGTGGTCTATTGTTTAATAATTACTGCGGAAACCCGCCTGCTCTCTTGGTTGGTTTTCATCGAGGGTAGAAGTGATTCGTGACAGAATTATTTTTGAAAATACTTTATAGACATTGGACATCAAGCTTATTGGTCTGTAATAACCTATATCTCCTTTATCTCCTTTTTATGCAATAATATTATTGTTGATTTAATCCAGTTTTCAGGGACAATTTCAGTCTCTATTTTTTTTTTTAAATATATTTGTTAATATAGGACCAATGACTGGTGTAGTAGATTTTAACAGTTCATTTGTGACCTGATCAGCACCTGGTGTCTTGTCTGTCTTTTGCGTATTGATTGCTCTAATTGTTTCTACATTTATTATTTTAGGGATTGCCTCAGAATCTTTGTTATTTATTTTATTTGTTGTTTTTTTTTGGTTTTTGCTTATTGCCTCTAAAATAACAAATACTAAAAACAGAATAAAATAAATATTTACGGAACCAAACTATAATGGTACGGAACACTTCATGCGTGAGTCCGACTCGCACTTGGCCGATTTTTATTTTGAGCGTACACCGTCAAACAGTGGAGTAATCGCCATACTACGTTTGTACGGAAGAATGACTGACTAGGGCAACCTTAAACGTCAATTTATATTAAAACTGGACAAGCGCCGTCTGGTGGCACTACTGTGAAGCTATACAGGGTGTCCCAGAAATCGACGTCAAGCCGTAAATGGGTGATAGACCAAGTTATAACAGTTCTCAGAAAAATACGAAAAAAAATCTATCTCATGTTTTTAAAAAATTATGTTCACTTTAAAAATTTACTAAAAAAATCAATCCCTGTAATGGTTCTTTAACTCCAATTGCTACAAATCCCATAATTTATCTAATTTTTTTATTATTATGTAATCTTGAATAATGCTTGTGTAGATTTTTGCCTAAAATTCAAAGCCAACTCCTCCTGCTTAGAAGAAAATTAAACTTTTTCAAAACCAAATTATTCAAATTTACTATTTCGCCCAACTTTAACTGACTGTACTGAAAAAAAAATGTACTACGCTAGTTTGGCAAGTAACATGAAAAATTGGCGCATTTAATAAGGATTCAAAAATGGTGTAACACTTGCTAGATTACGTTTTCAATAATTGCTCAAATTTTTTTTTGTAAATATTTTCGGTTTTTACCCAAAATGTCCATACTTCCTTAAAATGACTTTAGCTTACCTAAAGCTTTGCTAAACTCCGTTTCTAATTCGATAGAGACGGAGAGAGTCATTTTACGAAGTGTGAGCGAGATAAGAAATCGAAATTTTACGTAATTTAAGAGCAAAGTTATGATAGTGATTCAACCTTTTCAAGACGTAAATGGGTGATAGACCAAGTTATAACAGTTCTCAGAAAAATACGAAAAAAAATCTATCTCATGTTTTTAAAAAATTATGTTCACTTTAAAAATTTACTAAAAAAATCAATCCCTGTAATGGTTCTTTAACTCCAATTGCTACAAATCCCATAATGAGACTCTCTCCGTCTCTATCGAATTAGAAACGGAGTTTAGCAAAGCTTTAGGTAAGCTAAAGTCATTTTAAGGAAGTATGGACATTTTGGGTAAAAACCGATACTATTTACAAAAAAAAATTTGACCAATTATTGAAAACGTAATCTAGCAAGTGTTACACCATTTTTGAATCCTTATTAAATGCGCCAATTTTTCATGTTACTTGCCAAACTAGCGTAGTACATTTTTTTTTCAGTACAGTCAGTTAAAGTTGGGCGAAACAGTAAATTTGAATAATTTGGTTTTGAAAAAGTTTAATTTTCTTCTAAGTAGGAGGAGTTGGCTTTAAATTTTAGGCAAAAATCTACACAAGCATTATTCAAGATTACATAATAATAAAAAAAATTGATAAATTATGGGATTTGTAGCAATTGGAGTTAAAGAACCATTACAGGGATTGATTTTTTTAGTAAATTTTTAAAGTGAAAATAATTTTTTAAAAACATGAGATAGATTTTTTTTCGTATTTTTCTGAGAACTGTTATAACTTGGTCTATCACCCATTTACGGCTTGACGTCGATTTCTGGGACACCCTGTATATACGATTTGAAATAAGCGAACGTTAACGTTGACGCGATCGAGTGATTACCTATAAAAACCCGCACTAGGCCTTCTGAAGCTGGTCTAAAAGGCAGGTAATAAGATTACAAGCAATAATACCTAAATACCTTGTTGTGGTAAGCGATGCAGGAGACGCCAGATCTGCGCGAGCGCATGGGCGCGAGGTTGGTCCACTGGTTCGTGTCCGGGTCGTACACCTCCACGCTGTTCATGCACTCCTGCCCGTTGAAGCCACCCGTTATGTAGATCTTATCTGAAATAAAAGTTCAAATTAATTGTGACCAAATTTTATTTCTTTTTTATTTACTTACTATCAGGACCCGAGGTGGAGGCGCGTAGTGTTCCACGCGCGCCCCTCTTAGAAACGCGGGGGGAGTCAAAAACCTCAATCCCTCCCCAAACCGAGGTCGAGGTTATTTATTCGTAATTAGTCTGTGCTGTGCTGTGTGTGTATGTCCTAATGCTGAGAAAAAGCTTTCGTCTTCTTTTCCCACACATGTATGTCCTGTGGCATTGCGGTTCAGTCTATTCGGAAGGAAATTCAATTGCAACCTTTATCTTCATCACAGCTCATCAGATCCGTTCCAATAGAAATGTTGGTTGTTTCACAATTTTTTACATATAGTTTAATTAGATTGTCTAATCTCTGATTTTTAATACCCGACTGCAAGGAAAGTGTTATGTTTTTCGCGCGTACAAGATACGTTTTGGGAAGGAAGGATCACGGGATCAGCCAGTTCAAGAATATGTATCCTCCGACTGCAAAGCATGTTTTTTTTTTGTTTACAGCTTTTTAGTTCGCTTCTAAAGCAGTCGGGATTTTAATGTTTTTTTAAATTAACTTTTTAATTTCGTAAACTAAACTGAGATTGCGGGTTGCCACTTTATCGTTACGTAATAATAGTGTCGTATACTGAGTTGATCGAAAATCGAAGTAGATTGAAAATGGAACTATTTCACGGCAAAATAAAATACATTTCTTAAGAAACTATTAGCGGTAGTATTTAATTTCCACTCATTTATGTCAGACTTCATTCTATCTATCGCATTTATTTTACTCATCTAGATTTAAGACTGGTTGGAAGACTAGAAGGCAACATACTTACTGTCTAGCGCCCTTTCTTACTCATCTAGATTTAAGACTGGTTGGAAGACTAGAAGGCAACACACTTACTGTCTAGCGCCCTTTCTTACTCATCTAGATTTAAGACTGGTTGGAAGACTAGAAGGCAACACACTTACTGTCTAGCGCCCTTTCTTACTCATCTAGATTTAAGACTGGTAGGAAGACTAGAAGGCAACACACTTACTGTCTAGCGCCCTTTCTTACTCATCTAGATTTAAGACTGGTTGGAAGACTAGAAGGCAACACACTTACTGTCTAGCGCCCTTTCTTACTCATCTAGATTTAAGACTGGTTGGAAGACTAGAAGGCAACACACTTACTGTCTAGCGCCCTTTCTTACTCATCTAGATTTAAGACTGGTAGGAAGACTAGAAGGCAACACACTTACTGTCTAGCGCCCTTTCTTACTCATCTAGATTTAAGACTGGTTGGAAGACTAGAAGGCAACACACTTACTGTCTAGCGCCCTTTCTTACTCATCTAGATTTAAGACTGGTTGGAAGACTAGAAGGCAACACACTTACTGTCTAGCGCCCTTTCTTACTCATCTAGATTTAAGACTGGTAGGAAGACTAGAAGGCAACACACTTACTGTCTAGCGCCCTTTCTTACTCATCTAGATTTAAGACTGGTTGGAAGACTAGAAGGCAACACACTTACTGTCTAGCGCCCTTTCTTACTCATCTAGATTTAAGACTGGTTGGAAGACTAGAAGGCAACACACTTACTGTCTAGCGCCCTTTCTTACTCATCTAGATTTAAGACTGGTAGGAAGACTAGAAGGCAACACACTTACTGTCTAGCGCCCTTTCTTACTCATCTAGATTTAAGACTGGTAGGAAGACTAGAAGGCAACACACTTACTGTCTAGCGCAGCTAGGCTCGCATCTGATCATGGCACGACCAGCGACCATTGGTTGGCGCGGTGGTTAAACCTCTCGGCCGTGTTCTGTCGGTGGTGGTGTATATCATCTCCCCTAGCAACACCACTGACATACGTGTCAGTTGAGGTGCTAAGGGAGTCAGGGCGTAAGGGCGTTCATCGGAGTCACCTGAATAGACTACAGACTACACTTACTGTCTAGCGCAGCTGCGCTCGCATCGGATCGTTGCGCGTTCATGGGGGCGACCAGCGACCACTGGTTGGTGCGGTGTGTGAATCTTTCAGCCGTGTTCTGTCGGTGATGGCCGTCGTACCCGCCCATCGCGTATATCGTCTCCCCTAGCACCGCCACTGACACATAGCAGCGACGTGCGTTCATCGGTGCCACCTGGACACAGAATAGCTATTTATGCAACTGTTACGTTATGGACGGTCTTTTAATACGGGTGCCATTTTTCGGTACAAGCGTAGCGCGTACCGAAATAGGTGGGCACGAGTTATTAAAATACCAATAACGTACAGTTGCATTCAAGATTTTATCTACGAAGGAAGAAATAAAACACAGATATAGACAAATAAGTATTTTTAATAGAAATTTAACTACACACTGACTATTGTTTATCCCGCATCCACTTTTTTTTAATTTAGTCTTTATTAGTTATAAGGTAAAGATCTTGTAGCCGCAACAGCCAAATAGATACTTTTGTTCTAAACTTGTTCCATTTTTAAAAACATCATTTACATTGTCTAGATTTCGAATTAATATTATAGGTACCTGGCTGTATGTTCAGAATGTCTTTGCTTGTGTTTTAGAATTTATGACGATTCGCATAATGCAACCCGATGTCGTTATGGGTATCATAATGAAACCGCTGTCAATTTTGTAATTCGAATATAACGAAAGCGAAATAGATAAAACATATTAAGAAATTTATTTAATGACACTTTGACGCCGGAGACAGAGACATGGGAGCAGCAAAGCTTTCCAGGACGTGCACGAGCATCAGCAATGAAGAACATGAATAAGAAGATGATTTACACTAAGTTTCATAAACTTTGTGTCTTGTATCGATTTACAGTAAACAATAATTATAACACCGTTTATGATCGTAATGGAAAAGTAGGGAATAACACAGAAGTAGGCATTCGATGATTTTATTGGCACAATCTGCTAGTTCGTTTTTGTGTTCAATTTAATTAATTGAAGCACAATCTTCAGCTCAGCTTCTTTATCGCGAAGACTTTGCTAACAATACTTATGTAGTTTATATTCAGTTTTATCGTTGTAAGCTATTAATAACCGATTACAAATTGGATCAAAGACTTCCACAATATTCAGTCAAAACAGACAAGGCTGTAACAATACTTATTTCAGCCGTAAAGGTTACACTAGTCTATCATTCTTCCATACAAACGTAGTCTGGCGATTACTCCACTGTTTGACGATGTACGTTCAAAATAAATAAATATATCAATTTGTCTCATCATTATCTAGCCCTGTATGGAAACAAAAAAGTAAAAAAAAAAATATTTGAAAGTTATGAACGTCGAAAGTTCCATATTTCAACACTAGTTTTAACGCATCTTTGGGCGGAAATAAATACCTTAAGAAGAAGGAAAATTGCAAAACGGCTTCCATACAGGGGTAGATTAGTAATTCAACAATGCAAATAATTTTATTTTGAAAATATACATTACGTCATTTTTTCATGATATCTAGACGGTAAAGGTCTGTTTATAAAATTTCGCGCGCGAGTTTTCGTCCTAAATCATCATCCATTTCGATACAAATGAATGCTATCACAGCATCTATCTCTTTCGCAAGTGTTGTCGGATGAGATGCACGCATTTTAACCTCACGCACAAAATAGTTCGTGCCGTCGACTAGGGGAACCTTAAGCAACGTTACTGTGGTCAAAGAAGACTACTTAGTATATGTATGATCAAGTATAGACACACGAAACATTTCAGTTTTACTTCTGGGATTTCAAATATTGCAGATTTTCCAAATAACGACAGTGGTAGTACCATCAGCTATGTAGGTCGGAACGGACGACCGATGATAAAAAAAACAGTCAAATAAGTGTTACCTCCCGCCAAGACTTGGTCACGGCGTCGAAACAGCGACAGGAGTTGAAATAGTCCATGCCGTCGAAACCACCGATGACGTAGATGCAGTACCCCAGGACAGCTGTGCCGTGGTACGCTCGAGGACCTGCAGGGTCTACTTCCTCTACCTGAGGACAAAAACTTTTCACTGTGGCCTACCGTATGCATAGAATAGTAGTAGCAGAGGTCTTTTGTGTGTGTCTCTCTGGAATACCAACGCATCTATGATTCTTATGGTATGGAGGATGTATGATTCTTATGGTATGAAGGCAGCGGTGACCTGAACAATTATCATTAGATGGGCTTTCGGCTTGTTTCATCGTGTCCTACTTAAAAGCTCATTTGCATTCGTTTAGATTTGATGCATTAAATTCGCAAATCGGAGCGTCCTCACTAGGAGAGGATTCTGTCGCGAGCATTTGTAAACGAGCAATCGTAGGCGAGCAACAAATGCTTCCCAGCATTCACGTGTGAGCAAAACTATGAACGTTCGAGTCGAACCATTCCCTTGCGAGCTCGGAGCATTCGAATACGATCTCGTTAAATGTCAATCATTTCCAACACGATTATACGATTGACCAAGAAGGTCACAAACACTTAAGATCAAGGAACTGTTCCTTGCTTACAAGTGGCCAGTAATATTCCTACATATTCATTTCATTATCTGAGTGCTGGCTTTCGAGCGTTTTATTTGCGTGGACATTGCAATGCGAGCCGTTTCGGCGAAAATCGTTGCGACGTCCACACCGGCCGGAATTCGCGCTTGCGTGCAAGCTTTGTAACGCTCGGCACAACGTCCACACCACTCGAATATTCGACGTCGAATGCTCATTATACGTGAATGCTCTCAGTGAGGACGCTCCTTATTTGTTTGATTCCTCTCCATGCACTTTGCGGCAGTTTCACAATGAGCATCAAATCAGACAGGCTTTTGTACCTTAATCCAGCGATCCGCTCTTGTGTCATAGGTTTCGATAAAAGCTGTCGGCGAACCACCGCTCCATCCCCCAATTGCGAATAGAACCTGAGTTGAGAAACGGCAGTTAGTTCTTTTAAATTATTACATTCATACAGAGCGTAACATTCGACATGCAAGAAACACGGTTGCTCCTCGTAACATTTAACTATGCTGCTACTACAAGATTATTAATCATTGTTTAAAAACTGTCAAAAAAATTTGGGGAGGCCTAACACAAGATGGGGTAAAGGTTGAGGGAATCCACTGGATGAGAGAGGTATAGAATCGCCCATAGTGAAGATGCTCGGTGGAAAGTCAAGCTCTTGTGGAGTTTCTTGTCCGTTCTTCTCCATAACAAGCTACATCTCCGGATGGACGGTAGAATCAATTATTATTAATTTTAAATTTAAATATTTGACGTTCAAAAGTGTCGCTTAATGGCCTAATTGAATAAATAAATTGTGTTTGATTTTGATTTTGCTTCATGGCCTCGATGAACGTCTTTGTGCTGATGATAATTTATCAAAATCAATCTGCCTAGCCTTTTGCAACTATGTTGGGGTCGGCTTCCATTCTAACCGGATTCAGCTGAGTAACAGTGTTTTACATGGAGCGACTGCCTATCTGACCTCCACAACCCAGTAACTGGGTAACACGGTACCCCTTGGCTAGAGTGGTATCAGATCTCAAGCTTCTGACTACTCGAAACGACTGGCAAAGATCTTCAAATGATAGCCGGGACCAACGGCTTAAAGTGCTTTCCGAGGCACGGAGGAAACTCAATATGTTGAAATGGTCACCCATCCACGGACCGACCTCGTCGAGCGTTGCTTAACCTTGAAGATCGACCCGTGTGGCTGTTATTATTTAGCCACGAGCTCCTCGGCTGATGATAATTTATAAATCTTACTTATATTATAAATGGAAAGTTTGGATGGATGTTTGTTACTCAATCGAGCCAGAACGGCTGAACTATATGAAGGATCTGGACAAAACTTGGCACGGAGATAGATTACAGTCTGGAAAAGCACATTGGCTTATTTTCATTACCACGCAAACGAAGTCGTGGGTGACAGCTAGTTAAATATAAAATTTTACAAGAGAGTAACATTACTTCGTGTGGGACTCTAGGCCGGGCAATCTCCGGCGTAGCGACTTCACCGTCTCTCTGTGCAATCATCTCCAAGTCGTACAGAAACTTCAAGGTTTCAATAATAATGGGTCGTGAACCTTCGTTACCGGTCACGTATGGATGGTCCTTAACGTTTTCTAAGAAAAACTGAAACAAAAAACACAATGAATGTACCTAAATACATTTTTGATTTCTGGTAGCCAACATAATCTTTCTTCAGTCGTAGTCCACAGCAACGTTTTGCTTCTAAATACTTAAGGAAGTAAAGAACTTTTAGTAGTAATATTCATAAGTAAGAGTAAATATTTACTTGTGTGTCCAGTAGTCCCAGTCGTATACTCCCCATCAGTTTGACGGTATGCTGCCAACGGCTGTCGGGTTCATAGTTGACCCAGCGCAGCACCGCTTCCCACACCACCTCCTCACTCTTCACGTTCAGTTCGTCTTCCAGTATAATAGAGTTGAGTTCCTCGAGAGGCAGGTGAAGGAATTCATCGCTTTGGGTCGCCACAGTCACGAAGTAACGCAGAAGGTAACGTCTACCGTCTGCCTCAAGCTTGTAACAAAACACGCGTCTGAAACAACGCCAAGACCTAATGTTAGTTAGTCAGTTTACTTTAGATAAGTTATTGCAGTTTAAAAAAGCAACAAGCCTGTGCTAATCCACTAACAGTCTGCTATGTTTGCCCGCAGTCTTCTACTCTTTGAGTTGAAAAGCCATCAGTGACAGTTAGCCACCAGTTCAGGACAACATTTTAAATACAACGATTTCAGACCACAAAAAAAAAAATTCACTGCTGGGACTCAGGCTGCCACTTTGTGAGAGAAATCCAGGTGCCATAAACCACATATGCCCATTGCAAGATGTCAGATCTGTAAAATTATTGGTTCTAGGACTCTTTTGTCGTGGTATAAGTATGCTAGAAAAATACCCATCCAACAAAATCCCACTAACCTCGCAAACATCATAATACCGAGACAGTTCTTCGGATTGAGAGAAGCTCTCAGATGGTCGCAGCAAAGCTGCAGCACGCCGAGGAAGGCGAGGTAATCGGCGGTCATTAGCAGCTCGTGGACGTTGGTGTCTGAGACATCGATCCGGCGCAGGTATGCGTACTCGATCAGTAGCAGCAGGATCTCCGAGCGCACGCCCGATATCAGCACGTCGCTTTGTTCGCGAGAGTGCAGTGTTGTTGTAAATAGTGCCCTGTTGAATGTTAAGTATGGTTCAGTTTGTATTGGCTAACATAAAGCGTAGAATATCAAAACCAGAACTGCTTAAGGAGATCCATACTTAGATACTTATAATGAAAGGACATCACTATGTTTCATTGTATGTTTCATGCAATACGTTCAAGTTTGTACTGTTTCAGGCAGTCATTGAATCAAAGAAGATATCGGCTGCTAAACCGGAGTTATTTGTGATGGCATTTTGCAAATTAAGGCAATCAACAGGAAACTAAGCACCTCCTGTGCTGTACGGACCTTAGCTTAAGGTGTGTTTTGTGACAGGCTAGCAATGTTATATATAAATGTGTTCACTCCAGCGCCCCGACCAATCCTCCAGCTACCCAGGGGCAGCCAAAACACTGCGCGGTTATGTAAGTGTCTGACAGATCCCTCCACCCGTGCTAAGGTGGAGGAGATCGATGAGAATTTTGAAATGGCACAAAAGGGTAAGGTGTTGGATCAGTATAAGTCATCATCATTTCCACAGCCTGACTTTGGTCACAGCTGTGCATGGGCCTTCATTGGTTGGTTGTACGGTTAGTACTAGCTTCTAATATTAAAGAGGAAACAGAGACGATCAGGTAGAGAGGATGATGTGGTGCACGTGAAAGGCGGCGCCGTCGTCCGCGCGCACTATGGCGTCGCAGGATTGTCTCATCTAACTAGAGGTAGAGAGTCAACAGTGCTGTACAGGAAGTATGGGCTGCAGGCAGAGAGGATGGTGTGGTGCACGGGAAAGGCGGCGCCGTCATCCGCGCGCACTATGGCGTCGCAGGATTGTCTCATCTAACTAGAGGTAGAGAGTGAACAGTGGCGTACAGGAAGTATGGGCTGCAGGCAGAGAGGATGGCGCGATGCACGGGTAAGGCGGCGCCGTCGTCCGCGCGCACTATGGCGTCGCAAGATTGTCTCATCTAACTAAAGGTAGAGAGTGAACAGTGGCGTACAGGAAGTATGGGCTGCAGGCAGAGAGGATGGCGCGGTGCACGGGAAAGGCGGCGCCGTCGTCCGCGCGCACTATGGCGTCGCACAGCAGGCGGCACTCGCGCAGCCGGTGCAGCGCCTGCATCGCCGCCACCGACATGCACCGACCAGTCTCGCGACCCGCCGTCTGAACGCCATAAATAATCAATCAATCTACCTAAATAGGGGGAGCCGGCAGGGTATATGAGCAAGCACACTCAGCGCGAAAGGCTTAGCTGAAAATTAACCAAAAAGAAGTTATCAAAGATCACTATTACGTCGTCAGTTTTGCCTATTATATTTCACTAGCTGAACCCCGCGGCTTCGATCCCGTCAAAATTATAGCCTATGTTACTCGGGAATAATGTAGCTTTCCTTAGGTGACAGAATTTTTTAAATCGGTCCAGTAGTTTCGGATCCTATTGGGTACAAACAAACAAACAAAAATTCTTTCCTCTTTATAATATTGGTATAGATTGTGTGTCGAGCCGCCCTCGGCCATATCAAAATGAACGACCCTGTACTTTGAGGGTTTTCTTTGGAAATTAGAAAGTGGGCCTCTGACCAAAGAAAGGATCATATCTGAAACCTTTCAGATATATTTCTCGGTGTCCTTTCAGCAAGCCTCAGCTACTCAGATATCAACTTTTTGTCCTCGATAAGCTTGCTCAAAAACCCAGCCAATGGGGAGCTGGAACGTGAAAGTTGAGAAAGAGAAACAAATCAAATATCTCGACTCAGCACACGAGGTTGTCGATATATGGAATGTGGAATCGGCGATCACTGTGCTGATTGTCGATACGGCCAACGGCCTGATAGACTAAAACCTTGACGAACATCTTACGAGGCTGTCGTTGCACGGTTGGATCAAAGGCCTGATGCAGAACGCAGTAGGTACTCTTCGTTACGGATCTTATTGTGAATAGATTGTCTTTAAAGCCTTAACCATCGGTAGCTTGGATCCTGCTCATAGATTTCGTTATAATGCACCAAGACATACCCCGTTACAGGAAATTTGAGTAGGCATTGCTCACAATATTAAAATGAAATGAAGAGTCAAATTATGCATGAGTTTTTCAAGTGGGCGTGGATGGCCAAATCCAAAACTATGAGGAATAGTGAAAAACACTCAAAGGAGTCACAAGCCAGATTTTGATGAGAATTAAAATTGCATCCAGGCCCTGCTGAAAAACTCACTATATAGAATGTAGACCGCGGTTTTCTTGTTACAGATTAATTGGCTTTTAGTGAGTTTTTAATTTCTTCTGCTTTGGATAAATGAAAATATTACCATATAGGATGGTAAGATACTTATAGGATGTACGTAAAGTACCTATTGTTTTGGTTATATTGGCAAGTGCATTATTATGTTGCGCATAGATACTGTGGTTAGGGATCTCTAAAGTTGAAAGACATTCGGAAATAATTATAAATGCAGGTGTCTTCATTCGTAATCCGTTGCTAGAGTAGCGTTGTTTATCGGGTTTCGAAAAGGATCATCTCTTCAAATTCCCACAGATTCCTGTAATGCCCGCGCTTGCGGCTGAAGCGGTACGTTCTCACATCTGCTAGACTAGTACTTACTGTGTTATTCGGGTCGTTTTCCATTTCAGTGTGACTTTAACGCTAAGTCATCATTATTAAATTGTCACACATTAAAAAAATCTTAAGTGTAAAATGGATATGTCGACACAATCGAGATTTGGCTCAATAAATTTATAAAAATAACCGTAAAAAATAGCTCAAAATAGCAGAATCAAGTCATTTGATAAAACATTTTAGGTTAGCAAAAAAATGATATAAGAATGACAATCATGTCACACCTTTTTTTTCCAGATGACATTACTGGACAATAGTATTTTCATTTTCAGCGGTTGTCTTGCTGAAATCAAAAACGTTTATAATGATACTTTTTCAGTAGATAACGGCGTCCGTGGTGTTCGCAAATGAAGGTGTTGGGTGTAAGGATTTACTTGAAAGTCTATAACTTTTTAGGGTTGTGATGACAACTGATAATACATCACGTTGTACATGTAGACAGCTTCCCAACTTGTCTCTAGCTGTATTACGTCTCTTTCCCAACTAATTAAATAGCTAATGTGACAAGTTGTCATCACAACCCTAAAAAGGTTGTGATGACAACTCGTCACACTAGCTATCTCGTCGCTATCTCTAATAGGTCTCTTTCACTAATACGTCACTTTGTACATGTAGTCAGTTTCCCAATTGTCTCTAGCCGTATTACGTCTCTTTCCCAACTCGTCCTGACGCATATGTTCCATGTACAATAACGTGCAAAATATAAAGTGAATAGGTACCCGATGCAATACGAGGTCAGATCAACTGAATATTAATGCTGGGGTCCTTCAGAGGTCGGTACTATCAGCAATATTGTTCTTGCTCCACATAAACGTTCTGCTAAAACCCGTTGGGTATGCAGACGACAGCACTGTAGCTAGGCAGTCTCCGAAATTTCCTAAATATTTTTTTAACATATTTTGTGTTTAAGGCGCTACCCCGAGCAAAACGCCGCGCTAGCCGTTTTTCGTGCAGTTTTTAGGAGCTGTCTACTCGTTATTTAAAATGAAATATCAACTAATAAAAATACATTAAATTTCTACATATTACTGATTCGAAAATTGTAGATTTCTTTTTTTTTATGTAGTATATGTTTCACTAATCTCCTTCCAACAAAACCATAAAAATGAGAAATAATGATTGATAGCATGCATCTCCTCATGAAGTGTTCATTAATATTTTTTTGTACTAACACTAATGGATAGACAATTTGATAACAAACATTTTGGTAGATTTATTTTTTTCAAAAGACCAATATTCGATTTTTTTTAAAAAATATTCTAAAATCTGGGCGTTTTCACTACTGTAATTCATGCGCCTCCAGTGCCGCTAGGCCAATAGGAATGCTCATATCTCACGCTGATTTTTTGGTCAGGGTACGGCCTTAATTGTACATAACCGTCGGACGAGTTGGGAAAGAGACGAAATACGGCTTGTGACGAGTTGGGAAACTGACTACATGTACAAAGTGACGTATTAGTGAAAGAGACTTATTCACTGACCTCTATCATACAAGGCCAGTTAGATATAGCGACGAGATAGCTAGTGCGACGAGTTGTCATCACAACCCTTTTTAGCTAGAGTAGAGACGATGTAAAAAAAAACAAATGTAATATTTTGTTTTTATTAGGAAAATAATCTCTCACAGTGTCACATTCGTAGTCACACACGACATAACATTAGCAGAATATTTAACAATAATTACTCAATTAACATACCTACATCTACGTACTCCTAAACTTAAAAATATAAAAAAAATATTTACAAAACGTTCGTTTGCGCAATACAGGTTAGCACTCGGCTTGGTCTTTGAAAGTTCTTGTTCAGCATCGATCGAATGCTTAGTATTTTGCACTACACGACAGTACATCTGTATCAATACTTCTTCTTTACACTATGGTAATGAGGTTCAGTTGAGAGGAGTGGAGGTTTCCTTCGCGTGGATGCCATCAGCCCTCAGTCTTGATAACAACGACTTGTATACTACAGGAGCGAATGGAAGAACTACGCCACGCTCTTGGATTTCACCTGAAAACAAATGAAAATGTTCAAATATCGGCTATTCTTGGCAAACCAAGACATTTGCGAAGTGATATTGTATAAATGCACACACAAAGGAGCTCGCCTACCGAACATTATTGGTACTAATATGCGAGGGAGAAAGCCAGCACCTTAAGGCGCAGATACCCCTGAGTAGCCGAATTTAAAATGAGAATCACGTCTAAACGACTAGTCGTTTTTTTTTGGAAAAATATATGTTATATTAGACAATTTTTTTAATAATTTGATCTAAAAATGATTCGAATTTTATTCGTATAGCATGGTGTAATTAATTTGTTAAATAATGTCTAAAACGGACAAAAACACGGCAAACGCACCAAAACCGCTGGGCGTATTTTAATGAAATTGACACCATCTCAAAGACAATTTAAACATCTACATTTTGATGAGCGGCTTTATTTTTACCCGACTGCCGAAGGAGGGTAATGTGTTTATCAGTCTAAGTATGTATGTAAGTATGTATGTAAGTATGTATGTAAGTATGTATGTATGTATGTAAGTATGTATGTAAGTATGTATGTAAGTATGTATGTAAGTATGTATGTAAGTATGTATGTATGTATGTTTGTTTGTTCCTATGTGGCGTTCTAGAGACCAAACGCGTTGGCTGATTTTGATGATTCTTACGTCAATCGATTCGTCTTAACCCTGCGAGTGTCGTAGGCTATATAAAAATTGGATAAGAAAAAAATGGCGGATTTTGGGCGCCATTTTCTAGGGGGGAAATTTTTTGGTATCAAAATAAAGGGTTTTAAGAGGTGATTTCAAAAATATATAACACTTATATGTTTAAATGAACCTTATTGAAAAAAAATAACTAAAAGTTATAAATAAAAAAAGTTAATTAAAAAAATCAAAAAACCCGACTGCTTAAAAAGCAAACTAAAAAAATGTAAACTGGAAGAATCATGCTGTGCAGTCGAAGGAAACATATTCGCGAGCTGGCTGACCAAAACCAGACGATCCTCCGACTGCACAGCATGATTCTTCTCACATACACAACATCCAGAGCCGGAACAACCATCTGTAGATCATACGTCGTATGTCTTGAGCTTATTGCCGTATAGTTGACATCGACACTCAATTTTGGCCCATACTTTGAGGCAAAGGCTCAACTGGCTGCCAAAAAGTTGGGGATCCTTGCGAAGGTGAGACGGCACTTCACACCAGAGCAGCTGCTTAAGTTGTATCAAGCGCAATTTCGATCTTGCATGGAATACTGTTCTCATCTCTGGGACGGATCTGCCAAGTACCAGCTTGATGCACTAGAGTCGATCGAAAAACGGGCCAAGAGGCTCATCGATAATAAGGCACTGGTCGAGTAAAAACTCCAGAGCCTAGAACAACGTCGACGAGTTGCCAGCTTGTCGGTTTTTTATCGGTTACATATCGAGGAGTGTGCGATGGAATTGCATGATCTAATTCCACCAAGCCCGTTTCATCATCGGACTACCAAACGTACGGCGATACGCCACCGTTACATGGTGGACATCCCACCCATACGCACTAAACGTTTTGGAAATACTTTCATCATGCGTACAGCTAAGGAGTGGAATTCCCTGCCGGAGTCTGTGTTTCCAGATAGCTACAACCTCGGGGTCTTTAAGTCAAGAGTGAATGGGTTATTTTTAGACAAGCGTGTTACACCGTCGACCACATTATTATTTACCATCAGGTGAGATAGTGGTCAAGCGCGAGTCTACCAAAAATAAAAATTAAAAAAATACAAATATTTGTTCCGTGCGGGAATCGAACCCGCAGCGCAGCAGTCAATCACTCAACCACTGCGCTAACCGTGCGTCCATTTTAACTTTACCCAATTTATTCTTACCGTCTAGCACCATCTTAGCGGCGATGCCGGTGGGCAGGCCCACGGTCCAGGCCATGGCGGTGTGCTTGCTGGGGTCGCCGCGCACGGTCATGGTGACCTCGCGGCGCTCTCGCTTGCCGTCGCTCCACGTCACGCCGAGCTCGTGGCGGAGTACCACCAGGTCTGTTTCGTCTTTTTCTGTAATTTATGGTTTATGGGTATTAGAATTGTCAAAATTTAGTCGCTGTTGTTTGAGCATATGTTGCTGAGGAATGATTTAGAATGCTTTATTTGAACAATACATACATAAACTCACGCCTTTTTCCCATGGGGATAGGCAGAAACTACAGAACAACAATGTGAGTTTATGTATGTAGGGAATGCAATCCCGCAGCTCATTCAATCGATTGATATGCGGAATTACTCAATCCCGCACGGGATCATGCGGGATCCCGCATCTTTGAAATTATGTTACAAAATAAATCAAATTGACACTACAGATTTTTGTGTAAATTATTAAACATTGCAAGCAACATAAATTATTTATTTTCTATTAATTAAGTTTATGTAATTAGTAATATGTTTTCTTAGATTCATCTCTAAATGTTTGGCATAGTTTAATAGTTTTGTTTATTTTTATCCTTATTCCTAGTAGTTTTATATTTTTAATTCAGTCTTATTCATATAATGAATAACAATCAGATCACAACTTTCTCTCAGATGCTATTACTATGATATCAATCTACGGTGATCAACTTTTGAAAATACGCTCTTAAGGAGCAAATGGCATTTATTGTATCATCTCCGAGCCTGCTTCTGAGTGAACTGCAAATATATCCTGACTCTGAAAACGCTCTCTCGGCTTCCGCGCTAGTAGGCTGAACCTCCGATCTTTAATTTGCGGGATCCGCGGATCCGCTTTTTAAAGGTGCGGGATCCAGCGGATTAATAAAAGCAGCGGGATCCGCAGGAATGCAAGATACCGTTTTGCGGGATTGCAATCCCTATATGTATGTAATTGAACAATTGAAACGATTCTGTGGATTACGATATAGGTACTAAAGAAGTTATGCGGGTTTGTGATATTTTTACCAAATTGTTTATAAAAAAACTATTCTCGGTAATTAATATTGATTACAAATGATCCAAAACTGGAAGTGATTTGTAATCTCTCTTTCACTGATTAGGAACCTTACCAATGTAAGTTTTACAAAGGAAATCATTAAATAACACCCGCAGCCTTATTGCGTAATGAATTCGGCAAGGCAAAGGGCTAAGAGTATGACCAATCGACCAATCACATGGAGAGATGAAATACGCGGTGTGATTTTTCATTCGCTTTTCCCTTTGCCTTGCCGAATACTTTACGCTACTGCGTAAAGTATTCGGCAAGGCAGCCTTCTTAGGCTGCTGGTTTCTGCATCGAGAATTTGATAAAATCAAAATTAAAAATCTCAATTCAAGAACCGCATTCCGCTTTCAACTTACGTAATTGTAACCGCTTGCTCAGATAATGGCTGACAGTGTCGAGTGGTGTACCGCATTTGACGATCTCCACGTCGTCCAGTAGCCCCAGGGACTCTAAGGACTGCGCCCCCGCAGGCCCGATGCGTTCTGATAACCTGGTCCTGAGGTTCTCGAAGAAGATCGACGAGTCCATTAGTCCAAGAAGTTCACAGGCGAATTGACGCTGCACAATGAAAAATGAGATTAAGAACATGTGATGATGAAGTGATGGAAACACGGTAAGTGCACATTTTGATAAGTTGCCTGTTCCGTTAAAAAGAGTCGTGTAAAAAAAACAAAATAAGGAATATTTTGTTTTTTTTTACCCGACTGCAAGGAAAAGGTTTTTCGCGCCTATCTTGTATGTTTGTTTGTGTGTATGTAATATTCTTTATTACCTCGTATTTTTCAAACCGCTAGACCGATTTATATAATTAGGACATCGTTAAATACGTCTTGACCGTCCAAGTGTTCTTAGATTGGTGCAAGTTAAAAAAAATATGTATGGCGGTTTTTGGGCGCCATATTGTTGGGGCCTATTTTTTTTTTCTTCCAAACCCGTCGGGTGGGGTATCAAAATTAAGGGTTTTAAGAGGTAATTACAAAAATATATACTACACTACACTTATATGTTTAAAAGTAATTCGAATAAAAAAATATTGCTAAAAAGTTGTAAATAAAAAAAGTTAATTTAAAAATAAAAACCCGAATGCATAAGAAGCGAACTAAAAAGTAGTAAACAAGAAAAATCATGAAGTGCAGTTGGTGGATCAGAGGGTCAGCCAGCTCGCGAAAATGTATACTCCGACTGCACAGCATGATTTTTCTTGTTTACAGCATTTCAGTTCGCTTCTTAAGGCGCTATATTCGCCCCAATGTTAACGCAGTACTGGCCGTGCGCCCGCTCGATGCCAAAATATCAATATTGAACCTCCTTTTGAACAGTTTTGTTTGTAAAATATTATTTGATTTACATATGATATGTTAGTTATGAAGAAATTCTAGCCATAAAATTGTCTGTGTAATTTTTTTTTTAACATTTAAGTCGTTTTGGGGGAGTATCCCATAAGTAGCGAAAATATATCATGTTGTTAATTATTTTTTTAAAGCAAAGCTATTTGTGCTACGAAAAAAACCATGTTTCACAAATAATGTACATGAAACAATACTAAATATATATTTTTTCAGCGGTTGTAGGCACTTAAGCAGTCGGGCTTTTTTATATTAAAATTAACTTTTTAACATTTGAAAATCCTCATGGATGTACTCCGCCCTGATGTGGGCGAAGGGGTCTACTGTCAGACTCTTACTGAATAAAACCACACGGTGTTCTGCAACTATCTTTGACTGAGGCACTGCAGTGCTATCGCATTTCTTCCCGCTCCCCAGGCCAGGTATGGGCCCACATGACCCTACTTATTAGAAATTAGTAAACGTAAAATCTTTTATTGGGAGGAATAATAGTACATTATGGTACAAGTGTGTAATGTTGGTGATTACCGCTGAGGCGCCATTGAGACCCGAGCCGTTAGGTGAGGGTCTTAAGAGAGCCGAGGACGGTAATCATCAATACACACGTGTATCATACGACGTTTTTCAACACACTTGTGAAGAAAATAATACTAAAAACTTATTTCCAACAGTGAAAACGAGTTGTGAATTTTTTTTCGCAATGGCGGGCAAAATTAATCAGTTTTCCTATGCGCGCGCATCTAACAATGGCGATGGGCCACAGACTAAAAATAAAGAGTTATCTTTTTTTTGGTTTTTCGCGGATAGCGTTTTAGCCACGTACAAAATGGGGTATTTCAAGTTTTCTTTATTACAGACAAAAACAAAAGTTATATTAAGTGAAAGTTTTATTTATTAAACACGTACAAGTTGAAATTATCTATTTAAATACGAAGTTGCATGAAATGTATTGCATTTGTACTATTGAGCACGATCTTTTTTGTATCGAAACTTTTTTAAGAACAAAGCAACTCAAACAATAAATTTAAAAAAAAAACTCTTTATCTCACTTGTGAATAATAGTAATGAAAAAGTCACAGTTTGATAACAGGTGTCATTATGTGCCTAATTGCGGTGAAATTAGAGCCACTTTATGAGCAAGTGTGTTGAAAAATAATGTGCAGTGTCATACCCATGTGATCTTAGGTCCATCAGGGTGCAAGGACGTATGAGGGTTGGGATCCACGAGACCAAACAGCTGCACCGCTATCATGTTTTCGGCGAAACCTATTTGAAAAACAAAATATAAAAATTTGTAAATAATATTATAATAATTATAATTATGAATGTGGTGGTACAGACGCCGTAGGAGGATTCTCCCTCCTGAATGGAGGTTGCTGGACTTTCTACAGTTTCTGTGTAAAAATGTTTTTAAGCATCAAGTCGTTGTGGAGGATTATGCAATAGAAGCGAAAAAAAATCGGGTTATTAATTATATTTTAAAAGGAGAAGTATCAGTCATACGAAAAAACTATGTTTCACAAGTAATGTAATTGAATCAATAGTTTTTTTTTTCAAACCTTTTAACCTAGCCGTTGCTAAGGAGGATGCTTTAGAAAGTACTGTTTTACGGCACTAAAGCGGAGTTAGGGCCTTAAGTGTCAATTAAACATGCTTAACATAAATATTTTAATTTTTTGTTAAACACACGGCCATCCCACCACAATATATATGATTTTTAGGGTTCCGTAGTCACCTTTAGCGCTCATGCACACGAGACGGTTTTAACCCGGCCCGGTTTTTTGCCACTCCAAAGCCATCAAAATGAGCCGGCGCTAGCCCCGGCGTCGTGTGTATGGCTCCATAGTGTCCCATACATTACTGAACGACCGGACGTAGACGCGGTTTGACGCCGGGCTTAGCTCCGGCGAAAAACCGTCTCGTGGGCATGAGCGCTTATAGTTTCGCCATGTCCGATTTCAGAGCTCAGAGACTCTTAGTACTGGAAGCTTACATTTGGTCTGGATATAAATATTAATCAATCCGACAAAGCGGAAAAGTTAAATAATGATAAAAAAAAATTGTACGGCTCGTCCTGTCCGTCACTTAGCCGGTTTTTTTGTTATTATATTTGATTATTGTTTAATTTTACTTACAGTTCTTAAGGTGGAGGGAGGCCTAACTCCAAACATACCTTTGTATCTGATGGTTCCTCTGAACATGGTGTGCGCGTCTTCGATGCCATACAGCTTGGAGTACATGGTGCTGTCTCTGTTGGGGAAACCCTCGAAAGCGAAGCCAGGCAGGAAGTTCAGGTCACGGGCTACTGACATCAGCTCTCCTCCACTCAATACTTCCACGATCTGGGAACAAATGTGACGGCTTAATTTTGATTTTCTACCTTAAACAATGACCTATCTTTTTTGTTAACCTATGCACCTACTGTATCTTCCATGTTTCCTTTATAACTGGTTATTTTTATACCGTAAACTAAAGTATATTTATTTATTTCATTATTAAAACTTCATGCAACACAAAAGTCCATGGGCGGACTGAATGCCTGAGGCAAACTCTACCAGTCAACCAAGGGCGGTGAAGAGATAGCAAACAACTGAATTTTTTTTTTGTGATGCCAGTGATTTAGGCCGGGTTTCTCAACGCTAAATTATCGCAAAATTAATGTGACAAATTGTCAAGCAAGCGTTATCTATACCAATATTATAAAGAAGAAAGATTTTTTTGTTTGTTTGATTGATTGTTTGTTTGTACCGAATAGGCTCCAAAACTACTGGACCGATTTCAAAAATTCTTTCACCGTTGGGAAGCTACTCTATCCCCGGGTGACATAGGTTACTTTTTATCCCTGTATTCCCACGGGAACGGGAACTACGCGGGTGAAACCGCGAGGCGTCCTCTAGTCTTCTATGATTTAATGAATAAATTTTCAACAGCCAATCAATAACCGGCGATTATTCGTCGATTACGTTAACAGCCCGATAATCGAGTGTTGAAAAACGGGGTAACTAACCCCCTATAGTATTCTTGTTATTAAGTATATAGTTCATTGGGGCAAATTATATTACCTGTCCTTTGCTCAGATACTTGGCAGCAGATATGGTGTTTAGTAGAACTCCTCGAGGGTTCCATGAGAACTTGTACCTAAGAGCGTTGTCACTGAACTCTGGTGCTGGTAAACCTGAAAAGAAAAGGAAGGTTAGATGTTTCAAGTAGTTTTAATTTAGATTTATCGCTTGTAATCAAAGCTGCACTCCAGCCAGTGTTCAATTGAACTAAAATATTGAAATTTTTAACCCCCGACGGAAAAAGAGGAGTGTTATAAGTATTACGTGTGTTGCTGTGTATCTGTGTGTCTGTCTGTGGCATCATAGCTCCTAAACGGATGAACCGATTTTGATTTAGTTTTTTTTTATTGAAAGCTGATTTTGTCGAGAGTGTTCTTAGCTATATTTAAATAAAATCAGTACAGCCGTTCAATAGTTATGGGCTTTAATAAATCGGGGAGTTTTCGCAAGATATCGTGTCATAATTACGTGTTCAATAGATTGCGGATCGAAGCGTATCTACTATGTACTAGATACACTATGTAGCATGAAATAAAAATGTGTCCAAATTTTACTTTTTATTTAAAATCTTGTTGTGGCTGTTAAAATTAAACGGTTACCTCCGCAGTATGAAACGAATGAGTCGATTCTTCCTCCATGGTTCTGGATGTCGTGAATACATTCGAGTGCGAGCAAGTGGTCGATACCGGGGTCCAAGCCAACCTCGTTTAGGAATGTGATGCCAGCATCCTTTGCACTAAACATAAATATAAATGTCTAAATTAGAAAACTACACAAACAGGGTCAGGAATGGTATTACTAAGTTACAATATAGATTTTATTAAAACCATGAAGAAAATGAAGATCTTGATCTAAAGCAAGATGAAGCACAAGATAGTGTTTTGCCGTATTTCCTTCTCATCTTAAAGACAAAATAAGGCAGTAGAATAGAACTAGTAGATTTGGGAGATTGTGTTTTATAGCTTTGAGAAATAAAAATGTACTGAGTAAACTTTTGTTTTTTTGTTATTCTCGCGCTTGACGACGCATGGATTGATCTACAAGGTTAAGCAACGCTTGACGAGGTCGGTCCGTGGATGGGTAACCATTTCAATATACCGAGTTTCCTCTGTGCTTCGGAAAGCACGTTAAGCCGTCATTTGGAGATTTTTGACAGTCGTTACGGGTAGTCAGAAGCCTGAGATCTGACACCAGTCTTGCCAAGGGGTATCGTGTTACCCAGTTACTGGGTTGTGCAGGTCAGATCTGTCCGGTAAGACTGGAAGCCGACCCCAACAATAATTGGGGAAAAGGCTAGGAAGATGATGATGTTATTCTCGCGCTTGACCGCTATCTCATCTGATGGTAAGCAATGATGTGGTCGACGGTGTAGCATGCTTGCCTAAAAGTAACCTATTCACTCCTGAATTAAGACCTGAAGGTTGTAGCTATCGGGAAACACAGACTCCGGCAGTGAATGCCACTCCTTAGCTGTACGCATAATGAACTTACGCTTGATGCAGCTCCTGTACTTCAGGCCTCACATAAGACGCGGTGACCATGTGCGCTCCAGTATTGAGACAGGCCTTCGCCACATCTCCATGCAGGTCATAAGGCAGTAGTGAGACTACCACTCGAGCCCTGGAAGTCAACGACTGGAGGAGTGACTTGTCTTTAGCGTCCAAGTACTCTGAAGATATACCGTAGCGCTCGGCTAGAGCGTCTGCTTCTTCTTTTACTGCTGATGCTGCAAATGGAAATGGGTTAGGATACGCGTTATGAAAACAAACTGAAATTTTTATTTGTGGTTAGATATCAACAGCTTATCTACTGCTGGACAGAGGCCTCTAACCCTCAGTTTCCCACCTTATAATTATCGGAGAATTAATGTGACAAATTGTCAAACACGCGTTATCTTCTGTGATTGGCTGTTGAAAATTAATTCAACCAATCACAGCAGATAACGCGTGCTTGACAATTTGTCACATTAATTCTCCGATAATTTTAAGGTGGGAAACTGAGGGTAAGCCGGGTTCACATAACAGTGTCGTGTCGTGGTGCGACCCATTTGATTGATTACAAAACTCGTTGTGTTATGACGTAGGCTTGAACAGATTCGTATGATTGGAGTATCCCTCGCCACGACACGACACAGTGATGTGTCTGTAGCTTTAGTCGGATATCAACTAACTCGGTTGGTAGGTAATTAGTTCATCAGTCTTATTTTACGAATATAGCTAAAATGTAGAGAATTAACTAACGATAAAATGAAGACATTGGCTGATTAATAGATAGATCTTGTAATTTTTAACCTACTTCCCAAAAAGGAGGAGGTTCTATATTCGACATTATGTATGTTTTTTTTGTGTATTTTCACCGATATCTCCGTCAATTAAGGACTGATTTAATTTTTTTTTTTTTTGTTCAAGTATATGCCGAAATTGGTCCCATTTTAATTTGGTGAATATCTGATAAAGAAATTCGTAGATAAACAACAGGACTCTTTAATAAATAACGGCAAATCTCTCGGGATTGCTGCAATCGCATGTCTGTTTATTGTTTATACCATTTCATAACATAACATCACGCCAGTACGCTCTTAAGGGGTACGCAGATCTCTCATTTCACCGGTTATGTTCAAGTTTCATGAAATCTATTCTGGCGTTATACTCGTAGTTAACTTACTAACTTGCCTATTACATAGGTACAACTAAAAAGTGAAAAATAAAAAACTTTTTTCTACTTTCGTAGGTACCAATTTTTTTGCGTTAAGGACACCGACTTCAAAAAATAAAGTTATTTTCCACTTTGTTGTTTAGTATTTGGAAGTCGGTAGTATTTTTTTGCAAAAAAGTTTTTATATAGGGGAAATTATGTTGTGTCGATGAATATTCTTGCCGACGGTCATCATAAGACAAGTTAAGGTTAAACTAGTCGACGGCACGAACTATTTTGTGCGCGAGGTTAAAATGCATGCTATCTCATCCCACAACACGTGCGAAATATATAGATGCTGTGATGAGCAGTAAGAAGCTAGTTCGCGTACGAATTAGCACTTCTGCAATCTTTTATCGAAATGGATGATGATTTAGGACGAAAACGAGCGCGCGAAATTTTATAAACAGACCTTTGGGAGTCTAGATTTCATGAAAAAACTACTGAATGTATCTGATCAAAATAAAATTATTTGGATTGTTGAATTACTAATCTATCCCTGTATGGAGGCCTTTTTTTAATTTTCCTTCTTCTTATGGTATTTATTTGCGCCCAAAGATACGTTAAAATTAGTGTTGAAATATGGAACTTTCGACGCTCATAACTTTCAAATATTTAATTTTTTTATTATTTCGGTTCCATACAGGGCTAGATAATGATGAGACAAATTGATATCTTTTTTTATTTTGAAAGTACATCGTCAAACAGTGGAGTAATCTCTAGACTACGTTTGTATGGAAGAATTTTTGACTTGTTTACCCTTAAGAGCAGTACCTAAAAATAAATTCAGCTCCTACATGAGAGATTTTTTTTTCATCTCGCCTGATGGTAAGCGATGATGTGGTCGACGATGAAACAAGTTTGCCATGAAGTAACCTATTCACTCTCTGACTTAAAGACCAGGCTATCAGGAAACAAAGACTCCGGCAAGGAATTGCACTCATTAGCTGTGCGCACAATAATAGTACATTATGGTACAAGTGTGTAATGTTGGTGATTACCGCTAAGGCGCCATTGAGACCCGAGCCGTTAGGTGAGTCTTAAGAGAGCCGAGGACGGTAGTCATCAATACACACGTGTATCATACGACGTTTTTCAGCACACTTGTGAAGAAAATAATACAAAAAAAATATTTCCAACAGTGAAAACGAGTTGTGAATTTTTTTTCGCAATGGCGGGCAAAATTAATCAATTTTCCTATGCGCGCGCATCTAACAATGGCGATCGCCCCTACAAAAAAAATACTAAAAATAATGTTATTTTTTTTGGCTTTTCGCGGATAGCGTTTTAGCCACGTACAAAATAGGGAATTTCAAGTTTTCTTTATGGGTAGTATTTAAACGCAAATCAAAAAATATCCTTTTTCTACGCAATAAGATTCCGAATTCCCATCAAAATTACTGATTGCACAGCAAAATATTCAACTCAAAATATCACTAAACACACTACAATTTATTTTCGCAGCGTACAGCGATTTTTCCTAAAGCAAAAGCTTTTTCATCAATGCACAGCTAATAATCTTAATGCACATTATACATGTTAACTCTTTTTCTTTTAAATATAGCTTCTATTAAATAGGAAAAGCGGGGCTCCTATTTCTGTACGCAGGGTCTAAAGTAACCTAACACGAACGAGATGACGGGAGCTGAGTTCGCTCGCTTTGCTCGTTCACTTCAGCTCCCGTCATCTCGTTCGAACCTAACCTGTCCGTGTCGGGGTGCCCTAGGCTCCCGAGCTCGCTTCGCTCGCTCTTGGACTGTTGGAATATGGAAAATTTGCTGTGCAGTCAGTATTTATGCTATGTATGTAATATTTTTGTACAAAAATAAATTTAACAGTATTGCATTATGAGGAAAAAAGTAATGTTATATTGATGTATAATTTCGTTTTATCTGCAGTTTGAGTTTTGTTAAACATTTAGTTTATTTGTAGTGAAGTAAGTTATTAGATGTAAATAGGAATATAAATGATGAGTATGTATTGATAGGCGATTATTTATTTGATATGCAATTTATAATATCCTTTTCTTTATTACAGACAAAAACAAAAATTATATTTGAGTGAAAATTTTATTGATTAAACACGTACAAGTTGAAATTGTCTATTTAAATACTATAAGTAACGTAAGTTTCATGAAATGTGTTGCATTTGTACTATTGAGCACGATCTTTTTTGTATCGAAACTTTTTTAAGAACAAAGCAACTCAACCAATAAATAAAAAAAAAAAAACTTTATATCTAACTCACTTGTGAATAATAGTAATGAAAAAGTCACAGTTTGATAACAGGTGTCATTATGTGCCTAATTGCGGTGAAATTAGAGCCACTTTATGAGCAAGTGTGTTGAAAAAGTATTTGCAAAACGTTTTGTACGTATCGGTGGGATGTCCACCATGTATCAATGGGCAGTGTCGTACGTCTTGTTGTCCGATAATGGAAAGGGCTAGCCGGAATCAAATTGTGCAATTCCATCGCATACTCCCCGAAATGTAACTGATAAAATACTGTAAGGCTGGCAACTATAATAATATATTCTAACTAGAATAATAACATCAGTGGGAACATTAAAAGGATGATGGACATACTCATAACACTTTTCCATACAAACCTATGGTGATAGCAATATTCTTGTCTCTAGCCAAGTATTCCACCACAGGGGCTGACACTAGTCCGCTGCCGAGGATCAGGATGGGAGTTTGTTGGTCATTGCCTTCCACCTTGTGACGGGAACGACTGGAAAAATGAGAGTTGATTAAATGCACTTAAACACTTCCACAATTTTGTTAGATAGCGGAAATCACTAGAAGTATAAATTTTATTGTATTTTAATTGCTATAGGCTCGTCCTTTTCCGGATTAAACAGTTTGGGTGAGGGCAAACGAACGTAATTTTGTGAGTTGTGAGTCGCGAAATTTAGGTTCAACTGAATTTCGGTTAGGCTAACAGACGGACGGACGTAATTTCAGTTGCTATTTTACGTTTGTACGGCGCGCTGACGCTTGCCTCGAGCGCAATTCGGTCGAAATAATGTGCGTGTGTCAGCACACATCTCATTTTGCGTCGCCGTGTGGCACAAACAGGACTTTGGTATGAAACCGAATGCAGCCTAAATGCCGCGACGCATTTTACGCGACTCACAACTCACAAAATTACGTTCGTTTGGCCTTATATTTTCTGTAAAAGCCCGTACTTCATTATAACCTAGGATTTACCGGTAAATCCTAATGCCGGCAGTACATACTCGCGCGAGAGCCCGAGGAAATGCTGTACATTGAGTTTTTAAACAAAATACTTCATGGATTGAACTCAGTACTGAGAGCAATGTAGGTACATCACCTCGCGGGCTCTAGCGCGAGAGTGAACCAGAACAGCCGACATAAGATATACCAAGTATTCCTGGTAAAAGTCCGAAATGATCTATGATAATCTTTTACCATCTGGAATTTTCAATAGATTTGCGAAAGATTTTTCAAATTCTAGGTGGTCGAGTATTATATACATAATCTACTATCAAAAATTTTAACCATCTTTCCAAAAAGGAGGAGGTTCTATATTCAACTTCAAGTTCTTTTCTTAGGCTTCCGTACCCAAAGGGTAAAAACGGGACCCGGCGTCAATTCTGGACCGATATTCAAAATTCTTTTTTTGTTTGACAGAACATGTTCCGAATTTGGTCTCGTTTTCTTTTGGTGAAGATCTGATAATGAACTTCGGCGATATACAACAGAACTCTTCAACAAACAACGGCAAATCTCTCGGAATTGCTGCAATCGCATGTCTGTTTATTGTTTATACCATTTCATAGCATAACATCACGCCACTACGCTCTAAAGGGGTACGCAGATGTGTACAGTTCACCTTGATACACTCACATTTCACCGGTTATGTTCTAATTTCATGATATTCGGGTAATCTAGGTACCTTACTCAACTTGCCTATTAGGTAGGTAGGTACAACTAAAAAGTGAAAAATAAAAAAAACTTTTTACAAAAACATACTACCGACTACAAAATAAAAAAAACTGCAACGTGAAAAATAACTGTATTTTTGGAAGTCAGTGTCTCTTGGAGTATTAGTGTTCTGTGGTCAGTGTCCATAACACAAAATATTGATACCTACCAAAGACACCACGAGTTGGTAGATTTATTTCGTAAAGAAGTTTCTTTTTTATGTTTCAAGATTTTCCTGCCGTAATAAAGTAATTCACTTACGTGTTAGCCATTCTGAGTTCGTTGATGTATTCGAACGGGGGCGTTAATCTGCCGTTGCTTGTTATGATAGCCTGAAAGATTAAAAAAAAGGGAAATAAAGTAAATAGAGCGAGTCTTGTAGGTGCTGACGTCATAATACTAAACGACTACCTATAGGTATTAGGAATGGATAACAAAGAGTTTTTGTTGCTAGGGCTACCTTGCAAGTTTTTGATGGGATCTCTTCTGACTAGGGCGTATAATATTATATTTACGAAGTCGGTAATTTATATTATTATCAGTTTTAATAATAGCGACTACTTTCGCCTGAGACAGTCGTGTCTTTGACTTATCTTTCTTTGTTAGTCCATTGATAATGAAGACAACCAATTATATTACTTTTGTGCAGTTCTGCGAGTCATATTAGAGAACTAGCTGTACCAGTGGCTTCGCCCCCGGTCCAGTCAACTGCCTACCTACCAATTTTTTTTCTAGAGTCATCCTGCCGCGGAGAATCTTAACACAGCCATTAAAAAATTGACGTTAAGTGCACAACGCCATCTATCGAATATGGGGTTCAACTCTTCGAGTAACTGAATTGCGTGTGTTGTGATATTTTACATCTTGAACATTTTAAATTCATGTAAATATCTTTTGATAGAGAACCGATTACGATGAAACAAAAACGAAGTAAGATTTCAAGTTATGCACCATTTTTATGTATAAAAGTTATCTACATTGGTTTCGTTCATTTTACGTGATGCGTGCACAAATAAACAGACTAAAAATCCAAAAATGGTGGCAATGGGTTCTGTTGGTTATCCTTTAAATAAAAATACACATAGTCCAAACACTACTTTTCAACAGATTTATTATATGTATTGATATAATAATATAATTAATGGTTACAGACCTAAATAGATACTCCACGTTTCAACTTACCCCTTGAACTACAGGCGAGAATTCGTGTTCCTCCAGGGGTTTAGTAGCATCAGACTTCATAATATCCTCTGAATACGGGTACAGCAAATCTCCGAAGAAGTCAGTGGACTCTCTCGGCAGCTGTGTTGGCATATTGTCGATGGAACAGACTAGAACTCCTGGCCCCTTGAAACTGAAGACATAATTGAATGTTGTTAGCACGCTCCCGTATGGTCTAGTGGCTAGGATACCTGGCTTTCACCCAGGAGGCTCGGGTTCGATTCCCGGTACGGGAAATTCTTTTTTATTGTTTTAATGTTACACCAAAGTGTTCGTTTTCCTTTTATCGTGTTTTGAAGCCTTTTTATTCAACTATTTTTAATTGCAGAGATTAGTAATTGTAAATATAATAATATAAAATAATAATAATAATAAAAAATACAATAATTAGTAAAGAATATCATTTTTTTTTTATGATTTTGCTTGAAGCTATTCGTCATAGTAACAGGCAATATAAATCTAAAACCTAGCAAATGTGTCCGTACAAACATGATATAAGAGGTTAATACTGAATTTGTTACCATTCAATTTTAATAATTACAGAGAAAATACTTTTTTTTTTTTTGTGTACAATAAAAGAATATAAATACAGATTAATTCATTTAGTTATCTTTTTTCCCAATAGGTACGTTTCTTGTTTGTTTTTAACCCCCGACGGAAAAAGAGGGTTATAATTTTGACGTGTTGCTGTGTATCTGTGTGTCTGTCTGTGGCATCATAGCTCCTAAACGGATGAACCTATTTTGATTTAGTTTTATTTTGTTTGAAAGGTGATTTTGTCGAGAGTCTTCTTAGCTATGTTTGAATAAAATCGGTTCAAAAGTTATGGGCGTTTTACTGTTTGATTCGGGGTGTTTTCGAAAGATATGGTGTCATAATTACGTGTTTAATAGATTGCCGATCGAAGCGTATCTACTATGTACTAGATAAATTATGTAGCATGAAATAAAAATGTGTCGGAGGTTTTCTAAATTTTGAAATTTTACTTTTTTCCTATATTGTACAACCTGTTTGGACTTTAATGTAGGTTGAATATACAATGGTCATACCTTTTGGTGTCCTTGTTTCGATCAGCATCGTAGAGACAGAAGGGCGTGTCTATGGTGGTGCATTCGTTCATGAACTCAATAGAGCCACCCGGATCCGCCGATATGTCGCAGATAGCCAGCATTCTGTAAACAATCAAACCATAAATGAAATTACAGCTTCTGAAACCGTTATCTCCACACATGTATTATATGCACATGTGTGAACTACAATCAACAAGTCACCTGTTTACATCTTAATAATCGCTTTATAATCGCACGTAGCCTACTATCACATTTCGTATGATTGACGACAGTTTTCATGATATCACAAAAAATAACAAAAAACTATTGATTATCCTAATTATAATCTTGAAAATCAAATAGTAGGTTACCGTAGCATGGTGCATGTTCGTAGAGCGTAGCATGCTCGTAGCATGGAGCATGTTCGTAGAGCGTAGCAGGCTCGTAGCATGTAGCAGGCTCGTAGCATGTAGCAGGCTCGTAGCATGTAGCACGTGGCAAGGTCGTAGCATAAAGGATGCTCGTAGCTTGTAGCATGTTCGCAGTCGCGTAGCAGATTGCGTAGCATGCAGGAAGCTCGTAGCATGGCTCAAACTTGTAGCATGTAGCATACCCGTAGCCCGTAGCATGCTCGTAGTATGTGCGTATAGAATCACTAATCTTTTACCTGTGTGGTAACGCCGGCGCTCCAATACTCTTCGGCAACCAAGGAGTATGCGAGGGCAGTAACAAATGCTTCGCGTCGGGTATGGTCAGCAACTTGGGGCTGCCCACTGCCCAGTAGATGCAGTTGACTAGAACCGATGTGTATGGCGCTATCTGTTAGGAACAAATATTTTAACATCAGATCCAAACAATTTCCCGAGGATTTATTTTGTATCAAAACTTTCCTGACTTAACAACTCCTGAACCTAATTTTACGTCATGTTCATGCATACAACATAGTTGCACCTTCTTTTTCCCATGGGAGAGATAACAGAACGTGCTACGAATTTAGATGAGACCACGTTCATACAACTGGGTCAAACTTGAAAAATAATTATCATAATAATTTAAGCTTTATGATACCTACTATTTACGTATAATATACGTAACTAGCTGTTCCCCGCGGCTTCGCTCCCGTAAACTGGCTACATACCTACCCTACCTACCCTACACTACCAACCTCCCTACATGCTTGTTGCGTAACTTTAACCGTTTACGCAGCGCACGCAACGAAAGCTCTCATTTAGTAAATATTTAGTCCGATTTTACAAAAAAAAAACGTTTATGCTCCGCTCCTATTGGTCGTAGCGTGATGTTATATAGCCTACAACCTTCCTCGATAAATGGACTATCCGACACAAAAAGATTTTCAATTCCAACCAGTAGTTTCTGAGATGAGCGCGTTCAAACAAACGAACAAATTCTTCAGCTTTATAATATTAGTATAGATAAATAAAACAACAGGACAAATATACATAGTTAAGTAGGAGCATGACCGAACGTACATTTTGACCGATTAATTTACAATCACTTGATTTGTTATCCCCGTTCATTCGATTAGATAAACTTACAAAAACATTTTACTTTGACTCAATTTATTAACAACAATCTTAATAAGAAGATAATACTTGATATTATAAGATAAAATTATAGCATTATCATTTTCATTTCATCAGCTACACACTGATTTCCAACTAAAACTTTATTATTTTGCGTTGTGGCCTATGTATTTTGCGTTTTTATTTATCCAAAAAACGTGTTAACTAGGTAATCATTCGATCTAGATTACATAAAGTACTCACTACCAATGGTGTGTACGTGTATTATAATTTAGATTATTTTTAGCAATAGCATTAAGGCAATAAAAATTAAGACAACGACAGACGCCAACGACCTTGAGAGAACAAAACGCGTACACATATCGCACCCGCGCGACCCAAATTTCAGTAGTCTTATACTTTCCTTATTATTCTATTCTAGTACTTTAAAAAAAAAGCTTCAGGTCAAAAGGTAGATTATTAAATTGTTTTTGAGATGGAGATGGTGACAAGACTATCTCATTAAAATACGCCCGGCGGTTTTTTTTTTGTCCGTGTTATACAAAACTTTACAAATTAACTACACTATGTTATACGAATAAAACGCCAAGTTTCCTTAGATCAAATTTTGAAGAAACATTACGACAAGCCGTTTAAATATGATTCTCATTTTAAAATCAGCTACTGAGGGGTATCTGCGCATTAAAGTTTATAACTTTATAGATAAGATATTGGTACCTTCTGCGCGAATGTGGAGATGTATCTTTCAGGATGCTCATCATATTCCTGAGCATCATAGCCGCCACCATTTTTCCTTTCCAAATGATGTCTCCTGCGCACCTCACAACCGTAGATTTTGTTTGGACCTGAGAAGTAAAAATCATGTCAAAAAGGTTTTCAAATAAAAAATGGAATAAGTATCCCTACGGTAGTTGTGATAAGCAGGAGACTTACTTCCATGTTCAGCCACTTTCTTCAACATTTCTGGTGGAACATATTCGTGAGGCAACTCCTGGAATATTTCTTGACTTCCCTAGAATCAAACAACATATATTTACGTGACATGGTGACACCTTCTTTAGATTATAGACAGCTCAACAACCCTTACGCTATCTACTATCTGTTGCCCTGACGTTGTTCGTCTGCGTAGCATTAGTACTTCAAATAGCTTTTTTTTATATCGCGCAAAAATTTAGTTCACCATACAAACTTCCACCCCTCTTTCCATTGCCTTAATGATGATATCCGAAATAAAAACTATCCTATGTCCTTCCCCATCTCAAAATATCTTCATCTAAACCGGTTCAGCGGTTTAAGCGTGAAAAGGTAACATACAGACAGACAGACAGACTTTCGCATTTATAATACTAGTATAGAAGTATAGATTCAGCGGAGACAATTGTAATATATCTAGGTCTTATTCCAGTCATAGAGTAAGGAAATATAATAATCTCACCTGAGAAACGTTTCCAGATCCAGTGAACACGAAGGTGAGAGGTCCCAGAGACTTGGGCATCATACCCAGAGCGACCTCGTATCCCGCGTCCCTGATGGCTTGGCGAGCCATGCTTGAGTTGCGGTAGTTGTGGGAAGGCCCTATGTGCTGGATAGAAAAAAAAAACAATAGTCATCAATGTAGTCGTAAAAATAGTAATAGGTCACACGTCAAACTAAGTAGGTAAGCGGAAAGCCATTGGATTCAAGAAGTCAGGACCGGTGAATGTGGCGACTGTTAGGGAAGGCCTATGTCCAGCAGTGGGAGTGTTTCGGCTGAAGTGATGATGATGAAGTAAATACTTAGTATTCTTCCAACGAAAGCAGTGGTGGCCCAGTGGTAATGGCCGCGACTTACAAGTTGTATGTCGTGGGTTCCAACCCAGGCAGGCGCTTTACTTTGTGTAAATTATTTCATCACCACTGCTCTCAAAACGGTGAAGGAAAACATCGTGAGGAAACCGGCATGTCCTAGAACCAAAATTCAAAGACATGTGACATCCACCAACGCGTACTTAAGGCCCTACATACGCTTTAGTGCCGTAAAACGGTAACTTTCTAAAGCATACTCCTCAGTAACAGCTAGGTTAAAAGGTTTGAAAAAAATATATATTTATTATTGAATCATATACATAATTTTGAACACAAGGTTTTTTCGTGTAACTAATAGTTTTCTTTAAAAAAAATATTAACAACACGATATTTTTTCGCAACTTTTGGAAACTCCTCCAAAACGAAGTGGATGTTTAAAAGTATTTTTGTACAGAAAAATTGATGGCTGGAATTACTTCATACCTAACATAGCATATGTAAATCAAATAATATTTTGCAAACAAAACTGTTCAAAAGGAGGTTCAATTTTGATATTTTGGCACCGAGCGGGCGCACGGCCAGTACTACGTTACATTGGGGCGTATATATCGCCTTAAGGTGTGCATATGCTATGTTAGGTATGAAGAAATTTCAGCCATCAATTTTTCTGTATAAAAATATTTTTAAACATCCAAGTCGTTTCGGAGGAGTTTCCAAAAGTTGCGAAAAAATATCGTGTTGTTAATTTTTTTTTTAAAGCAAAACTATTAGTTACACGAAAAAACCTTGTGTTCAAAATTATGTACATGAATCAATAATAAATATATATTTTTTTCAAACCTTTTAACTTAGCTGTTACTGAGGAGTATGCTTTAGAAAGTTACCGTTTTACGGCACTAAAGCGTATGTAGGCCCTTAAGCCCTCGTAGTGGATAACGGTCCATCCCTCTCACAGAGCGGAGGCCTGTGTCCCAGCAGTGGGAACATTAAAAGGTTGATGATGATGATGATGATTCTGCCAACTATTTTAGTCCTTAACTAGTGTCGAATGATTGGTTATTGATTCTCATCTTCAACTCTGGTTCTTTACGGAATTAGTTTTGTGATGGTGGCGACTTTAATGTATGGCAGTTCTCACGAGACGCTTATACAAAAATTAACCAGTTTCCAATCAGCAGGACTTTTTATTTTTACCCGACTGCAAGGAAAGGATTATATTTTTCGCGCATATCTTGTATGTAATGCTCTTTATAACCTAATATCTTGCAAACTGTTAGACGGATTTATATAATTAAGATATCGTTAGATACGTTTTCACCGCCCAAGTGTTCTTAGATAAGTGACGTTAATAAAAATCAAAAAAAACTTTTTGCAAAAAAATACTACCGACTTCCAAATACAAAACTACAAAGTGAAAAATAACTTAATTTTTTGAAGTCAGGTGTCTTTCGTAGGTACCATTTTTTGCGTTTTGGACACCGACTTCAAAAAATTAAGTTATTTTTCACTTTGTAGTTTTGTATTTGGAAGTCGGTAGTATTTTTTTGCAAAAAGTTTTTTTATTTTTCACTTTTTAGTTGTACGTACCTAATAGGCAAGTTAGTAAGGTAACTTTAACGCCAAAATAGATTTCATGAAACTTGAACATATCCGATGAAATGAGAGATCTGCGTACCCCTTAAGAGCGTACTGGCGTGATGTTATGTTATGAAATGGTATAAACAATAAACAGAAATGCGATTGCAGCAATCCCGAGAGATTTGCCGTTATTTATTGAAGAGTTCTGTTGTATATCTCCGAAGTTCTTCATCAGATCTTTACAAAATTAAAATGGGACCAATTTCGGAACATACTTTTTCAAACAAAAAAAGAATTTTCAAAATCGGTCCACAATTGACGGAGTAATCGGTGAACATACACAAAAAAAAAAAAAACAAACTTGAAGTCGAACATAGAACCTCCTCCTTTTTGGGAAGTCGGTTAAAAATCAAAAATGGCGGCTTTTGGGCGCCTTATTGTGGGAGTCTCAATTCTTTTTTCTTCCAAACCCATCGAGTGGGGTATCAAAATGAATGGTTTTAAGAGGTGGTTACAAAAATATATATCACTTATACGTTTTAAAGTTATTCGAATAAAAAAATGATAACTAAAATGTCGTATACATACATAAAACATGTTAATTTAAATATCTAAAACCCGCTGCTTAAGAAGCGAACTAAAAAGCTGTAAACAAGACCAAACCATGCTGTGCAGTCGGATGATACATAATCGTCAGCTGGCTGACCACCTGATCCTCCAACTGCACAGCATGAGATTGTCTTGTATACAGCTTTTTAGTTCGCTTCTTAAGCAGTCGGGTTTTTTATTTTCAAATTAACTTTTTTTATTCTCTCTAAAAAAATCATTGCATTTTTATTTAACCGACATGAAAAGGGAGTTACCCTATTTGTAATCAGTTCTTGAAGGCTATTAATTGCAATCAAAATAATCATAAATCTCGGACGACCCCACCTGAAGAATTATTTTCATTTAATTGTCCTCGAATTTCACTTATCTTGTTACCGCGCGATGATATCAGATAAACTTAATATACCGAAGAGATAATTTTTATAATCACAATCAGAATGAATTAAAAAGATATTCAGTCAAATTTTCCGTATTCTTCAAGGTTTTACACCCACTTCGTTCCTCTATTATTCTATATCATTATCTAGTGATTGAGACGAATATTAATATGTCTATTCACGAAGAGATCAAGAGAGAGTCACATGAGTAAAACTGAGTAGAATATCTGATACCAGGTCAACCAAGATAACTAAGATAGCAGTCAGAAGTTACACAGTTCAGAAAAAAAGTTAATAAAATCAAAAAACCCGACTGCCTAAGAAGTGAACTAACAAGTAAAAATTTTCAAGTTAATATTTTTTATTTCATGTTTGATAATGTATCTAGTAGTAGACACGCTTCGATCGACAATTTATTGAACACGTAATTAAGACACTATATCTTGCAAAAACCGCCTGATTCAGACAATAAAACGCTTTTCATCAAACATGGCTAACTCTCGATAAAGTCACCATTCAAACACAAGTAAAATTTAAAAATTTAAAAAACCCCCGACACATTTATCTTGCGAAAACATCCCGATTCAAACAGTAAAACGCCCATAACTTTTGAACGGCTGAACCGTTTTTTTTAAACATAGCTAAGAACACTCTCGACACAATCACCTTTCCAACAAAAAAAACTAAATCAAAATCGGTTCATCCGTTGAGGCGCTATGATGCCACAGACAGACACACAGATACACAGATACACAGATACACAGACACACAGATACACAGATACACAGATACACAGATACACAGATACACAGATACACAGATACACAGATACACAGCAACACACCTCAAACTTATAACACCCCTCTTTTTCCGTCGGGGGTTAAAAAAGAACGAAATCAAAATCGGTTCATCCGTTTAGGAGTTATGATACCACAGACAGATACACATATACACAAATAGGCAAACACACAGGTACACAATAAAACTTTTAACAACCCTCTTTTTCCGTCGGGGGTTAAATAGATGTAAACAAGAAGAAAATCATGCTGTGCAGTTGGAGGATAAATATTCAAGAGCTGGCTGACCAAAACCGTAAAATTTTGTACGTTTAAAGCCCGTAGAAGGTTAAAATAAACACAAAAAAATAAACCGACTTTCAAAGCAAAACACTAAATAGTGCAAAAATAACTTTAGTTTCAAAAGCCGGTGTCTTTGGTACCTCTTGTTTTATCATTTTGCAACAACAAATTCCGAAACGAAAGTTATTTTTGCCTTTCATTGAGTAAGTGCTCAATTTCGTGAGACCCTGGTGTCTGAACTGAGAATTTAAACTAATTTAGAAAAGTTAAGGACTTGTCAAACTTTAAATGCTAATATTTGACAAGTTCTCATGTTAAAGTAGACCTTGACAAGTTCTCAACCTCTCGACTCTCAATACAGAAACCTGGGATTAGATATTTTTCTAACTAGGTCACTTACCATGAACGGCGTATGATGTCCAAGAGCAAGTAGCCTGAGACCGATGCCGTGAATAATGTTGATCATGCCTGCCACTCCAGCGTATTTACCGAACGCCACCACGCGGTTACCGGAGTCGTCCATCAGCTTCTCGTAGTCTATAAGACGGATGTTCTGAAAATAAGTTTTTTTTTTTTTAATATATAAAACATTTCCACTGCAAAAGAAGTGCCCAGTCCCTCAAATTTAGTTTTTTACTTTCCGGGATTTATTTGTAAAATAAGTAATTACTGCCATATATTAACTGATTCCTTAAACAAGTAAAATTTAATATATTATATTTTACTTATAATATTTAAAAAACGCCCGACACATTTTTATTTCATGCTACATAATTTATCTAGTACATAGTAGATACGCTTCGATCGGCAATCTATTGAACACGTAATTATGACTCGATATCTTGCGAAAACACCGCGATTCAAAGAGTAAAACGGCCATTACTTTTGAATGGCTAAACCGATTTTATTCAAACATAGCTAAGAACACTCTCGACAAAATCACCTTTCAAAAAAAAAAAACTAAATCAAAATCGGTTTATCTGTTTAGGAGCTATGATGCCACAGACAGACACAGCAACACACGTCAAACTTATAACACCCCTCTTTTTCCTTCGGTGGTTAAAAACAGCATTGTGTGGTATCAACTAGCGTCTATAGACCTAGATTTACCAGTATAAAGATTTATGAGGCTGAAATGGATTCGAGGCTTACTTTAAATTACCAAATGCATGAAAGAACAAGTAAAATTTCAAAATTTAAAAAACCCCCGACACATTTATCTTGCGAAAACATCACGATCTAAACAGTAAAACGCGCATAACTTTTGAACGGCTGAACCGATTTTATTCAAACATAGCTAAGAACACTCTCGATACAATCACCTTTCAAACAAAAAAAACTAAATCAAAATCGGTTCATCCGTTGAGGCGCTATGATGCCACAGACAGACACACAGATACACAGATACACAGATACACAGACACACAGATACACAGTAACACACCTCAAACTTATAACACCCCTCTTTTTCCGTCGGGGGTTAAAAATGTTTGTATCTTCATCATTTTGGATGACAATTAAGAGTCTTACCTTTTTCAAAATGGCGTCCAACATTGGCATATTAGCCTCCTGCGCCTTGATGGTGTGCGAGAAAAAACAGTAGGTCTTGTTGGGGATGAGCAGGTCGATGGGTGTCTGCTTCACGCCGAAGATCACGCTCGCCTCGCTGATGTCCTCCCGGACTATCGCGCCTGCGTTTATGTAGGACTGGAAGGAATTGGATCGATTAATCAAGGAAATCAGTTTTTAAAACTAGAACCAATGATATTCAAATAAACAGATACGTTATACACTCACAAAACAATTGAAAAAAGTGTTCCGCGCAGCAGTGGCAGCACACATACACACTTTTCATTCATGTGACATTAAAACATATTTATTTTAATCAATAAATAAATAAATTACAAATACACACCATGGCATTTTTTTTTATTTTGTTTCAACAAAGCCTATCGCTCTTCGCCATGCGTGACATAAACTAATGACTAAAGGTCACAATTGTGACCTATTCGAGTCTTAACAATGCGCGCGCTCATAACATATCTGTTTATTTGAATATCATTGACTAGAACGGAGTCTTCTGTCGTCATACTTCAAGTCCATAAAAATGACACAGTAACTTTTCTATGACCAGTTTTATTATGATTATGGGATTTACCACACTGAATGTACTCATATCGCCATATCTGTGTTTGACACTATTTAGTATTAAGATTGTAGACATGCAGTGTTTGGTAATAAATGTTTTCTTTCTTTCTTTATAAGACTAGGTCGATAGAAGATGCCCCAAGCTACCGCAGGAGACGCCCTAGTCGTCGGGAGTCGCAAGCCGATTCCCGGCCACCGCAGGCGCGCGCTTGCGGACGGCGAGTAATGGGTAGCTCGCCGTCCGATAAGGACCAGGCCCGTGTCGACGGCGCGTAGTGTTCCACGCGTGCCTCAAAGAGATGTCAGCAATAACTGACGGGGTCCGCTAGGGCCGATGCCTGTCTGGGTCGCGGATAAAATTGAAAAAGAGTTACCGCGGCTCTGGCTCAAGCATCTGAAGGAACACGTGTGGGTATTAGTCAATAAAAGTATGACACGCCCTCCCGCTTCACCCAGAGCGGGCGAAAGTCTTTTGAGGATTTCCCACAAAAGAAAAAAGATCGGTTGAAGACGATCTTTGGTCAATTTGTGCGCATTTTGATTTTCTTTTTAAAGAAGTTTATCACTGGTATGGAATAGACAATAAGTTGTAGTAGTCTTGCCAAGGGCTATCGTGTTATTTAGTTTCTAGGTTATAGAGGTCAGTTACAGTTAAACTCATAGTCAAAATTCTTCATTTAAATTAGGCCAATAAGCGGTACTTTTGAACATCAAAAATCATTGATTCTACCGTCCATTCGGAAAAGTAGCTTGTTCCGGAGAAGAACGGACAACAAACTCCACACCCACTCTTTGAAAAAAAAGAGTTTTGCAACATTTACATACATATAATAATTCATATACGTGAGGACGATGCGCCCAGACTAACACTACCATACTACGTAAAGGTATAAAGTATTACAAGCACTAAGGGTCGGTTCACATCTGACGGAAGAAGCGTCGAGCGTAGTCAGCTAAGTACAGTAAACGCACTGACGCATCATCAACAAGGTTGAATGTTTTATTTTATATTTGTCTGTTCTGGCGTTACGCGACCGATAATACGCGACGGAACATGCCGTCAGATATGAACCTTCCCTTAGAGATAAATTCATTCATTTGATAAATAGGAACAAGGTTCTCACATACTTACAAATATTGCAAACAGGTAAATTACCTAATTGTATATTACTCAGCTGCGTCTAGTTAGATTGATAGCCGACCCTAAGATATTTGGGAACAGGCTAGGCAGAAGGTATCTATGGTCGAGAAATGTCTGTTTTTAGAAGTGTTTTAAGTCTCACAAGTTATCTCCTTGTTTTGAGAGCATAGGACCATAAGTTATTTTTTTTTTTTTTGTTTATATTAAGTTGTTAGAATCTTACCTGCATCGGGTAGGCCCTTCGGTTGGAAGGCTGCACGATGACCTTGACCCCCTGCCTCACCAGTCGGTTGACATTCGACGGTGCGAACGGCGCCCTTCTCTCCCATACTGACTGGTCTTCTCTGCGTATGGCTATTATGCGTCCACTCTGAAGAAATAATGCAGGGTTAGAAATATTTGAATAAGTTAGGTATAGTTTACTTAATTTGTGAATAGTAGTGGACCGCGGACTACCTGTATTATTGTTTTGCCTTCTTTCTTAGGTCCATCCTTAGGTATTCCGTAAAAGAGCGTTTTTAGAGACAAGACCGCCCACTGTGTCACCCTATGTAACTTTAAAAAGAACCATTTGAAATTCAGCAGCGGAGTTGTAGTCGGGTAAACAGATTTTATTGGGAATAAAAGCAGTGAATCCCAAGTGTTAGTTACGCATGTATGACGAAAAAAAAACTTTTTACAAAAAATACTACCTATTTCCAAATAAAAAAACTACAAAGCGAAAAATAACTTTAATTTTGGAAGTTTTGCCGGTATTTATTGAAAGGTTTTGTTATATATCTCCGAAGTTCTTCATCAGATCTTCACCAAATTAAAATGGAACCAATTTCGGAACATATTCTTTCAAACAAAAAAAGAATTTTCAAAATCGGTCTACAATTGACGGAGATATCGGTGAATAAAAATAACATACGCAAAGTCAAACATAGAACCTCCTCCTTTTTGGTAAGTCGGTTAAAGAAGTTAAGATTGCTCTACTTTCAAGAAGATAATTACGTAACTACTTAGATGTTTTTATCACCCTATCTTTAAAGTAAAACCGTTTGCATTTAGTACAACACACTCCAATCATACGCAGATCGTTGTCATTGTTTAAATGCGGAAACGTGTCGGTATCATTTTATCTAAATATAGAAAGAGGTCAAAGTATATGATGTATATTTATCTGAATTCAAAAGACAGTACCTAAGTCATTATCATTTTATTTGTTTCGGTCGATTCCTACATAACCACAGTTCAACATAGCGTTTTTAGTGGTCATGGTGAAACTGAATTCGTGCGATACCTAAATTCACATGAACTAAGCCTTGAAGACTTTTGAGCTGGGGTGTGAACTATGTTGAGTACATACTCTCCATTTCAGAATTAAGAATTTAAATTTGAGTAATTGTCAAACTATTTAATTCAGCCTGAACATCTATCAAATTTTGGTATTCAAGTTGAGTTTGACGTTCTTAAGGTTCCCCTAGTCAACGGCACGAACTATTTTGTGCGCGGGGTTAAAATGCATGCTGTCTCATCCGACAACACGTGCGAAAGAGATTGATGCTGTGATGAGCAGTAAGAAGCTAGTTCTCGTACGAATTAGCACTTTTACAAATTTGTAGCGAAATGGATGATGATTTAGGACGAAAACGAGCATGCGAAGTTTTATGAACAGACCTTTGGGACCTAGATATCATGAAAAAACTACAAATTTATATTTTCAAAATAAAATTATTTACATTGTTGAATTACTAATCTATCCCTGTATGGAGGCCGTTTTGCAATTTTCCTTATTGTTATGGTATTTATTTCCCCCCAAAGATGCGTTAGAATTAGTGTTGAAATATGGAACTTTCGACGCTCATAACTTTCAAATATTGTATTTTTTTACTTTTCTGTTTCCATAGAGGACTAGATAATGATGATACAAATTGGTATAATTTTAATATTGAACGTACACCGTCAAACAGTGGAGTAATCGCCAGACTTACGAAGTAACTATTTAGTAATCTGTGGCCAGACTACGTTTGTATGGAAGAATTTTCGAGTAGTGTATCAAGCCCTGTATATGTATATGTTATGGAAACAAAAAAGTAAAAAAAAAAAAAAATGAAAGTTATGAGCTTCGAAAGTTCCATATTTCAACACTAATTTTAACGCATCTTTGGGCGGCAATAAATACCATAAGAAGAAGGAAAATTGCAAAACGGCCTTCATACAGGGATAGATAGAGATAATTTTATTTTGAAAATATACATTTAGTCGTTTTTTCATGATACCAACTCCCAAAGGTCTGTTTATAAAATTTCGCGCGCTCGTTTTCGTCCTAAATCATCATCCATTTTGGATACAAATTTGCAAAAGTGCTAATTCGTACGCCAACTAGCTTCTTACTGCTCATCACAGCATCTATCTCTTTCGCACATGTTGTCGGATGATATAGCATGCATTTTAACCTCGCGCACAAAATAGTTCGTGCCGTCGACTAGTTGAACCTTAAGATAAGTTTGACGTATTTTTTTACACAGGGGAAAATACGTGTCACACTGTCCTCATCTAACTCGTGTAAAAGATATGTGCTTAAGTACATAGGTGCGTAAATATCATTATCATAAGATTTGCCAACCCTCGTATAAATATTTATAGACCGACTGTTATTACAACTTATAATTCTAAATAAATCCAGAGTTCTTGACACACCCTAAAGATAGTGGGTGTCAACAAGTTTAAGGTGACAACGATAATAAAACAAATGGCTGATAGTCCTGTAATAGGAAAAATATTCCATAATTCGATGTATTTTATCTCTGTGGACATCATTCTCACGACTTGTTGGAATTTCTATTATCTAATGGAACTTTCCCCCCGAAATTGTGTGTTTTTAATTAGTTTGAATAAATTTTGGGTTTTGTTGTTTTTCCTCATGGGAGTCATGAGTAATTATTACAAGATTTTATTGTATTTAATATGTTCTACTGTCTGTGTGAATGATGTTATAAAAGCTTGCTAGTCAGGGCCGGATCTAGGGGGGGGGCAAGCCGGGCAAATGCCCAGAGCGGCATAAATGAGGGGCGGCAAACTCAACTAACAGCCCTTTTCATTTCATCAGAAAACCTAACTTATTCATTCAATTTTTTAAGCTCGCTACGCTGTCGAAATTTATTGGTTCTTGTTGTAAACCTAACGATAAATAACATAACATTCATCATGTTGAAAGGTGACATTTTCGGGCTCACTTCGTTTTCACTTATGATCGAAGTTCAACCGATAAAAAAAGGCATTAAAAAAAAAAGAATATCCTGAAACATTTACATCCTTATAAGGTGTTATTGTATAGAGCGGCAAATATTGTTTATGCCCGGAGCGGCGAAACAGCTAGATCAGGCCCTGTTGCTAGTTAAATTTTACCTACATTCCAGTCTTCGATTGAGCTGAAATGCGCACACGTTTATTTTTCTCAACAATGCAAATTATAATATACATTTTTATTAAAAAAAAAAATACTATGACAACTTGTTTGTTTAACCTTAAACACTCATTGCAACATTTTTTTATAAACAGAATAATACAAAAAAAAGAGAAAAAGTTAGCAAAAAGTTAGTGCAAAATTGCGCAACCAAAGAACAATTTCATTTCGTTTAGCGTATAGAGCTACGAATTTGTGTAGCATTCGTAGCACTGCCAAACCTAGCGAAATTTGAACTCGAGGTAACTCTTTTAAAATAATGTAAACAATAGTTGGCTTTAATTTGCCTCATTTTAGTAATCAAACATGAACATCAGAAGATTACTAATAAAATATAAGTACTTCCATTAAATAATACATTCAGAAAATGGCTCGTTTTTGCAACTTTACCTTTTTGTTTTACTACGGAAACAGCCTATTCGATTGTTGACAAATGTTGATGTGCAATGATATTTAAATAAACAGATATGTTATGAGCGCGCGCATTGTGAAGACTCGAATAGATCACAATTGTGACCTTTAGTTTATGTCACGCAAGGCAAAGAGCGACAGGCTGGCGATAACCCTATCAAACAAAAGTTGAAACAAAAACAAAATAAAAAAAAGACATCGTGTGTATTTAGAAATTGTACCAATTATGATACCAAAGTACATAAAACAGAAGGGATCTCATACCAAACGTAAGTAGCAATACGCCCCAATTTTTTTTTTTTGCTATTTTTCTGATATTTGGAGGTTAGAAAAAGATAACAACATTGGTGGTCAGAATAATGTTTGTTTACATTGTTTGTTCACGCAAGTGACAAACACTAGCTGTACCTTTTTTTCTTGTTGGTTTTATCAAGCCATCCCTTTCGACTTTTAGTGAAATTTCAGATGAATAAAAAGTTTGTATGTGTGCTGCCGCTGCTGCGGGGAACACTTTTTTCAATTGTTTTGTGAGTGTATAACGTATCTGTTTATGTGAATATCATTGTTGATGTGAAAATAATTAAATTGAAACTGGTATTTAAATATATTAAACAACTATTTAAAAGACTTTTGAGAATTCAATGCTAAAACATACGGAATCATTCATCTTTCTCGTATAATATCTATCCCATTTTATTCTATGTATGAAAACTCCTTGCTACAAAACTTTTTTAAATTGACTTAAAATTTAAAACTGATCGAGCTAGTAAACAAAAGTCACGACCGCGTAACAGAAAGATGAAAGATTTAATTTTCGAATTATAATTATAGCCTCTGAAAGTACGCCATGTTTAACAACAGTATTGAAATAAAATATTGTAGCAATAATGATCAAATATTTCGCGTGATATATTAACAACGGCTTTACCTATTTTATGTGTAACATTAAGATAGGTTATCTTATTAATGTGTGTTCAATTAAACGTAGGTAAATAAGCATATCGGGCATCATAACAATAACCAGCGTTATCAGTTGCTACCTAGGAATTAAAATAACTCAGTATGTCAAGCCTACGCGGCAAATAGCAAATTTGAATCAATATTAACCTTGCTTCAAGCTCCAATGTTACATTCGTTATCATTTGACGGTTTATGAATTAATCTTATTTAGATAACAATAGTTTTTGTCTTGTGTAAGTAAATATTCATTTGGGTAGGTTCGCATACAATTTTACGCTCGTGTTTTCTCCTCAGATACACCCCAATGTTAACGCAGTACTGGCCGTGCGCCCGCTCGATGCCAAAATATCAATATTGAATCTCCTTTTGAACAGTTTTGTTTGCAAAATATTATTTGATTTACATATGCTATGTTAGTTATGAAGAATTTCCAGCCATATTTTTTTCTGTGTAAAAATATTTTTAAACATCCGAGTCGTTTTGGAGGAGTATCCAAAAGTAGCGACAAAACATCGTGTTGTTAATTATTTTTTTAAAGCAAAACTATTAGTTACACGAAAAAACCTTGTGTTCAAAATTATGTACATGAATCAATAATAAATATATATTTTTTTCAAGCCTTTTATCCTAGCCGTTACTAAGGAGTATGCTTTAGAAAGTTACCGTTTTTAGAACGGATATATCCTCAATCAAGTTTGATGGATTACGACTTAGGTACTTACATAACTTTTTTTTGTTGAATCTATTTGTTCCTTCACAACATTTTTTTTTACTGGTTTAATCAAGTGGCATGGAGTTTTCATTGCTACTGTCGTCGTAAGCTGCTAGCAACGTGCAATTTTCAATCAATCGACCTAGTTTTTTCCTAATTTTATGGTGTCGACTTACAACTTGCTTTTTGTTTTCAGCATGGTTTTTTAACTAACTGTGAGTTGATACGTAAATCCGAAAGGAAAATCATTTTATTGATTGACTAATTAATTATAATTAATAAAAAAATGTAGTAATGGGAATGCTTAGGTGTCCAGCAAAGGATTTATTTTCAGTATATTTTTTAATTCAGCAATAACTTGAAAATAATTTCAAATCCACATAACAATTATCCGGCACTTAACCATTATGTATTTGGAATTATTCGTTCAATTAATAAATTATCAGTCTAATATCTAAATATTATATTATATTCTTTCTTCACTTTTAAAGTTCCAAAAGTTTCGTAAAACAGAAAAGGAAAACCGCTCCGGAAAACTTGGAAAAGACTCACCTTAGCGGAAGAAAAGTAAACCACATGTTTCAAATACAAGCTCCTCGTACGAAGAGCCGCGGATTTGTGCAACATATTACTTAAAATATCACCAACAACGAACGCGTACTTAATTAAATAAAACTTAATAAAAAATACTTTATTAAAATTGATAAGTGTACACAATGAAAGCGTTCTGTTTCTTACGAGGCGTGTTGGATATCTATTTAGTGCTCCGAACTAAATTACGGAGCTCCTTTGAGAAAACATTACAATCGGCGTGACGTTTTATCACCAGTGATAGTGATACCACAGTTGTTATTTGATTGCTGCTTGCGTGCCATGATCCCACTTCGTTTTCGTATACAAATAATTAATGTCAAATAGTATTACAGATACTTCCTATTTCTTTCATTAGAAAATTCTTAATAAAAGCTATAAAAACGCCGTAAGTTTGGGTCTTACCGCCTTAATTACTGCGATTGGAGCACCATTTTTAAACTACAAAAATATAATAGTGTTGAAATGCCTTCTATTTTTAATACTTACAAAAAATAATAAATAAAGATAAATAGAACTTCCTATTTTCACCCGACTACCGAAGGAGGTTAATGTGTTTATCGGTCTATGTGTGTATGTTTGTTTCTATGTGGCGTTCCAGAGACCAAACGCGTTGGCCGATTTTGATGATTCTTAAGCCAATCGATTGGTGAGTCACTGGGTACACATAGCTGGCGTGGAGTGCTGTGTAAATAAAAATGGTGGATTTTGGGTGGCATATTGTGGGTCCCAATTTTTATTTCTGTTTTCTAAAAACAAGTTAATTCAAAAAATCTAAAAACCCAACTGCTTGAAAAGCGAAATAAAAAGATGTAAACAAGAAGAAAATCGTGCTGTGCAGTCGGAGGATACATCTGGTTTTGGTCAGCCAGCTCGCGAACATGTATACTCCGACTGCACAGCAAGATTATTCCAGTTTACATTTTTTTAGTTTGCTTTTCAAGCAGTCGGTTTTTTGATTTTTTGAATTAACTTTTTTGACTAGCAAAGAAATTACGGACTGTTACTAGTTTATTTTAGCGCGTTTGTTGAATGCAAACAATTAAATCGTCCAGTTTATTTTCTCAAGTTAATTAAGTATCTTTAACGCGTATTTTTATGAGTGTAAGGTACCTACAACTGATCGATAGCTTTGATGAACTAGAACTAATGGTGCTTTTGTTTTTCTACCATATATATGCATTGCATCTTTAGTTATAGGTTGATACATTACCTTAAGTATCTAGACATCTACCTACCCGTAGTAGTTAGGTTTCAATCTCATTGCACCTAAATTAAAGTTATTATAATTTTATTTATCATAATAGTTATTTTTTACATGACTTTGACAATCTCCTTCCTCATGGTCCTTTGAAAGGCGTGCGAGGAGCCGAAGCCAACTCACAGAGGCCTTGTTAGGCATGTATGACATAATTATAACAAGGATATGTGACACCAACCGACGATTATGCCTGTATGCACTACGCAAATGCATCCAAGGGCAATCCCCGGTTGGTGCAGGACTATTGCAAAATCAATCAATCTGCGTAGCCTTTTCCCAACTATTTTGGGGTCGGCTTCCAGTCTAACCGGATTCAGCTGAGTACCAGTGTTTTTACATGGAGCGACTGCCTATCTGACCTCCACAACCCAGTAACTAGGTAACACGATACCCCTTGGCTTGCCACTGGTGTCAGATCTCAAGCTTCTGACTACTCGTAACGACTGTCAAAAATCTTCAAATGACAGCTGGGACCAACGACTTAACGTGCTTTTCGATGCACGGAGGAAACTTGGTATGTTGAAATGGTCACCCATCTACGGCCCGACCTCGTCAAACGTTGGTTAACCTCGAAAATCGACCCGCGCGGCTGTTATTATTTAACCACAAGCTCAGTAGGAGCAAAATATAGAGAAAAATGGGTATTGGGCTATGGTGGGTTTAGTGGATCGATTGCCTAAAACTATAGGAGGACTACTGGCCCCTGCCTGACCACTGATGAAATACACTGCTATAAAATGGTAGGAGGTGACTTGCGCACTCAATTAATGGGCCCCATAAAGGGTCGCTAGCGCTTAAGTGACGTTATGACGTAGCGCCAAGGGGGCAACATATCCGGAGGTGCTTGAGGAGTGGAGAGAGTATACCACACCTATCAGGACAATCCCACCAGCATCTTACTGGATTAACTTCCTTCCCCCGAGCATTTTTGCTTTTGCGAATCTCCACTCAAGCCAGCCAATTAAGGCAAGAAAGAGGTGGGAGCACTGGTCCCCGTCAGTTTTCACTCCGACGGGCCAATAAAAGCAAGCCAGAGATGAGAAACAATGCTTCTCCCTGGAGATCAGGTCCGTGGGGTCGCCACTGCCCACCAGCTCGAAACAAAGCTGCCCTGCGGATTGTATCTGTTTTAGCCTCTCACCTACATTTTTTTTTTTTATAAAGTAAATTAATTATTAGTTAATAATTTATCAAGATCAGAGCAAGCTGAATATATTTCGGCTCCAATAGTTGTGATACCTAGAAAATAACTGGTGCGTCCATTGTGTGGTTTCTCAGCCTTGCCTCAAAAAGGCTCTTCCCTAACACGGCCATTTGGATGGTTATCTATCTGGCAGTTTAATAGTAGAGAAAGTACCTACCTAAGATCTTATGAACAATTTTCTATCTATCTTATTTGCTTAACTAAGTAACTTTTATTTTGAACTAGCTTCTAAGCCTCTGGCAGAAGCTAGTTCAAACCCGCGTGAAAGTCGATAATTATTCCAAAAGAACCTATGCCCGGGATAAAAATGCTATGTGCTATTTATTCCTGACTACAATCTATTTCTATGCCAAATTTCATCCAGATCCGTTCAGCCGTTCTTGCGTGAAGAAGTAACAACCATACAAACACACTCACACACTCACAAACTTTCGCCTTTATAATATTAGTGTGATTAAAAAAATCTATAAAAAAATTGATAACGCCTAATGAAATTGTAATAGCAACCATACCATCGGCCTCGTCGCAATTGCTACATTAGGTTTCGGCTCATTGATCCAATCTAAAAAAACTCTATAGGGAAGGTAAACTTTTTTTCACGTCCCCGTTTGCTATGTAGGAGACCCTTTAAAACATTTAAAATATTTTTTGAGTTTTTTATTTGTATGGTTTTGGGTCATAAATTCATAAAAATATCATATAAGACTTCTAAATTATTCTACTAAACCGTAGACAGTCTATCCCAAAGACCTTATACTTCTTACTACGAAATACGTATAAGGTCTTTGGTCTATCCACGTACTAAACTAATGATTTTGTCTATGGTTTACCGCAACTTTACAGCTGGTTGGAAATGTCAACAACGTCCAACCAATGTCAAAATTGAAAATAATTTTTAGTTGTCATTTTGATCTGTGCTAGTGTGGTGTTCTTGTGGTTTTTATAGAAATTACGCTGTTTAAAATAGAAGAATACCTCGTAATATAGAGGCAATAACTAAAGTTCTGTTTGATTAATATACATTTAAAAATATGAGATCCTAAAAGAATGAATTTAATATACATAGCTTTCAAATAACAGAACTTAATTCACCATCGTTCGTCATGGCTCGCTTCCTGTCGGAGGATAAATTAAAAGGTTTCGAAAAATACAAAGTAAGTGCTCCCCAAAATAATTAATATCCTTTTAATGTGTATGAGTGTCATCTTATGGGGTGTCAATGTGACGAAAATGTATGCTATCATTCTTAAACTTACGATTTTGAAGTGTCGATTATTTTGAAGAAATATAAATAATGTTCAATTGTTCAAAAACCTTTTTGTTTCAGTACAACTCAGTGGATACAAGTGTCCTCAGTAATTATGTTATGCACCCATTTTGGAACTGGTGTGTCCAGGTAAGGTTTCAGTCAGAAATATAAAAATATTGATCATTTTACTTAAGTAGCTGAAATTTAGTTTAGTTGTTCCTTTTTAGGTACTTTTATTTTTAAATGCTGAACACTATGTTGCCTGCTTTTTTCATCATTTATCCATTGGGTAGTAACAATACTGTCCAGACTTAAGACGCTATATACGCCCCAATGTTAACACAGTACTATTATATGCCAAAATATCAATATTGAACCTCCTTTTGAACAGTCTTGTTTGCAAAATATTATTTGATTTACATATGCTATGTTAGTTATGAAGAATTTCCAGCTATCAATTTTTACATGTAAAAATATTTTCAACATCCAAGTCATTTTGGAGGAGTTTCCAAAAGTAGCAAAAAAATATTGTGTTGTTATTTTTTTTTTATAGCAAAGGTATTAGTTACACGAAAAAACCTTGTGTTCAAAGTTATGTACATGAAGCAATAATATTTCTTTTTTTTATCTTTTAACCTAACCGTTACTAAGGAGTATGCTTTAGAAAGTTACCATTTTACGGCACTAAGGGGTATGTAGGCCCTTAAGCATTTTACATAAATATGTTTTATCTTTTCCTCAAACATTACTAAATTATTTATTTCACTGGGCATCATTATTTGACTATTAGTGTTATTCATGAAGAATTATTTAATTTACAAAATGTTTTCAGTTTTGTCCGGTATGGGTGGCACCGAATCTGCTGACATTCTCCGGCTTCCTGCTCACGGTGCTCAACTTCTTCGTGTTCTCGTATTATGACTATGGATTCTATGCCATGAGCAAAGACAATCTCAATAATGACTACATCCCGAATTGGGTGTGGGCAGCCTCAGCGGTGACTCTATTTATTGCTTATACACTAGGTAAGTATTTTCTTTTATTTTATTAAAATAACAACACTGTGCACAGGAAAGTAGGAGTACTAAAAGTTTTAATTAAAACAAATATATATGAGTGAATGCAACAAATTGTAAACACATTCTGAATATTCAGTGAAGTAAAAACACTAATATTTATACCATAAAATTAAATGCTTTCCGTACCTAGCAGTAACTTAATTACCGAATTATTTATGTCTATACTAATATTATAAAGAGGAAAGATTTGTATTTTTGTATATAACAAATAAACTTTAAACTACTGGACCAATTTAAAAAATCTTTCACCGTTGGGAAGCTACATTATCCCCGGGTGACATAGGCTACTTTATATCACTGTATTCCCACGGGAACGGGAACTACGCGGGTGAAACCGCGAGGCGTCCGCTAGTAATATAAAACAGTCATTAAGAATTTGCAATTAGAATGTCAAGGTAGGACATAGTTCACTACTCATTAATTTTTTGTATTAAGCTACCTTAGCAAAGCAAAAATTCTGCGCTACGCGAGACAATACGACGACAAAACTTTGTCGCGCAAGTTTTTAGGGTTCCGTACCCAAAGGGTAAAAACGGGACCCTATTATAGTTGTCGGCACGTAACTTGGCAAGAGTCGTTAGATGCGCACAAGTCGTTTTTTAGGCATCTTCGGTTACCAAGCGGGACGCGGGGACGATTAGCACTGTTCCGTGCGCGCGATTGGTTAGTCAGTTGACACAAGGATCGACTGACCAATCGCGTCGCGTTTACGTTCCGTTCTCTCCATACGGTGGTTGGTCAGTTCGCGCACTATGCGCAAACTTATCTCCACTACGCCAAAACCTTGCCAAGTTACGTGCCGACAACTATACTAAGACTCCGCGGTCCGTCTGTCTGTCTGTCCGTCTGTCTGTCTGTCCGTCTGTCTGTCTGTCTGTCTGTCACCAGGCTGTATCTCATGAACCGTGATAGCTAGACAGTTGAAATTTTCACAGATGATGTATGTTGCTGCTATAACAACAAATACTAAAAACAGAATAAAATAAATATTTAAATGGGGCTCCCATACAACAAACGTGATTTTTTTGCCGTTTTTTGCGATAATGGTACGGAACCCTTCGTGCGCGAGTCCGACTCGCACTTGGCCGGTTTTTAAACTAGCAGAGTAAACAAGCAGTAAACAACTTTTCTGCCCCAACGGCCATCCGTTCTGCGAGTAATGTGCCCTGCCCACTGCCACTTAAGTTTGGCAATTCAAGCTTTAGTTACAAGAAAATATTACAATACAATGAAGTCCCTGACTAATTTGATTTGACGATGGCAATATTATTATTATTATCTTTTCCGGTCGAAAAGCGAACACATAGATAATCTGCATCGCGAAACATACTAGCACAAAGATTTAAACCGACGCTTCGCTAATCCAGCCGTCAATATCAATCTACGGAAACATTCAATGTACAATTGAATATATCCTATACTAGCTATCCGCCGCGGCTTCGCTCCCGTCAACTAGCTTCCTACCTACCCACCTACCATATACTACCAACCTACCTTACCCTACCTACCTACCTACCCATACCCTACCCTACATCTCAGATCAAATAAAAAGTCTTTTTATTAAAATAAAAAGACTTTTTATTTGATCTGAGCCCTACATACATGATTGTTGCGTAACTTTAACCGTTTACGCAATGAACGCAACGGAAGCTCTCAAAAAGGTTCTTTTCCCGTTTTTGCAACATTTTTAATTTTGCTCAGCTCCTATTGGTCGTAGCGTGATGTTTTATAGTCTATAACCTTCCACGATAAATGGACTATCCAACACAAAAATAATTTTCAATTCCAACCAGTAGTATAAGATATTAGCGCGTTCAAACAAACAAACTCTTCAGCTTTATAATATTAGTATAGATTACTGTTCTATTATGTTACATAATTTATTCAAAGACGACTGTAGTCGTATGCGGATATAAAATATATCTTTCAAATTATTTAATCACATTAATGATGACATAGAAATAACCAATTTTACGATAAAAAGTAGCACGATAAAATTATGGAGTCGCTAGTTGATAAAACACACTAAATTAAGATCGCCCGAAATATGACGTGTAAATAAAATACTTAATTATAATATTTTACTTAAAACTAAATGTAAATACATTGTTATTTTATTTTTAATTTTACCTACCGGTCTTCCTACTGAGTAGGTAATAACATTTGATCTGTGAGTTTGACTACATAATTTATTACCTGTTATTTAAGTTAGAACTGCTCAGATTCACACAGGCAAGAGGTAAAACAATAACAAAAACTTTGACGAATATAAAAACACTACCTACATCTTTCCTTAATCATTTTGCAGTCGGTTAAAAACAATAAGTGTTGTTAACAGATTATGAAGGCATGATTCAGGATTGCGTCTATCTTCGTCCTTCGTCTTCGCTTAGGTAATTTGAACTTTAATGTAATTAAAAACGTAGGTACAGTTCTGATGCTTGTAACTTACTTACAGTACAACTATTTTCTTACTGTCCCTCGGCAATCATCACATTTCCGAATACAAACGAATGATAATTTCCAACTCCATCAGTTATAGATTTATCTTGTATATATAATTTGAATTCAGAATTAAGTATAATACTCACAACGAATCTTTGTGTGTCTGAATGTCTGCGCAGTAGCTATTTTTGTATCAATATTGAAAGTGAAGATAGCATTGTATAACTGTCCCTTTCACTCGCTTACGTTTCTCGCATCATCCTATCTCGCTTTCTCTATGCAGTTAAACTGTTTCTTGCGCATTAGTTAAGAGAACTAACTTCAGACACACAAAGATCCGTTGTATTATACTTTATTGTTGTTTTGTTTTGATTTCCGAATGAACCATATAAAGCAGAAAAACTAGTTTCCTTTTTGACCGCAGCAGCTTTCCGCCCATATGAAAATAAATTACATTAAGTTAAATGAGTATTTAAAACTCTTAAGTACTTCCAAGTTGATTGAAAGCGTTCGGTCTTCATCGAGTGCAAAAGGCAACTGATAGAAAGCCGACGAATGACGAAACACGAAGTTTGCCGAGGGGCATTAAGAAAATAGTTGTACTGTACACAGCTCTTGGTGGTATTTAATAATGCGTGAATTACCATAAGTTGGGTATGACGATAAGTAGACGTCTATAATTCAGGAGAGTTGCGCTAACATAGGTAAATACTGTAAGTTTAGGAAGACGCTACTAGATGTCTAGTAGTGTCTTCTTTTCTTAAATTATTTAAATTTTATTTGACAGTAAAACAAAATTTTTACAAGCTATTTATTAACTTGCAATGTATGTTTTATGTTCGGTTCAAATCTTGCAACTGAATTTTAAAGCAGTTTTCCTCAACCGATTAAGTTGAAGTTTTGCATACCTACACGTTTGGATGACAATGCACGGTAATCCAAAAAGCTTGTTTAAAAAAGTTTTATTAAATTGGGGAAAAAAAAAACGAATTTACTAATTAGTCCAGCATTACAAAACACCGGCCGGCTCACCTGCAAAGCTAATTCAGACTTTCAGAGAAACATTTATATTTCCAAAATATGCAAACAATGTAACAGCTAATATCGGTATTTCCGCCATAATATTGAATTACTATTTTATAGAAACATAAAAATAACGTGCCAATTCGAATGTAGAATTTTGACGTCAGCACTGAAAAAACACCTTTAAGAATCGGCGCCAGATCGTATGACGTTGTAGGTGCTAAATATACTAGAAATCAGTTTAAAATTAGCGGTTTTATTGTTAACGTTTGGCCAGAGTAGATTATGTTTAGTCTCTTGTTAGATGAACTGCTAAAATCTGTGTAAAACCAGCTTCCCTTGTTATCTTGTTAATGATTTGTGATGGAATCTTGATCAATTGTAACAGACTATTAAGGTTCTCCTAGAAGACGATTTTGTGCGCGAGGTTAAAATGCATGCTATCTCATCAGACAACACGTGCGAAAGAGATAGATCCTGTGATGAGCAGTAAGAAGCTAGTTCGCGTACGAATTAGCACTTTTGCAGGGCGCGGACCTTTTATAAATAGATCTTTGGAAGTCTAGATATCATGAAAAACGATTAAATGTATATTTTCAAAATAAAATTATTTGCATTGTTGAATTGCTAATCTATCCCTGTATGGAGGCCGTTTTACAATTTTCCTGCTTATGGTATTTATTTCCGCCCAAAGATGCGTTAAAATTAGTGTTGAAATATGGAACTTTTGACGCTCATATTTTCATACACCAACTGTGAAAAAACCAAGCAAGCCTCCACCAATAATCTTATACGGAATAGATGATGTTAATAAGCTTACAGAAATGCTCGAAACTGTTAGTGACAAAAATCAATTCACCTACAAAATCGTTAATAGAAACCAGTTACGAATTACAAGTGCCAGTGTAGATGTCTACAAAAATCTTATTGCCGTGGTAAGGAAAACTGGCCTCATTGGCCATACTTTTAACAAAAAAGATGAAAGATGCTTTAGGGTCGTCATCAAAAACCTCCATCATTCGGCTCCAATGAACGCAATAAAGGAGGAACTAGAAAGTACCGGAAATATTGTTTAGGGTGAGATCATTAATGTCAAATATGGACCCGACAAGATACCAACCTCAACTTTCTTTGTAAACTTTGTACCAGGACCAAACAACGCGTTAATTAAAGACATAAAATACATATACCACCAATCTGTAATGATAGAGGATCCTAAAAGGAAAAGGACAATTGTACAGTATCAGAGGTGCCAACAATACGGTCATTCGAAAAATTACTGCATGAGCCTACCGGTGCGTCAAATGTGCAGAAGCGCACAAAACCTCTGATTGTCCTAAAAAAGAGCAAAATACACCAGCTCAATGTGCTTTGTGTCACGGAGCTCATCCAGCAAATTATAAAGGTTGTGAAGTTTATTTGGAGATTCTATCTCGGAGGTCAAACTTACAAAATGAAAGAAAACCGAAACACACTAACGAACGAAATGGACATGCCCCTTTAAACTACTGAGATTTTCTATAGTGGCCACCTTCACCAACTTTGAACGAAATGGACAGACTAACAACAATAATGATAATGAAAAATATCAAGAGAAAACCGTAATTCTTCCGTCAAGCGCACGAAGAATAGATAAATCTTATGCCAATGTGACAAAAGCCACGCACGCACCACCAGAAAAACCAGACCCACACGAATCGCTTACTATGATAGAAAAACTCCTATTAAAACAAACAGATAAATTTGAAGCAATCCTCCAACAAATGAGTACGCTTATGAGTCTCATAACAATCCTCTTAGAAAAATTGCCAAAATAGGTAGCCTTAAAATTGGAACTCCCAACGCAAACGGGTTGGCACCGAACAAACATGACATTGAACTCATTATCAAGGAACACAAACTAGATATTCTCCTTGTATCAGAAGCCCACTGTACTAATGCAACGTCCAACATTAGATTAAACGGCTATCGTACCTACGTCACGCAACATCCAGATGGGACTGCTGACGCAGGAAGCGCAGTCATCATTCGGGAATCAATCAAACATCACCTGATGCCAGAGTTTACACATAATCACACAAGTCTACAGATAATAAACTGCTTATCTATAAAACTGTTCTTAAGCCTGTCTGGATGTATGGCATACAATTGTGGGGTAGTGCCAGTGATTCAAACATCTCGATGCTTCAGCGTCTGCAGAACATCATACTGAGAACGATTCGCAACGCTCACTGGTTTATCACAAACAATGAAATACACCAACAGTTACAAATGACCACAGTTAAAGAAGAAATGTTAATCGAACAGCGGCGACATACAAGCAGCGACTGTCTCTTCACCCAAATGAACTAGCAGTCCAAAGAATGTGCCAAAATTACTCCAACCGCCTCAAAAGGCATGATATAATGAAGCTGCACAACAGATGGTAGCTATGTTGTACTTAAGAAGAGTAGCTGCAGAAGAAGAAGAGTAGCTGTCCTCACTGGAGGAAGCACTCTACAAGTCATTGACCCGTGAACACATCTGATTATAGTCTATGAAGACTGATGGCAGATGTCCATACAGGGCTAGATAATGATGAGACAAAGTGATATCATTTTTTTATTTTGAACGTACATCGTCAAACAGTGGAGTAATCGAAAGACTACGTTTGTGTGGAAGAATGATCGACTTTTGTAACCTTAAAGGTTTAATGCTGAAAAATTACTTGGGCATGGGTTGGAAATCATAGCAAGTAGGTCTCTCTACTCACCCTTATTTTGTTTTTTATGTGAATATCCTCATGGATATGATGTTGATGATGTCTTTTACTGACTTAAACCACACAGTGTTCTGCAAATATATTTGGATGGGCCGCTGGAATACCTACTTGAGCAGTTCTTCACCATCCCCCGGCCAGGTATTGGCCCGCATGAATTCATGCGGACACCATCACCCCTATGAGGCCGTATTGGGCCGCAGTTGCAGTTGAGCGGTGCGCGCATAACTCGACGCGCCGCTGTCTCGGGCTAGCTTGTCCCACTCTATAAGACTCTATGGTGGGCAAAAAAAAAGGCCTACCATAGAGAGTACATACATTATAGATTTTCTGACTACCCTTATTCCGTTGAGACGAGCTGCAATCTGAAAACAAAACTTAATTATAAGCAAGAAATTCCATTGTAGGTATAAATTAATGAAATATGCCTTGAGCCATTAAAGCTGGTACTATAATAAGCAACATAATACATGTACTTTCCACTATTTTATCAACATTAAACACGGTTGTTTATGAACAATTTCGAGGTAGTAAAACTGCGTATAACGATGTTTTACTCGTGTACATGTGATAATAAGCATGCTTTAGAAATATTGGCGCTGAAATAGAAAATGTTTTGTGCCTATCTTGACACTTAAGGTTACATACACTAGTTGAAAATTCTTCCATATAAACGTAGTCTAGCGATTACTCCACTCACACTGTTTGACGATATACGTTCAAAATAAAATATGATATCAATTTGTCTCATCATTATCTAGCCCTGTATGCAAAATGCAAACAAAAAAGGAAAATATATATATATTTGAAAGTTATGAGCGTCGAAAGTTACATATTTCAACACTAATTTTAACGCATCTTTGGGCGGAAATAAATACCATAGGAAAAAGAAAAATTGCAAAACGGCCTCCATACAGGGATAGATTAGTAATTCAACAATGCAACAATTTTGAAAATATACATTTAGTAGTTTTTTCATGATATCTAGACTCCTAAAGGTCTGTTTATAAAATTTCGCGCGCTCGTTTTCGTCCTAAATCATCATCCATTTCGATACAAATTTGTTAAAGTGCTATTTCGTACGAGAACTAGCTTCTTACTGCTCATCACAGCATCAATCTCTTTCGCACGTGTTGTCGGATGAGACAGCATGCATTTTGACCCCGCGCACAAAATAGTTCGTGCCGTTGATTAGGGGAACCATTATTATTATGTAACAACTAACGTGCAAGGAGAGTGAGTACAGGGAATAAAGTGAATGGTGCTATACATGCGGTTGTGACCAGCAAGTCGATGTCTCCAGAGGCTCGACTCGCCGTTCACAACAGCCTGCTGGTGCCTAAACTTATGTATGGAAGTGAAGGTTGGGTATGGCAAAAAAGACATGAAAGTAGGATTAATGCAGTATAAATGCGCTCCTTGCGAAGTATGTGTGGTGTAACTTTAAATGATAGATGGAGGAATGATGTAGTAAGAGAACGTTGTGGTTTAAAAGAAGATGTAGTGGCTAAAATTGAAAAGAGTATGTTAAGATGGTCTGGCCATGTTGAAGGGATGAATTAAAGGCGACTAACTAAAGGTATTTACAATGCAGACGTGAATGGAAACGCCGGCGGGGACGCCCTAAAAAGACATACGTAGACCTTATTGGTGATGTTCTTCAGAAAGGCCAGGTGCGCAGTACTCATAGCCGGCGTGTGTGTATGACTAGATGTATGAATGTGAGTGAAGCAAAAGAAGTATGTAAGCATCGTAGCAGGTGGTGTTCTGTGGTTTCTGCCTACCACCATCCATGGGCAAAAGGCGTGAGTTTATGTATGTAACATGCAACTTTTTATATTCAGAGCACGTGGAAATTATGACGCAAAACTAACAACAAAGTTTACGGAGTATAAATTAATCACTCATTTACTCTGTTTAGGTCATTTAACTGCTCATTATGAACTATATCAAAAATAACATGTTACATGCGATTTGTTTTCGTGGTAATTTTATTCTTCGCGGACGCCTCGCGGTTTCACCCGCGTAGTTCCCGTTCCCGTGGGAATACAGGGATAAAAAGTAGCCTATGTCACCCGGGGATAGAGTAGCTTCCCAACGGTGAATTTTTGAAATCGGTTCAGTAGTAATCTTTCCGCTTTATAATATTAGTATAAGGATTGTAATAAAATGACTACATATCATAAAAAAAAAACCTTTTGCAAAAAAATACTACCGACTTCCAAATACAAAACTACAAAGTGAAAAATAACTTAATTTTTGAAGTCGGTGTCTTTCGTAGGTACCATTTTTTTGCGTTTTGGACACTGACTTCAAAAAATTAAGTTATTTTTCACTTTGTAGTTTTGTATTTGGAAGTCGGTAGTATTTTTTTTTTAAAGTTTTTTTATTTTTCACTCTTTAGTTGTACGTACCTAATAGGCAAGTTAGTAAGGGAACTATTTCGACAGAATAGATTTCATGAAACTTGAACATAACCGGTGAAATGAGAGATCTGCTTACCCCTTAAGAGCGAACTGACGTGATGTTATGTTATGAAATGTTATAAACAACAAACAGACGTGATTGCAGCAATCCCGAGAGATTTGCCGTTATTTATTGAAGAGTTCTGTTGTATATCTCCGAAGTTCTTCATCAGATCTTCACAAAATTAAAATGGGACCAATTTCGGAACATACTTTTTCAAACAAAAAAATAATTTTCAAAATCGGTCCACAATTGACGAAGATATCGGTGAACATATACAAAAAAAAAAAAAAGTCGAACATAGAACCTCCTCCTTTTTGGGAAGTCGTTTAAAAATAAGTGGCATTTGATTGTTCCAAGTGAAAATTTAAAATTTATTGAGGTATGGAATAGGGTGGTGTAAAGTCCCGCAACCTCCATTGAAAAGTGAGGATTCATCGACCGTTGTGTTGTGTCCGGGTGTTGTCTGTTCTGGACAACTGCCCGATGGTCAGAGCCCGATCTAGCAATTTTGTCGCTAAGGGCATAGACAATATTTGCCGCCCTTGGCGCCCTTTAAAATGACGTCTTATAAGGAGGTAAATGCCACAGGACATCAACTATTTAAAAAAATATGCGGTTTTTAACCGTCTGATCGGATAAAGCCGCTTTTTTGACAACTTCGAGCGAAGTGAAAACGAAGTGAGCTCGAAAATTTCACCAAAAAATTTGCCCAACATTATGAATGTTAAGTTTTATAATGGTGGGTTTACTACAAGATCCAATAACATTCGAAAACGAAGCTCGCTTGATAGTTAGCTAGATAGTTAGATACTCTCGACAAAATCACCTTTCAAACAAAAAAACTAAATCAAAATCTGTTCATCCGTTTCGGCGCTATGGTGCCACAGACAGACACACAGCAACACTCGTCAAACTTATAACACACCTCTTTTTCCGTCGGGGGTTAATAAATGATGTGGCATGAAATAAAAATGTGCCGGGGGTTTTATAAATATTGAAATTTTACATGAAACAAATCAAAGCTAAACACACAGTAACTGAGTGCGATTGCGATGTCTACTTGATCTCTCATTCTTATTGTTGCCCTTTCTTATCAAATGTTAAATTTAATGTGTCGTGCGATACGAGACGTTTCATCACATCCTCGTTCCTAACTACGGTTCAAACTTTAACTATGCATTATTTGTATGCTTTAAAAGATACGTGATTATAAATATTTATGTTGTTTTGTCGCGGTAGTTTGCGCAGAAAGAGTTAGAATACAAATAAGATAGTAATAAAAACAATAAAAAAACTTTTTACAAAAAAATACTACAGACTTCCAAACAAAAAACTACATAGTGAAAAATAACTTTGTTTTTGGCAGTCGGTGTCTTTGCTAGGTATCAATTGTTTGCGTTATGGACACCGACTTCCAAAAATAAAGTTATTTTTCACTTTTTAGTTGTACCTAATAGGGAAGTTGTTTAGTAATAACGCCAGAATAAATTACCCGAATATCATGAAACTTGAACATAACCGGTGAGATCTCTCATCTGCGTACCACTTAAGAGCGTACTGGCGTGATGTTATGTTTTGAAATGGTATAAACAATAAACAGACATGCGATTGCAGCAATCCCGAGAGATTTGCCGTTATTTATTGAAGAGTTCTGTTGTATATCTCTGAAGTTCTTTCTTCATCAGATCTTCACCAAATTAAAATTGGACCAATTTCGGGACATACATTCTCAATCAAAAAAATAATTTTCAAAATCGGTCCAAACTTGACGGGGATATGCGTGAACATACACAAAAAAAAACATACATCAGCACTTACGGATGAGTTGAAGAAATCAGTGGTCCTTCGAGCAGAAGTGCCTATCTCCATCGACCAAACAGCAAATTTACTTACCCAAATAAACTCTGTTAGATGAATAATTATAGATACACATATTTAAGGTAAAATATCATCAACGTTTGAAAACCAGTTTTTGGCTACTTCTAGAGATAGTTACCTACCTGTTCCTAGCAAAACGAAATTTTGTCACAATCATATTATTTAGATAGCTGACACCCGCGGCTTTGCTCTCGTCAACAGGCTATCTATCTACCTACCTACCCTACAAACAGACAAACTCTTCAGCTTTATAATATTAGCAAAAATATTGATAAAACTCCTTCGCAAATGAACAAATTTGATGACCATAAAAAAAGGTTATAATGAGTCAATCTTAAAAGGTAGACATATGCTGCGCGGACTTTTTATAGAACTTTTAAAGAGGAACAATTCCATGATACATGATATTTATTCATTATATATAATACTAGCTGACACCCGCGGCTTCGCTCCCATCAAAATTATAGCCTATGTTACTCGGGAATAATGTAGCTTTCCATAGGTGAAAGATTTTTTTAAATCGGTCCAGTAGTTTCGGAGCCTATTCGGTACAAACAAACAAACATACAAATAAACAAAAAAATCTTTCCTCTTTATAATATTGGTATGGTATAGATTCATTATAACGGTTTAACCGTTTATGCAGCGCACGCAACGGAAGCTCACAAAAAGGAATATTTTTCCCGTTTTTGCAACATTGTTCATTTATGCTCCGCTCCTATTGGTCGTGGCGTGATGTTATATAGCCTATAGCCTTCCCCGATAAATGGACTATCCAGCACAAAAATATTATTTCAATTCCAACCAGTATTCCTGAGATTAGCGCGTTCAAACAAACAAACTCTTCAGCTTTATAATATTAGTATAGATGAACCGCGTGAGAATCATACTCAGTGTTATGTAAGCAATTAGCACGTATCAGTTACTCAAATTATATTAATAAGTATAGTGTAGTTTTAATGATACAATATGCTCTTATCTACACTCCACTTTTGGCCTTGTGAGGCAAAACTTTTGGAATATCTAACGCTACTACGTATTCGATGTGTAATTGTAGCCTCTTCGTCGAATGACTGATTTATTCTAGATTTGACGCCTTTCGGCAAACCTCCAAATGATAATAGCAAAATTGTTTATTTATCCAAATAATACACACAGACACAGTTAAAACAGTGTGGTAGAAATACAATAAGCACAACAATATAGCTTGTGCACAGAAGGTTTAGGACTACAAAAAAAAAAACTATTAATACAAAAAAAGAAAATTTAGCCTGTCTCTTAAACTAGGAGACCCTGTATCTTAAGGTTCAACTAGTCGACGACACGAACTATATTGTGCGCGAGGTTAAAATGCATGACATCTCATCCGACAACACGTGCGAATGAGATAGATGCTGTGATGAGCAGTAAGAAGCTAGTTCGCGACGAATTAGCACTTTTGCAAATTTGTTTCGAAATGGATGATGATTTAGGACGAAAACGAGCGCGCGAAATTTTATAAACAGACCTTTGGGAGTCTAGATATCATGGAAAACTACTAAATGTATATTTTCAAAATAAAATTATTTGCATTGTTGAATTACTAATCTATCCCTGTATGGAGGCCGTTTTGCAATTTTCCTTCTTCTTATGGTATTTATTTCCGCCCAAAGATGCGTTAAAATTAGTGTTAAAATATGGAACTTTCGACGCTCATTACTTTCAAATATATTAATTTTTAACTTTTTTGTTTCCTTAAAGGGCTAGATATGATGAGACAAATTGATATAATTTTTTATTTTGAACGTACATCGTCAAACAGTGGAGTAATCGCCAGACTACGTTTGTATGAAAACATATTTGACTAGTGTAACCTTGAGACAAAATAAGGAAAGAAATAGATTCCTGTTTCTGCCTTTGACTGATGTAGGTATTTAATTTTTTTGAGACAATCATAGAAGTTCCTAACTTTCTAGCCAAACAATCTGTTTCGAACTTTGCCTAGCCTGTATGTATCTTATTTTCAGGCAAATTTGGCCATGAGTAAGGTATATAGGTTCCTTAACCACTTACTCTTACCTTTAGTAACTTCTAAAAGATCAAAATATTCGTTCATTCATAGATCTCATTCTAACAAGTAAAATTTCAAAATTCAAAACCCCTCGAGACATTTATCGAAAACATCCCGATTCAAACAGTAAAACGCCCATAACTTTTGAACGGCTGAACCGAGTTTATTCAAACATAGCTAAGATCACTCTCGACACAATCACCTTTCAAACAAAAAAAACTAAATCAAAATCGGTTCATCTGTTGAGGCGCTATGATGCCACAGACAGACACACAGATACACAGGAACACACCTCAAACTTATAACACCCCTCTTTTTCCGTCGGGGGTTAATAACACCCCTCTTTTTCCGTCGGGGGTTAAAAACAATGAAGTTACCTACCTACCTACTTAATTTCTACCTGTAGGTATAAAGAGTAGGTATAATTTTAAGCATAAGAATTCGATTAACTAATAGGAAAATCTCAGTCCAGTTATTTATTTCTGTTGTTTAACCGTGGCGTGGCAAACTGGTTATTGGCAAAAACAATTAATCATTATGTACAAAAACCTATATGTTAAGTATGTGTATGTGAGAACAAAAGTTGTGTTAAGAAATATAAAATTAAATAAGTAATTTCAGGTTCTATGTTCGACTTTGTTAGTTTTTTTTTTGTGTATTTTCACCGATATCTCCGTCAATTGTGGACCGATTTTGAAGATTATTTTTTTGTTTGAATTTTTGTTTCGAAATTGGTCCCATTTTGATATGGTGAAGATCTGATGAAGAAATTCGAAGAAACTCAGACTCTTCAATAAAAAACGGCATATCTCTCGAGATTGCTGCAATCGCATGTCTGTATAATGTTTATATCATTTCATAACATAACATCACGCATGTGAATGACGAAGGGATACGCAAATGAGAGATCTGCGTATCCCTTAAAAGCGTACTGACGCTTTTAAGGGATACGCAGATCTCTCATTTCACCGGTTATGTTCAAGTTTCATGATATCTAATCTGGCATTATAGGTACCTTACTAAACAACTTGCCTATTAGGTAGGTACAAATAAAAAAGTGAAAAATTCTACCGACTTCCAACTAAAAAACTACAAAGTGAAAAATAACTTTTTTTTTGGAAGTCGGTGTCCATAACGCAAAAAAATTGGTACATACCAAAAATAAAGTCTTTTTTCACTTTGAAGTTTTTTATTTGGAAGTCGGTGGTATTTTTTTGCGAAAACGTTTTTTTTTTTTACACACATTTCAAGCAATCAAGCGTTCTGTCGACGTTTGTTAGTACCTAGATAAGTACATTCGGCATTTCTGTGTTCGATTCTATTCAGAGCATATCTGGCTATTCATTCAATCTAGTAATCCTTAATAAAAAGTGGCGCGATGAGTTCAAAAGTACAAAAGAGATATCTGCGGTGGGCGTGCACAACACGTGGTAGCGTCGACCTGCGCGGGCGCACCGCAGACGAGCGCCGGCGATGCTCGACATCAAACACGAGTGTCACATTGGCCGTGTCGGCCGTGCAATCCCACCGACTTTGACCTTACTTTCCGGAACCGAATACATAATCAAATCAGTAACACGTACTAATTATCTATTTTGCAATTCTTAAAAACAAACATTTAATTTATTTAAAAAAATGCAAAAAATCGGAATCGGTTTTTCGTTTCTTACTTCGGATATCACGTGCAATACACGCGATATTTCGTCGTGCTGCACCAAGTATTCAAAATAAAACAAAAATAAATTATACTTATCAATTTAATGGATCATGCATCTCTATTTGTATCATATTTATTTGTTTACGCTCGCATTGGAACGCCTTACAGCAATTACACCAATGGAGCACAAATTTACAAATACTAACTATAAGTCCAGGTTTCCTCGCGATGTTTTCCTTCACCGTTGTCAGCGATGTACAAGATAAACTTAGAAAGTACATATGAATTAAAAAGTCACATTGACAAAAGGCCCGGATTTGAACCCACGACCTCAAGCACGAGAGGTGAAGTCTTAGCCACGGGGCCAACACGACATACATAACATAAGAACATCACGACATATAACTTCATCTATAAAACAGTTCTACAATTGACTATTATATACCTATTTTATAATAAACAAGTTGGACATCATCATCATTTCAGCCGAAAGACGTCCACTGCTGGACATAGGCCTCCCCCAGGCGTCGCCACATTGACCGATCCCGTGCGTCTCGCATCCAGCGCCTTCCCGCAACCTTAACCAGGTCATCAGTCCACCTAGTGGGAGGCCTTCCAACGTCTCGTCTTCCGGTTCGCGGTCGCCATTTAAGAACTTTTCGGCCCCATCGGCCATCCGTTCTGCGAGCAATGTGCCCTGCCCACTGCCACTTAAGTTTGGCAATTCTTCGGGCTATGTCGGTAACTTTGGTTCTCCTGCGGATATCATCATTTCTGACGTGGTCACGCAAGGAAATTCCGAGCATAGCCCTCTCCATTGCCCTTTGGGTGACTTTAAACTTTCTGATAAGGCCCATTGTGAGCGATCACGTCTCGGTCCCATAGGTAATCACTGGCAACACACACTGGTCATAGACTTTTGTCTTGAGACACTGCGGTAAATTGGACGAGAAGATACCACGCAACTTCCCGAACGCCTGTTGGACAGCTGGATAAAAATTATAAAAAATAAATTCTCATACACTAGACCCCGGCACGGTAATCAAAATCAAAATATTTTTTTTTATTTCACATAGGCCTACATGGGCACTTATAAAACGTCGACAAAAGGTGCACGGTTCGGGTTGGTCGTTTCCTATGGAGAAGAACCGGCAAGAAACTCCATGGTTACTCTTTTAAAAATGGTTTGGTTTTACAATATTTCCATGTTACAGCATTAGTACTTAGATATGGGGGGACAAATGGGGGTTAATGATATCTATTGTATTGCAAATTTGCAATTCTTGTCGTTAGCTCAGCAAAAGCCTTTGAAGACTTATTTTGATTGACATAATTACAACGAAATCTGTTACGATTGAACATCTTGAAAACCTCAAACGGCGCAAATATAACAACCTTATTGGAAGTTATATGTTTGAGCCTTTTGGGGTTGAAACATTAGGTCCATGGGGTCCGAGTGCGCATCGAATTTTCCGAGAAATTCAGCTCATCGACTCTTCACGTGACCAGAGGGCTGGCCTTTTCGTCGGCCAGAGAATCATAATTGCCATACAACGTGGCAATGCTGCCAGCGTTCTGGGCACGATTCCCATTGACATCGATGTGGATGAATTTTTTGATGCACAATAAGCTCTTTTCCGTCTCCCTTTTGTATTTGTATGTAGGTTTGTTTTTTATTTAGCATATTCAATTGTATATATGTTAATTAATCTATTTAAAGATTAAATACGTAATGTTATAATTCATTAAATTTCGTCCAAAATGAACCAACCATTAACAAGTATTCCAATATGATTAAATCGCCAGTCTTTACTAGACTACTGAGCAGAGAACTCGTGCAGAAAAATAACTCACATATTGCATACCCAGCTTGTTTCCTGAGTCTTTCATTTTTAGCACATTTTCAAGACAGGTCCAGATGCCATCACTGCATTACCTATTTACACCAAAAATTAGTTTAGGATGTTTTCTAGGCATCGTTGAAGTGTTGAACCAAAACGGGTCTTTAAACTTCCAGATCCTTGATTCCTTGCACACTATTCTTTTCTTGTAATAATTCATTCCTAAGGGTGTTATCCTATTGAGAGCTTTCAGTCACTCCAAAGTATTATACTGCCATTTCTTGGTATAATCTTGTTGATCTAATTGCAGTGTAGCTCTTCTTGAACTACAGATCTATTAGTTGATAGTTCTCAATGGGACCGCGCCCTGACAAGCCACTAACTGTTCCAGATGGTATCGACGGCAAGCAAGCTCGGCGCACCGGCACCAGTGGTCCCTTGGGAGAGCTCTTCGACCACGGCCTTGATTCCTACTCCGCAGTCCTCATACCCACCTACCTCTACAGCATATTTGGCAGGTACATTATCTATCCATACTAATATTCTAAAATACATAATGTTAGGAGGCGATCTCCGAAACTCCTCAACCGCGATTTCAAAAATTCTTCCACATAGTCTACTTATTATTCAGAGGAGCTCGTGGCTAAATAATAACAGCCGCATCGGTCGATCTTCAAGGTTAAGCAACGCTTGACGAGGTCGGTCCGTGGATGGATGACCATTTCAACATACGGAGTCATTTGAAGATCTTTGACGCTTGCGATCTGATACCAGTCTAGCCAAGGGGTACCGTGTTACCCAGTTACTGGGTTGTGGAGGTCGGATAGGCAGTCGCTCCATGTAAAACACTGGTACTCAGCTGAATCCGGTTAGACTGGAAGCCGACCACAACACAGTTGGGAAAAGGGTAGGCAGATTGATAGGCTACTTTTTATAGCGAAATTGTTTTTCAAGTTAAAAACAAGTTTTAAAAAAAGCCTTTTAGTTAACCGTCATTGTATTGTACTCAAACAAAACGTTAATGCAAAATTTAATCTTAATCGGTTGAGGATAACTGCTTTAAAATTTAGTTGCAAGATTTGACCCAACACACACACACATGCAAACATTGCAAGTTAATAAAAAGCTTGCAAAAAAAGCCACGGAATTGAAGCTCCTGGAATAGTTTATTATATTCTTGCTAAAGCTACGTAATCTCCCTGATCATGTCGGATTGCCGTCTCTTCGGAATGAAAGTAAAACTGAGGATGACACACTTTTGCACATGGGCTGGCCCAGGATTTTTTCTGGAAGGGGCACAAGGGGCGGACGGGCAAAAAAATCAAGAATAACTGTTACAAGTTCAAGTATGTATAGGAAGGTTTATGAAAGACAAGAGTATCACTCATGTTCTTTCTGTTATGTTATACATATATTTTAACAACTCTGCTAATTTGATTTGCTTTTAACAACAGTACATATTACTACTGTGATGGAACCTCCACAGTACACAAAATACCATCTGGGGGGGCACGTGCACCTGTGCCCCTAACCCCCCCCCCCCCCCTCCCCTTTAAATCCGCCCTTGTTTTTGCACTATAATATTTCCTGATTAACTTAGGTACCAATCTCCTTTGATATTAGCCACCGTGCGCAAAATTCAGGCGGTAGATACTTTTGAGGTCATGACCCGGTCACGTCCCTGACATGGCACGGATGTTTGCGGTTTTGGGCCTCTCAATGGAACAATAGGTAGAAAACAAGTAAAATTTGAAAAAACTCCCGACACATTTTTATTTCATGCTACATAATTTATACATTAAAGACGCTTCGATCGACAATCTATTGAACACGTAATTATGACACGATATCTTGTGAAAACAGTCCGATTCAAACAGTAAGACCCCCATAACTTTTGAACGGCTGAATTTTTGAATTCACCTCTTAAAACCCTTTATTTTGATACCCCACACGATGAGTATGGAAGAAAAAAAACTTTGGTGCCCCACAATATAGCGCCCAAAACACGCCATTTTTTAATGTAGCCAGTGACATGCAGGGTTAAGACGAATCGATTGACATAAGAATCATCAAAATCGGTCAACCCGTTTGGTCTCTAGAACGCCACATAGGAACAAACATACATACATACATAGACTGATAAACACATAAACCTCCTTCGGCAGTCGGGTAAAAAAACACAACGAATAATCAATATGAAGTAATGACAAGTGCACTCCCTCAATTATAGGAGGCCACAGCATGCATTTTAGATTATCGACTAAATATAAACTCTTATTACAAGGTAATAGTAAAACATATAAAGAAAAAATTACCAAAACATGACATACGTATAAAAAACTCTCCTTATATATAATTAACCTTAGGATTTACCAACATTTATGGTAAACCAGACGCCAAAAAATCTTCAAGAACACATACTTTTTACAAACACTATTAGGTTAAACAAATTTAAAATAAAAACATAATGGTAAACTGAACTGATTTTTTTTTTGTTACAGAAGGCAAAGTGTAACCACTTTAAAAATATTTTCTTCCAACTATGCTTTAATTTCATCACAATCACACTAAAAACTCAGTACAAAGCGAGTCTTTAATGCTCTAGAGCAATAAAAATGTATGAAATTTCATTATTGCACAGTTTATTGTATAATCGCACCAAAAGGTGCCAATCTCAATTGATTAGCTCTATTCAGCCAGCCGATATCAATACTTTTTTTTTTACGTACGTATTATTCGTTTCTATCCTACTTGTTCCAAATTTAAAAAATGATTGCTGCTAACTCTGATTTAAAAATGAAAGAAATTTAAAAAAGTTATTTGGCGGGAACTTTGTTAATTTTGCTAGACAATATTTTTGAAAACGATAAAGTGTGATACTATCTGATTTTGAGTGCTTCGGCTTCGAATTAAAATGGAATCATCTAGCGACACATTAACTCCGGAAAACATTCTAAATGAAGCCGACAGTGTTATAGAAAATCTTTTAATATCAATAATTAAATTTCTATTTTAACTGTTTGATATGAGTTTCTTTTATCTACTATTCCTATAGGTAATAGTTGAAAGGAAAGCAGATTATACACCTCGCCTTAAGTAATTTATGTTGCCCTCGTGCCTGTTAGATTAGAGCCCTCGCTAGCGCTCGGGCTCTAAATCAGGCACTCGGTGCAATAATAAATTACTTTGTGCTCGATGCAATAATCTAGTATTAATACTTAAAGCTATCCATGATGGAAATTATAATCTTAGTCTTGGTAGGACCACAGTATAAATATACATTTTTACTGTGGTAGGACTAAGATTATAAAAGTTTAGAAATTACTATCCAGATATAAGCGGTAAATAAAGTGTATGTTATGCTATTGATTGAACAGTACAGTGGTTGAAATATAGTAATACCTAATTAAGTAATTTATTGGGATAAATTATACTTACCTAAGTATTTATATCAGATAGCTTTATACTTACAAATCCAGACGAATATTTAAGTACCTATCTACCTAATTAAGAGGTGGCGATAAGCGAGATTTCAGAAATTTCTGACTAACGAAACGCATGCCGAAGACTGCACGCGATTGATGAAGTTCCTAAACTGAAATGATTTAGAAAATGTTGGCCAAAACGTTAAACGTAGGACTTTTAATGGCTTACACGTCATGGCTACCAAGGCAATTGTCACGCGATGCCTGAAGTTGACAAAAAAAAACATGGGTCTATAAAGGAGCGTTCTCACTGGGAGCATTCTTTCGTGAGCATTTGTAAACAAGCAATCGTAGGCGAGCAACAAATGCTTCCCAGCGAGTCCAGCATTTACTATCGAGCAAAACTATGAACGTTCGAGTCGAACATTCCCTTGCGAGCTTGGAGCATTCGAATATGATCTCGTTAAATGTCTTTCATTCGATAATACGATTGACCAAGAAGGCCACAAACACTTAATATCCAGGAACTGTTCCTTGCTTTACAATTGGCCAGTAATATTTCTACATACATACTCATTGATTTCATTATCTGAGTACTCGCTTTCGAGCATTTTATTTGCGTGAACATTCGAATGCGAGCCGTTTCCGCGAAAATCGTTGCGATGTCCACACCAGCTGAAGTTCGCGCTTGCGTGTAAGCTTTGTAACGCTCGGCTCAACGTCCACACCACTCGAATATTCGACGTCGAATGCTCATTACACGTGAATGCTCTCAGTGAGGACGTTCCGAGAAACGATCGTTAAGAAACGAGACAATATTCAGTAAAATATCAAAATAATTTGAGTTAAAATTGTTGTCGGTTATTACTTTAATGCTCGTCCTTGACCGTTGACTCTTTGCAATCACAATGTACGAGTGGTACGAGTAAGTACAAAGTTTACGGAAGAAACATGGTATTAGACGCGACATCCATAATAATAGTTTATCATTTGAAAATATAGTACCTACTTATCTATACTAATATTTTTTTTTGCCAAAGAGGTAAAGTTTGTGAGTTTGTGACGTTGTAATCTCTGGATCTACTGAACGGATTTTGAAAATTCTTTCACCAGTAGATAGCTACATTATTCTTGAGTGTCATAGGCGAAAATTTATTTTCAAAAAAATTAAAGATCCTTATGAAAATTGCAATAATGTAACCCAAAGTAGCAAAATGTTGCCTATAAAATTCACTCTTTGGAGTGCGCTGAGAAAACTATTTATTATACATAAAAATTATGTACTACATTATTAAAGTTCTCATTATTACCTACAAAAAAGTCTGGGAGAAAATATATCTACCTATCATAGTTAACTCACAATAACAGCTTTTATGTTCTAAGTGTTAGTTAGATCGCCGGTAGAAACAAAAGTTTGTTACATTTACAAATTAGTTGGGTAGGTAGGGTAGGGTAGAGTCGATACGGTAGGTAGTAGGTAGATAGCCAGTTGACGGGAGCGAAGCCGCGGGCGTCAGCTAGTAATAAGTAAAGTATTACGATATTAGGTAGATACGTGAAAATTCTAATCATGCTCCAAAAATAATAACGAAACCAGTGAACGAAATGTTTATTTTCGTTTACTGATCGAAACTGGTTCCTATAAGCTGATTGCAGTCTTCGCCCACTGCTTAGTATGCTTAATTATGGATAAACTTCCCTTCTTGTCTTCTAAATTCAATTTTATTCATCCCGTTTCGAGGTTTTTCTTGTAGTGGTTGTGGTATTTCATTATCCAAGGTCTCGGAATGAAGGGTGAAAAGCTCCATAGTCCATACGATAATGCAAAGCGGGGGCGGATCTTTAATAGTTTAATAGTTTTTAAGTATTGTTAGTCTCTACAACAAATTAGATATGATATCGCTAAAGGACAGGGCTGTCAGATAGAATATCCTGCACTCAGCTAGATAATGGGTTATCGTGGCGAGACAGGGTTTTTTCTATCGATCCTGATTCTTTTCTGACTTTGATTGATGGGAATTATAAAAAAAAAAAAATGTCGTATATCATCCAATGACTTCTCCGCTCTGGGTGAAGCGGTAGGGCGTGTCAGACTTTTAATGACTAAAACCCACCCGTGTTCCTTCAGTTGCTTGTGCCAGGGCCGCGGTAACTCTTTTTCAAATTTATATATTTTTCGCGGCCATATTTGAAAAGCTTGAGCAGATGTTCACTGGAGCTGCTTACCTTTTTTTTTTCCCATTGGCCAATCCCCGTTATCTCTTGCTTGATATGGAGGAAAGTTAAATAATGTTTTTTCGTCCTTACTTATCCACTCATCCGTTTTTTCATTTCTTTTATGATATTAAATATGTAAGTTTATGTAGGTATAGCATTATAAATAGCTACCTATATAATTATTATGTAGCAGTAGGTATACCACAGTTTACCTCTTTTTTATTTAAAGTTCTTTCAGTCCATCCAAAGTTTTTGTCTGGACTGTCTGGTAGATATCGCTGTCAGCGATAACATCGAACTTTTTTGGTGAACAATAATAGCTATTTATGCAACTGTTACGTTATGGACGGTCTTTTAATACGAGTGCCATTTTTCGGTACAAGCGTAGCGCGTACCGAAATAGGTGGGCACGAGTTATTAAAAGACCAATAACGTACAGTTGCATACAAGATTTTATCTACGAAGGAAGGAATAAAACACAGATATAGACAAATAAGTATTTCAGGAAGTGTGTTTAAGTATTTCATTTCTCTTATACATGTCTTGATTTCATTTCTGGTAGTAAATTATTTGTAGCCGCAACTGCTCTATTTGTTATATCTGGTGGAGTATTTTCAATATCACTTAATATTGAAGACATTTTTAATAAAATTTGGAATAAAGTTTCACTCAGAAAATTTTGCCCGCGTCCATTTTATTTTTATTTAGTAATTATTACGTATAAGGCAAAGATCTTGTAGCCGCAACAGCCAAATAATATACGATACTTTTGTTCTAAACTTGTTCCATTTTTAAAAACATCATTTACATTGTCTTGATTTCGAAGTAATATTATAGGCACCTGGCTGTATGTTCAGAATGTCTTTGCTTGTGTTTTAGAATTTATGAAGATTCGCATAATGCAACCCGATGTCGTTATGGGTATCATAATGAAACCGCTGTCAATTTTGTAATTCGAATATAACGAAACCGAAGTAGATAAAGTATATTCTATTCCAGGGGTCACCAATTATTTTCTTGGGGTCCATCATCAGCCTATTAATGTTCCCACTGCTGGGACACAGGCCGCTTCTCTGCTGTGAGAGGGGATGGACCATAATCCACCACGCGGGCCCAGTGCGGGTTGGTGGATGTCACATGTCTTCGAATTTTTGGTTCGAGGACATGCCGGTTTCCTCACGATGTTTTCCTTCACCGTTTTTTAGAGCAGTGGTGATGAAATAATTTACACAAAGTAAAGCGCCTGCCTGGGTTCGAACCCACGACCTACAACTTGTAAGTCGCGGCCGATACCACTGGGCCACCACTGCTATCCCTCTGCTCTTTTCTTGGGTTCCGTTTCTTGAAAATATTAAAAAAAACAAACCACCCGACTGTTTAAAAAGCGAACTAAAAACACGTAAACAAGAAAAAAAACATGCTATGAAGTCGTAGGATACATGTTTGCGAGCTGGTTAACCAAAACCAGATGTATGCTCCGACTGCACAGCATGATTTTCTCGTCTTAACCCTGCAATGTCACTGGCTACATTAAAATTGGGAATTTCAAAAATATAAACCACATATATGTTTAATTGTACCTAATTCTAAAAACAAACAATTAAAAAGTTATAAATAAAAAAGTAAAGTAAAAGAAACAAAAAACCCGACTGTTTAAAAAGCGAACTAAAAAGACGTAAACAAGAAGAAAATCATGCTGTGCAGTCGAAGGATATTATTAGCGAACTGGATGACCAAAACCAGTTGTATCCTCCGACTGCACAGCGACTGTTTACGTGTTTTTAGTTCGTTTTTTAAGCAGTCGGAGTTTTTGATTTCTTTAATAAACTTTTTTTTCTTTTCTAATTTTGTTGCGGGTTCCAAGACCATTGAAATGTGTCTCCGGGGCTCGGCGCTCTTTTGGTGTTCACCATGGGCACTATTAGTTCAGGGTTGCAGGAGTTACAGTGGTTAAGAATAGTGCGGCGGACTTGGTACGGTCACATTAAATATTCAGTTATTATTTGCTCACAGCCAAAGGTGGCAAAAAAAAAACGTCAGTACATTATTGCATAGGCCGTGCAATAGGCAATTGCAGGTCGAGCGAGACAGGCAATTGCCATTGCCGCCGAGGCATAAGTGTTTTTCTCAAAAGAATGTAGGGAAATAAAACATACTTTTTTATATAAGACATTTAATATAATTCATATTATAAGTTACAACAACATTGCCGGAGCGTTGTAATGTTTCCAATTAAAATAACGCTCCTGCAATGTATTTGATTTTCTTTGTCCGTAAATTCGATACTTCGTGTGTGTTCTTTTATCGAAAATAATGACAATATTTTCATACATGTTTGAGAAAATTAGATTTTGTTTATGCCGCGAAATTAATTTGTAAAATAAAGTAAATCCGGTAACTCCAATGACGCCATAGTTCCACATAATCTAGGCAAGATTATTATCTTCTAGCAAAACTACGATTTGACGCTACTTAGTATTTTGTTATCACTAATCAGGCCATATGTTTAGTTAGCATATCACAACATGCGTTTGTAAGTAAGATAAGTAGGAAATATTACCGATAGAAGACTCATTATTAGTAATTGAACTTTTATACCCGACTGCCGAAGGAGGGTAATGTGTTTATCAGTCTATGTATGTTTGTTCCTATGTGGCGTTCTAGAGACCAAACGCGTTAGCCGATTTTGATGATTCTTACGTCAATCGATTCGTCTTAACCCTGCGAGTGCCACTGGCTACATAAAAATTGGAAAAGAAAAAAATGGCGGATTTTGGGCGCCATTTTGTAGGGGGAAATTTTTTTTTTTCTTCCAATCCCATCGTGTGGGGTATCAAAATAAAGGGTTTTAAGGGGTGATTTCAAAAATATAAAACTAATATGTTTAAATGTAACTAATTTAAAAAAAATACTAAAAAGTTGTAAATAAAAAAAGTTTATTAAAAAAAACATAAATCCCGACTGCTTATAAAGCGAACTAAAAAGACGTAAACAAGAACAAATTCATACATATTCGTTAGCTGGCTTTTTTATTTTTTTAATATACTTTTTTTAGTTCTGATCCGGCAAAAGTTGTTTTGCCATAAAAATAACAAAACACCAAACATTCATTTTTTGAATTCATTGTACTTTTATCATACCTACCCTACCCACCCTACCATACATATCCTACCCACCCTACCCTACCCTACCTACCTACCCTACCAACCTATCTACCTTTCCTACCCTACCTACCTACCTACCCTTCTATCTACCTACCTACCTATATCATCATAGTTAAGAGGACACCCGTCATACTTTTCATACAAACGTTCGTCCGTGATTATGCCGTTGTAACACATCAACAATGCAAAAGGAACAAAATTGTAAAAACAAATTCAGTATACCTAAGCCTCCAAAAATCTGCTGATTTGCACAAATTTTACCTGAACTTTGGCCGTTCATAATGCACTTATAAATATTGTCAAAGTAAAGAAAACATTTCACGGATTTCACGAACTTGTAAGGCTTATTCAAAAACACGTATTTCCTGGAACAAGTATTATGAAATTTTCGAACACTATTTTCTGTCCCTCTTTTCGCTTTGCCTCATTTTCAAACTTTTGCGCTGGATGCATCAACATTTTTTTTCGACCATGCTCGCGTTGACGCCCTCTTAAACATAATATCTGTATTCGTCGCAGAGATAAACAGAGTTGTATTGTTTTCATAAAGCTTTCACTTTTCGGCAGTTTTATTGTGCACCGACATTTCGGCAGTAGGTACATATAATATATTATTGTAAACCCTAGGTAATAGAATAGGCAACGAATCTCATTATCTTCCTGTCGGCGAACCACTTTTTCTTCACAATAAATGACAAGTCTTACTATTCTAATATAAACTGTCAGTACCTGGGCGACCGAGCTCAGCTCGGATGAAAATAAAGAAAACGACGTTTTCTGAAAATGCAACCTAGCTAAATCGATTTATTGCCCCCGAAACCCCCTGCATACTAAATTTTATAAAATCGTTGGAGCCGTTTCCGAGATTCAGATTACTATATATACTAGCTGACCCGGCAAACTTTGTTTTGCCATAAAAACACCAAACATTCATCTACTAAATATCCTACCTACCCTACCCTACCCTACCAACCTTACCCTACCTACCCTACCCTACCTACCCTACCCTACCTACCCTACCCTACCTACCCTACCCTACCTACCCTACCCTACCTACCCTACTCTACCTACCCTACCCTACCTACCCTACCTACCCTACCCTACCTACCCTACCTACCCTACCTACCCTACCCTACCCTACCTACCCTACCCTACCTACCCTACCCTACCTACCCTACCTACCCTACCTACCCTACCTACCCTACCTACCCTACCTACCCTACCTACCCTACCTACCCTACCTACCCTACCTACCCTACCTACCCTACCCTACCTACCCTACCTACCCTACCTACCCTACCCTACCCTACCTACCCTACCCTACCCTACCCTACCCTACCTACCCTACCCTACCTACCCTACCCTACCTACCCTACCCTACCTACCCTACCCTACCTACCCTACCCTACCTACATACCTACCCCACCTATGTAGGTAAGGTACCATTTTTTTTTTTATCTTAAGAACCTTCTCCTAACTATAACAAATATTTAATTAATTTTATAGCGTCAACAACACGTGGTAATTATGCTGTTAAAATGTAGCTTATATGACACGTTCGTAGATTTACCATAGCAGCGCCATCTATTGATTACTTACTCAACCCAGTCGAAAGGTATCGACATCTGTTAGAATCATTTGGAGTTAACAGATAATTGTGACTGTCAAATAATAACAGACAAATAATTAGCAATAAATTAAAATTGCGACTATAATTTGAGATTTAAACTATCCTATCTCTCAAGTTGGATCGAACTGCACATGGTGTGCGAATTTTATTATAATCGGTTAAGTGGTTTAGGAGTCCATTGAGGACAAACATTGTGACACGAGATTTGTATATATTAAGAATATTCAAGAATTGCTCGTCTATAGGTATTAGATTATGACACACGATTACCATATTTTACACTGGACCCGATAATCGTCATCAACGTTTGCTGAATGATGAAATAACTTCACAATATTGTTTAATTTCAGGGATGAAGTCAGCACGCTTCGGTTCCAGTTCCTGATCTGGAACATCTTCTTCAACTTCTACCTGACGCACTGGGAGAAGTACAACACTGGAGTTATGTTCCTGCCTTGGGGATACGACTTCACCATGATTGTAAGTCAACCATACATACCTAGTATAGTTACAATCATTTCTGCTGCCAAGAACAAGCGTTCATGTTGATTTGAAATGAGAGAGATTGAGATCTACTGGCCCATGCCAGTAGATCTCAATCTCTCTCATTTCTAATTTTTCTCATTCTCTCATAAAGGCACATGAAACTTTTCAGCTTTTTGGCTTGCAATTCACCTTGAATTCTTGAACAGTCACCCAGGGCCGGATCTAAGGGGGGGGGGGGGTCCGGGCAAATGCCCAGAGCGGCATAATTGAGGGGCGGCCAAACTGAACTAACCTGAAAAACCTGACTTATTCGTGGTGTGGTGCTAAAATTTTCAAGCTCTCTTCGCTGTGGAATGTTATTGGTTCTTGTTATAAACCCACCGTTAAATAACTTAACATCCATATTGTTGCAAATAATCTTAGGTGAAATTTTCAATGCTCACTTCGATTTCACTTCTCTCGATGTAGTCAAAGAAGTGACTTTATCCGATCCGACGTTTAAAAACTACATTTTTTCAATAGATAAATATTCTGAAACATTTACCTCTTTATAAGGCGTCATTTTAATGGGCGCCAAGGGCGGGAAATATTTTCTATTACCGGAGCGACGAAATTGCTAGATCGGGCCCTGCACTCACCATCTGGCCAAAGCGCCTTGCTTGAAATAATTATATATCATGCGATCATGCTACTCAAAAATCCTAAACTGACAGACAGATATTTTGTTTATGTATTTGAAAACTACATTTTGAACGCAGCTTAGTTTTATCAATCGCTGAATAACACGGGGGTTATTCGCAGGGTTCCTGTATCCTGCTGCTGGTGACATCTGTGTTCGGGCCCGAAGCGTGGCACATTCCTCTGCCGGGCGGCATCGCTCCGGGCGTCGTGTTCGAGTTCGTGCTGTACTTCTCCGCCATGCTCACCAGCCAGACTGTCATCTTGTGGAATATTTACAAGTGAGTACACAATTGTAAGACCAATACATACAGTCATCCTCCCATTATCCACCAACCATTGATTATGAAGAAAAAGCGAAGCGAATAATTCTTCATGGATAACCAAAACAGAAATATAGTACATTATTGTACAAGTGTGTAATGTTGGTGATTACCGCTGAGGCGCCATTGAGACCCGAGCCATCAGGTGAGGGTCTTAAGTGAGCCGAGGACGGTAATCATCAATGCACACGTGTATCATACGACGTTTTTCAACACACTTGTGAAGAAAATAATACTAAAAAATAATTTTCAACCGTGATAACGAGTTGTCAATTTTTTTTCGCAATGGCGGTAAAAATTACTCAGTTTTCATATGCGCGCGCATCTAACAATGGCGATCGGCCATAGACTAAAATAATGAGTTTTTTTTTTTGGTTTTTCGCGGATAGCGTTTAAGCCACGTACAAAATGGGGCATTTCATGTTTTAATTGTTGCAGAGAACAACAAAAGTTATATTTGAGTGAAAGTTTTATTTATTAAACACGTACAAGTTGAAATTATCTATTTAAATACGAAGTTGCATGAAATGAGCAAGCAATAGATACATTAATTTATTTATACAATTGGGCACGATCTTTTTTGTAACGAAATCTTTTTTAAGAACAAAGCAACTCAACCAATAAATTAAAAAAAATCTCTATAACTCACTTGTGAATAATAGTAATGAAAACGTCACAGTTTGATAACAGGTGTCATTATGTGCCTAATTGCGGTGAAATTAGAGCCACTTTATGAGCAAGTGTGTTGAAAAATAAGTTACGCCACCCACGAGACTGGTTTCTATTGGAATATTTAGTAACTTCATAAAATATTTATTGGGTCCTCCTGTGGCTTGTGTGCAAAATAATGACCTATTCCCGAAGTCGGAAAATCGATGTTCCCATAAATTTTGTCGAGTTGTGTAAAGATATATGTTTACACATCTGTCTTTTTTCGTGATTTCAATTTAGACGTTTGGCGCAGGACTGCTGCGGCGCCGCAGCGGTGTGTTTGTCGTACTGCGCACGATCGGCAGGCTTATTACCTTTGATTATATACGTATCTTTTGCAAGAGCAAAACGATAGCGATCAAACGCTTTATGTCATAAAAATCGACATTACCTGCAGTGTAGGTATGGTAAGTCATACACAATCGTTTGCTAATCGCTCGCTGTTTGTCAAATTGTCAAATGCACTTATTAAAAAAAATACCGCCAACAACTCTAAAACTTCTGTATGAAGAGCAATTATTGCGCAAAAATCGCTATCGTTCTGCTCTTGCAAAAGATACGTACGTAATAAGCCTGCGGTTGACTTTTGCCATACAACTTATGCACACACATAATCGTCCTGCTGTCGTGCGTGCGCGGCACCGACGCCGCACTGCGCGCTTTGTGCATAAATTGTATGGAAAAATCAAACGGTCGTGCGCAGTACGACAAACGCTTCGCTGCGCTAAATTGAAAGAGCCCTAAGAGTTGTTTATTATGTTGAGTTCAATATCACGTTTATGGGACTTGAGTTGTTTAGTTATTTATTTATTTAATACTTCATGCACATACAAGTACAGAGGCGGACTTAATGCCTTAGGCATTTTCTACCAGTCGACCTTTGGGTGATGGAGAGATAAACAGTGGTAGGTGCAATATAGAAAGTTGTGTAATGGATTATTTAAATATAAGCTATAAATACAATATAATTATACCATATATATTCAAAATAATAAACTAAATATATAAATATACTTAAACATTAGTAGTAATAAATAAATAATTGAAAAACATTAGCGCTGTTACGATACTACTGCCAACTTCTTACGGATATGCTCGCGAACTTTAACTTTGAAGGTCAACCGGTTGGTTGTCATCCTGATTTCCTGTTGTTTCAATAAAAATTTTAGGGGTTTTTCTAATAACACCTTGTACATAATGTTGCTATTCCCAGGTCGTACCGCGACGGCACGGGCAAGCTGCGTTCGTTCGGCGAGGCGGTGCGGCCGCTGGTGCCGCTGTTCATCTTCTTCGCGCTGAGTTCTCTGTGGGCCGTCTACTCGCCCAACGACATCATCAACCGAGCGCCCCGGATCTTCTACATCCTCACCGGCACTATCTTCTCTAATATTAATGTGAGTATGGCTGACCTCATTTGTGCGTTGCGTTGCGTCGTTTAACATGTATATTTAGCACAGATAATATAATACTAACATACAGATGCCTCATCCCATACAAAGAAACCGTGCCGACGTAGATTTAACTAGCGTTTTTCATCTGATTAATCTTGTTGTTTTTGTAAGTACATCAATCGCGTTCGATCCTGTTTCACGGCAATAGATGGTGTTAGCAGCGACTTGCAAGTAAAAGGGTTTACTAGGTTCGTGAATATATTTTTCTTTAAATACTGTGAAGGTTCGTTTTATAGTATTTTTTTGCACGTTTTTACAGTTTTTTGCACCAAAATGTGTTACAATGCAAATTTTAACAATCGTAACCATCTATTGGCATCAATTTTAAATGATCCGTTCAAATAATCTTTGAAATGTGAATTAAGAGTATAATTTTGTACTTAGGAGAGTTGATTAAACAAGAACATACAATTTTTATATTCAATTCCATAAATAGTTACACAAAGTTACATGTCGCGCCATCTAGTGAGATTTATTTGAACCAAATTTTCTTTCTTAGCTATGAGACCCCGTGATCTTTGGCTACATGCCACATTATGCGTTGCGCTTGCGTCGTCAGTGTCGTCTTAACGGATCGAAGGACGAGAGAGGAGCGGGGGGGGGGGGGCACTGCCTCCGCCCCTCTTCCTACCTAGACGATATTTTGTGTACTGTGGAGATTCCATCACAGTAACTACCAGTGTTTCTTTCAGGTACTACTTAGTCAATAGCAATAGGTTGCCGCTCGCTTACTTTCGCACGTCTACAGCAGATTTACATCATTTTAGAGCTGGAAACCCTTTATTGACATGACGTGGCACTCAATCAGCCACGTAGAATAAGATTTTTGTAAAGCATATTATTCTTCGTGGCTTCTTACAATGTTACTTTGACAATTTTGGTTCAGCTTATAGCATCTTTTATTCATTAAAATATTAATAATAATTGGAATTGATTTTAAATATTACTTTCGTTTTCTTTATTTATTCCCTCCCCCCCCCCCCCAGATCTCTTAACCACCCCCCTGGAGAATTTTGCCTGAAAGAAACACTGGTAACTACATACTTAGAAGCAAATCAAATTATCTGAATTGTTAAAATATATGAATAAAATAACAGAAAGAACATGAGTGAAACTCTTGTCTTTCATAAACCTACCTGTACATACTTTGAAGTTGTAGATATGAACTTGAAGTATGATACTTCAAGTTTATTTCTAACAGTTATTGTTGATTTTTTTGCCCGTCCGCGCCTTGTGCCCCTCCCACAAAAAAATCCTGTGTCCGCCCTTGTGGGAGGGTGATGGGCGGCACTGTCGGAGCTCCTTTGCGACGACGGACCGTGTTTATTTCGATCCATTGTCGAATCTGAAATCCACACTCGAAACACAGTGCTGCGACGTCGTGCGCTGTCGCAACGCAGGGGGATGACCATAAGCTCTTAGAGTAAGATTATTTTGAGTGTGCCTAAGGGACAGATGTCTTATACAAATCATATACAAAATCTGTCCCTTACACATACTCAAAATAACCTTACTCTAAGAGCTTATGGCAGGGATGGCGAACCTTTATTAGTACACGTGCCATTTAAATTATATACTTTTTTTATGTGAAAAGGAGTGCCACCAAGAAAATTTTGACATTGTCGTAATTGACAAAAATCTCTAAATATCTATCTCTAAATGCTATGAATTAATCAATTCTTTATTTGCACCCAGAAATTCTTAAAGCAATCCTAATATTAATTTACAGTTTTATGTTAATTTTAATAAAAGAAGAAGTAGGCATTTCTGCTGTTGCAAATTACCTAGATTCTAAATAACCACATTTTAGCGTGCCCAAAATATTTTGTCGTGTGCCACCACAGGCACGCGTGCCAGAGGTTCGCCATCCCTGGCTTATGGTCACTCCCCAGGTGTGCACACTGGCACTCCCTACGAACTAGATGCGGCAACGAAATCTCTAAAGAAGAAGCACTGAATCGACTGCGTATCTAAGTAGGCTACTGCGAACGTAATCGATTCATAGAACACCCATTGTGAGTGCGCTGTTCCATATCAGACTGTCCCATTTATAGGAGTGTTCCAAACGTCCGTTCATCACTTAATAAACGTGGCCACAAACGATGTACCGTTGTCATGAAATAAAGAATTTAGCCTTTTTTTTTGGAGAATTAATGTAAGGGAAACATTACCACTATGTTTCAGGTTAGGAGGTGCCGATATGACAGGCATTATAACTCACGGATTTTTCAACTTTGTTTCATACAGTCACATACCAAATCAAACATTTCCGATTGGAATATAAAGTGTGATTTTTTGTTTTTCCTTTGTATTCCAAAATAAATAGGAGGAAAATCAAACAATTCAAATAAATGCACATTGTTTATTTAGTCAATTTAATTAACTAGGTACTCGAGGATATATTATTTTCAATTTAAATTCAAAGGCATGCGAGGTGATCATCATCGTACAAACATTGGTTTTGGATATATAATTTAAGATTTTTTTTTCTGGTATAGTCGTCACAATCTAAGAAGTCCGTTGACGTTTCTCATTTTACTTTGTACGTATGAAATAGAAAAATCTAATTCATAATCCCAATTAATTACTATGTTACCCATACACTATAACAACGAGTATCATTCGCAAGCATAGAGCTTAATTATTATTAAGTATTTTTTCAACACACTTGCTCATAAAGTGGCTCTAATTTCACAGCAATTAGGCACATAATGACACCTGTTATCAAACTGTGACTTTTTCTTTGCTATTATTCACAAGTGAGTTATAGAGTTTTTTCAATTTATTGGATGAATTGCTTTGTTCTTAAAAAAGTTTCGATACAAAAAAGATCGTGCTCAATAGTACAAATGCAACACATTTCATGCAACTTCAAATTTAAATAGATAATTTCAACTTGTACGTGTTTAATAAATAAAACTTTCACTCAAATATAACTTTTGTTTTGGTCTAAAACGCTATCCGCGAATAGCCAAGAAAAAAGAAAATTTTGCCCGCCATTGCGAAAAAAAAATCACAACTCGTTTTCACTGTTGGAAATGATTTTTTTGAATTATTTTCTTCACAAGTGTGTTGAAAAACGTCGTATGACACACGTGTGTATTGATGATTACCGTCCTCGGGTCTCAATGGAGCCTCAGCGGTAGTCACCAACATTACACACTTGTACCATAATGTACTATTAGCTGTCAAAACGGGCCTTTTATTTTTTGACAACTTTAGTTACATGTACTAACAACACTAGTGTCTAAGTTGTGTGTATACTAACAAATGTACCTTACAGTCTAAAATAAATGACTTTATTTTAGTTCATAGGAAATTAAACGACTGTTAAAATGGCCAATCTCTACCAGGCAAGCTCTAAATACCATGGACACATCAACATTCTGTAATTGTCTGCTTCCATGTCCAGTGTCGCCTCATAGTGTCCCAAATGAGCGACACCCGCTGCGAGGCGTTCAACTCTCTGCTGGTCCCCTACGCGCTCGTCATGTGCGTGGTGCTGTGGACACAAGTGTCCGCCGGCACGGAGCTGTTGCTGCTCGCCGTGCTCTGCCTCGTCAGCTCCATCGCGCATATCTACTACGGCTCTAAAGTGGTAAGTAGGAATAAATAAATAGCACATCCCACCCATACGCACAAAACGTTTTGGGGACACTTTTATTATGCGTACAGCTAAGGAGTGGAATTCCCTGCCGGAGTCTGTGTTTCCCGATAGCTACAATCTAGGGGTCTTTAAGTCAAGAGTGAATGGGTTTTTTCTAGGCAAGTGTGCTTCACCGTCGACCACATCATCGCTTTCCATCAGGTGAGATAGTGGTCAAGCGCGAGCCTATTAATAGTAAAAATAAAAAAAACAATAGAGTAATTCGATTCTCAGACACCGTCGAAATTGAAATCGAGTTTCATTGACTCGGCGCTTGTCTGGAAGTCGCCGCTGGTGGTTCAGCCAGGGGGATGACCACAAGCTCTAGTAAGGTTATTTTTATATCGAGTAAGTGACAGATGTATACACGTCATATACATCTGTCCCTTACTCGATCTCAAAGTAACCTTACTCTAAGAGCTTGTGGTCACCCCCCTGTTGTAGTGATTGGGAATAGTGTGGCGGGCTTATCCCAAAAAAGAGAACGTAGAATTCAAACTTTTTTACACATAACAAAACACATAAACGCACTTGATACAAAAACCTGTGTCAAGTGCTTTTAAAATCAAGCTGTTATACTGCTGTTTTCTGGCTTATGATACGCCCAGTTTCGCTTCGTGCATTAGTTATCTATATTTAACAATGCTTCTAGTTAACTGGTCCTAAACTTAAAACGAAGTGCGGCACGACATCAAAGTTTTATTTCTTTTACAGTATAATCAATCCCTCATCAATTCTGATAAACAAATATCTTGTCTGGTTACATTTTTAACCCCCGACGGAAACATATGGGTGTTATAAGTTTGACGTGTGTTGCTGTGTGTCTGTCTGTGGTATCATAGCTCCTAAACGGATGAACCGATTTAGATTTAGTTATTTTTTTATTTGAAAGGTGATTTTGTCGTGAGTGTTCTTAGCTATGTTTGAATAAAATCGGTTCAGCCGTTCAAAAGATAAGGGCGTTTTACTGTTTGAATCGGGGTGTTTTCGCAAGATATCGTGTTACAATTACGTGTTCAATAGATTGCCGATCGAAGCATATCTAATATGTACTAGATAAATTATGTAACATGAAATAAAAATGTGTCGGGGTTTTTTTAAATTTTGATATTTTACTTAATCATTATTTGTTTTTTTTCAGGTGCAAGAAATGTGCGATCATTTCAAAATTGAATGTTTCCATATCAAACCAAAGATAAAATAAGTTAGTTAAATAAATAGATTCCGACTGGAAGTTGTGAATAAATAGCAGAAATATTAAATTAAGAAGTACATTCAGCTGCTTGTCAGCGGTAACAAAACCACTGTAAGCTGGCCTCGAGTTCTATTGAAACTCTGTACTACGCTAGGCCAGCACAAGGGCAATGTTACCACCGACGTCCGGTCGGCTGTACCTTATACTCTTGTATTGTGGTTGTATTTAAAAAATAAAGGTATGCGATCATGTACTACTAATAGGTAATAGCAATATAATAATTATTTTTCACTACCTTGTCTATTATCTGACACATTGCCTAAGAAATTCGTTTCGAAATATGAACATATAGACACAAGATTATAAAATTAAAAAAAAAAACAAAATTACATAATAACAGTTACAAAATGACTTTTTTATGTAGTTTTGATATAATTATGTAACTGGCAGAATGATACTTAACCTGTTACCTCTCGAAAAATCGCGCATTGATTGTGTGTATATAGTCTGTGGTTTTTAGTCTAAACGTTTCTAATAAATTGTTGTTGGAACTTATTTGCATATAATTAAGTAAGCTCATCAGGTAGTAAAAAATAATCTTTCGTGTCTCGCATAAAAAGGCTTTATTTTAACACTCGCATGTAGCTTTCGACGTTTGCCTTGGCTACATCGCTCGTGTTAAAATCTCGACTTTTATGCACGAAATATACTATTATGCCAAATGTTTGCCGGTTAAATGATTATTTTATTTATTTATTGATAGATTAATATTATAAATTGTTAATAAGTATTGTTTCATTGCCCGTACCGGGTTATTTAATTACTTTCCCAGTGATTGCCGATTTATCTTGTCCAAATTGAATGTGACAAGAATATTTGGTTTTATGAGTTTTTTGTGAAGTGAACGCGTACCTTTATAAAAACTACTGTTTTGTAGTACTAGCAGCTCTTTAATATATTAGTGTAGCAAAAATGTAGGCCCTAAATAAGTGTATAGGTACTTTTGATTTTGAAAATCAAATATGCTGTTTGAAGCAAGCATTTATCATACTTTTAATAATTATTTATCCAATACTATTTTCTGAGTGATATTTCAAATATATTAGTTCTATATAAACTAAGGACCAAGAAACAAAATCAATTGATTTTAATGCATTATTCGGATGGATTTTCTTGCTCTATATTTTTATGTCTTGTAAATATTACTTTAGTCCAGGGTAAAGTTTCATAATTGTGTTAGTTATGTTTGTAAAAATATTGGGCGGGCATTTATTGAAAATTTAATATAAGAACTTTTAGTCCTCATAGAATAAGACTAAATTGAAACGTTACTAGTAACGCTAGTCATGTTTATTAGGTAATAAATTGTTATTCATGCCATATATTACGTCATACAATAGATGTGTAATTTCATGCCAAATGTTTCCATTTAGGCAATGATATTCTAGTAAACAGATGCAAACAACCGAAAAACGAGTTTCGCACAGCAGCGGCAGCACACATACACACTTTTCATTCATCTGACATTTCAATACAAGTCGAAAGGGATGGCTTGATAAAACCAACAAGAAAAAAGAGACAGCTAGTGTTTGTCACTTGCGTGTGAATGTAAACAAATATTATTCTGACCACCAATGTTGTTTTCTTTTTCTAACCTCCAAATATCAGAAGATTAGGAAAAACAAAAAAAAAGTTAATTGAGGTGTATTGCGTATACGTATGAAATTTTTATGTACTTTGTTATCATAATTGGTACACTTTCTAAATACACATGATGGCATTTTTAAAATTTTGTTTCAACAAAGCGTATCGCTCTTCGCCATGCGTGACATAGACTAAAGCCTGAACATCCCAATTAGGACGTATACGAGTTCACAATGCGCACACTAATAACGTATCTGTTTTCTAGAATATAATTGCATTTAGGTTTAAATTTAGTCAATTTTATCATATTAAATACTTCATAGATTAATAAGTAGGTGTCTTGTATATGTATTTTTATATACTGATCTTCTTGTCTTATAAACTTGATGTTATAGATATGTAATGTTATATTGTTAGATACAATTGATAATGATCTGAAATCCAAATCTCAGGTTGATTTATTCATTCCTCCTTTATATACAATATTGTTAAGTTTATTTGTGGGACAAGGTATGAGTATATTCCAATGTTTTGTGATGGATTTAGCATGTTTAGTTTCCTTTTCGCTAGTTTCTACTAGATAATTTATACTTTTCAAACAGTACAACTTTGTACCGTTATTTTAAGGCAAAAACATTAACCTGATGAGATTATTTCGAATATCAACAGTTTAAACTAGGCATTTTAAGGGGCTCCGTAACCGTAATCTAAACTATCGGCTATCCGAAATACAAAATAATCGTAACCGAAATATAAAAGTTTCGGATAGGGGCGGACTAGGCTGCTTTTCGACAAGATGTGCTTTGCTACGTTGCTATGGATGCGTTTAATATCCACCAATCATATTAATTGGTCCACATAGCATTTTATTTGGAAGGATGCGTGCTATGAATGCGCAAGCGGTGTACCTCCACTCCACTGCATAGCTCGAGCTGCGCATCTTTCTCACACAGCTAACTCGCGGCGGTGCATCTTCATAGCACATTTTACTCGCTCCGCTACCTTACCATTAGTGGAAACAGTCAAATAGTATCGTGGCTTAGCTTTCATATCCTCGCAGCATAGCACATGTCTGGTGGAAAAGTAGCCTAAATGTGATATATTATATGAGATTTTAGTGCTCGGCCGAGCCGAAACACTAGCCGCGCGCATCACTTGCCTGTTGTTTTTAATTCTTTAGCTTAGAACTAGTCTTTGTATTATAATTTTACAATGTCTTAAAATCTAATATCAGTAACCGTAACTATTCGAAACTAACGGATAATCCGAAATAATTTCATATCCATTACCGTATCCGAAACCGATAAAACGTTATTTGTATATCCGTATCCAGATCCGAATTTTCATATCCTTAACATCCTTGGTTTAAACCTTACAGTGAAAGTTATAGATAGGCCTAGTATGTCACACTGCCGTACAATTTTATAAAAATATTCCATCATACTCTGATAAAAGCACAAAACGGCACAAGGAGAAAGTATTAATTTTACTATTTGATGTAATGTTTTTGCCCTAAATCTTATTTGGTATTTAAAGTGAGGGTTGCTCAATATTGTACCTGTTTTATTTTAATAGTTATTACATTCACCTGGGGGTTTTAAACCAAAGGGTAGGAACCGTAAAGCGACTCTGCCTCATCTACATTTCAACAAGTCTTGTATTGTCAATAAAGAACTTTATTTAATTGTATATTGATTTATTTTTCTTAAATCGAGTTTGGAAGTTGGGGCCATGGAATGGCAAGTTGTCTATATCAACGCAGGGATGACTTGAACACAATGCCAGCAGCATATTGAGTATCAAACACCATTTTACAATTTGGAAATCCCACCAAGAAATCACTTTTCTTACCATTTCAAGGTAAACAAAAGTGCAAATTGTGCCAAAATAATGTTATTTTACCTTCTAACTGCTGCAAACTATTAATCACTATCAATTCCATTAATATCTGCGCTTCTAATCTTACTAATGATCACATTTAAGCCACTACACTACTAATAATAAAAAGTTATTCTTAATAACATGCATAAAATAAACAATAAATATGGAGAAACAGATACCCCAATTTATTGATTCTAAGAGCAGGCGATAAATAAAAAAAAGCAATTGGTTTATGATAACTCACATATTTATTATAATGAACAACAATAAACATTTTGCTCTCAGCATAAGGTACTAAGGGTTTCATTTATTTCATCACCCAGTGACATCAGTTTTTTCCATTGTTCAGTGGTCATGCTAATACCCTTCTTGCCAGGTAATAGTTCACCATTCTTTTCATAGAATTCTCTTATATCAACATATACCTTTCCTTTGAACTCCCTGATTTTAATTAATTTCTTTCCTTGTAAAACCCAAGTTGGCTCCTTATCTGCTGTCCTGCTGCTTGTGCCACCACCCATTTTTGCTTTCTTATCTGCAGGAGGGTTTCTCTGTAAATAATAAAATAACTATTTAGATGGATCTGTTTCAAGTCAAATGGCTGTTTGTTATAACTTGTTGCAAGTTAAACTTATGGCAGGAATATTTAATTGGACCGCACTGGACTGGTGACGGGTTTACTTTTAATAAAGATTTAACCATCAAAAACAACATTATTGTTTTTAAATTGATTTTCTTTTGCTTATTCTGCTTAACCACATATTTTTGCAATCCTGTTCCTGTATGTCAAGCTGTATGTTTCATTAATAACTCAAAAACAAATTTGAAGAAGTCAATTTTAATAAAGTTGGCAACAAATGTAAACTTCAGAGATATAGATACAATATATTCGTAGCGAAATAATTTCATTGTAGAATTTACCGATGTTAGGGGGAAATATCTAAATTAATATTATTCATAATCATATTCTTAGATATTTATCAAAATGATTATAATGTAAGATAACGACTGACAGTACTTAACTTTTTTGCTAAAAGTTTAGTGTGGAATAAAATTTCAAGTTAGTGCCCATGAAAGCTACCCAAGTAATACTCACTCGTATCGCTATCAAAGGAAAAATAGACAACTTAGAATAATACAAATTAATCTTGATTCAATGAAAAGGTAGTAATTTGATAAAAAGGTCCTTTAGAATGTTGGCCATTTGCTTTTGCACGTGTAATAAAAACGTGGACGTACTTATTTCTAAAAAACTTGAGTACATATTCTTAAGTGGTAACTAATAAGATTGACCTAAATAAAACATAGAAGACTAAGGAAAACTTACGTCGACAGGTCCATCATCACTATCAGAACTGGAGCTTTCTTGTTTCTTGTGTTTAGGCATATTGTAGTAATCACAGCTTATCTAAAACAAAATCGGGTTTATTTATTTCTTAGCACTATCTTCTATAAAAGAAAATAAAGTTAAAGCTTTGATACAAACATTTTTAACCCAAAATAATAGTTTTCTTATCGCTACAGTAGGTATTCGCTTGCCGGTCAATCTGGCTCACAGATTACTGATATGTAGCTAGCTAATCTGGCTAGAAAAATTGGAAAACATTTTTTTAATCTGTTTTTTCTGTGTTGCCATAGAAAAATGATTTTGACCAAAGATAATAACCGCGGCTCGGTCTATATTTTTTTTTGAGCCACGTTGAGGCTGAGCCAGAATCGAGCGCTCAGTTTAACGTGAAGTCATCAAGTCAATGAGAGACTGCGCGTGCCTAACGCGGATTATAGCCAAACTGGCTACTTAAGACCGTCAGAAAGGAGGCCGTACGTTCGGAGAGCTATCGTCACCACTGTCGTTTACCTTTATATTAATTCTTCGACTTATATAAAATATATTTATAAAAATATAATTAATGTTTTGTTCTGTAATTATTTATGTGATGTATAATACTCACAACGGATCTTTGTGTCTCTGAATTGGCTGCAAGAGCCTGCGCAGTAGCTATTTTTGTGTCAATATTGAAAGTGAAGTTATCATTGTATAACTGTCTCTTTCACTCGCTTACGTTTGTCGCATCATCCTATCTCGCTTACTCTATGCAGTTAAACTGTTTCTTGTGCGTTAAGTGTCAAAACCAACTTTAGAGACACAAAGATCCACTGTGAGTATTATACAATAAAGTATATAATAAATAAATAATAAATTAACAAAAACAAACGTTTTTGGATGAAAAAGATATACAAAAAAATAACAAGCTGGGAACAACTTATTTGAAAAGTTGTGCTTTGATGATGCAGAAAGCAAATTTTACTAGTCCGCTGTTGGAATGTTCATTACCCGGTTTATATTTCTCCACACATCTTCTCTCAGTCCTCTATTAGTTTAATCAGAACATTGTGCGTCCCACAAAGTATTCTACATTCGCCATATGATTGTATTAATTTAAGGCACTGTTGTCCATGACGCAAAAGATTCCGTCGTTCGTCGAACAAGCGAGGCAAAACACAATCGCCTTGAGAGCAGTATATAATAGTAATCTTTGCTTGAGAGCGCGCGGCAATCTTACTGAGGTAAGGTGCTTTAGAGCGTCGGCAAAAAGTGGCAAAAACCTCGGACTAATTAGTCTGAGGTAAAATCCGACAACGTTTGGCTCGGGAAGCGGCTCGCTCGGGCAAGGCAGCGCGTGCGTTTGCCTCGGCTGAGGCACGTCCTAACCGAATGAAGATTTGCCACGCGTGGCTGCCTCGCGAGGCTGCTCGCTCAGTCAGTACGCTGCTATTAGGTATTGAAAATAATAAAGGCCATCTCGCGTGGGCCGTGGATGGGCGCCTGGATAATTACCGCTTCATAACGTAACATAATAAAACAATGAAAAATCATTTTAATGTCTTTGAATTGGCAGTCTAGACGCGCAGTATTGAAAAGTTGACCACCACGATATGGCCGTGTTTATGATTTAATTATTAATGCCATCGTGAAAATCGTGGGCCATTCCATTCTGCTATCACCCGGCCGTTCCGCTTTCTCACAAGGGAATCATGATGACACTAAAACCTAAAACTTCATACGGTGGCTGTCTTGGGTACAAAATATTGCTCTGCATCGAAATATATTTCTAATTTTCGGATTGTTCCTGTTTTAAACCATCCAACACAGATTCTTACAATGAACCACTGAACTGAAATAATGTGCACAACCCATACGGGACGGTACGTATTTTTAGGGACACTTTTAATATGCGTACTGCTAAGGAGTGCAATTCCCTGCCGGAGTCTGTGTTGCCTAATAGCTACAATCTATGGGTCGTTAAGTCAAGAGTGAATGGGTTTTTTCTAGGCAAGCGTGCTCTACCGTCGACCACATCATCGCTTACCATCAGGTGAGATAGTGGTCAAGCGCGAGCCAATTGATAAAAAAAAGGTCTGACTGAGACGTGCGTAAAACCGTCAAAGTAAAAAAAAAACAAAGCAATCTATTCACAGATTACTTAATTTAAAGAGTACTAATCTATTACTATATAACTCACTGACCTCTATCATACAAGTACGCTGGACTAAATAAATATACTATATGAAATGACAGTTGATTTTTGTGCTGATTCAAAGCGCCCCGCTCGAGCGTATCAGGAACTATTATTGACACATTTAGAGATAGGTTAATTAATACCGATATTTCTCTAGATTAGGGAATATTAATAAATTATATAATATTGTAACTAATATATCAGTATTAGTGATATTTTTTAATTACACTAATATCAAAATAGTAGACTTGGCAAGGCGTATCACTCATCTACTGTATTGACTTCTCGTAGTATGTTGCAACTAAATATCTCATTTGGTGATGAATGTTATATGAATGCCTAATAATCAGTAATAATATGTTCAAAAGCAATGTGTAATACTAAATTCTGGAATCATCATCATGATCATCCACAGTTCGACTTCACCCACTGCTGAGCATAGGCCTCTCTCTTCTTGTACCAATCACCACGTTCCTGTGCCTGGAATTAATTCTGGTATAATATCATGATAATTATAATTTTATAAACAAATGTTTTGAAGTCAAACAATTTATATCGGCATGAGTTGAAAACTGATATAAGTCTTCAACTCGCTGAAATGCGATGTCACTCTTATTTGCACCTTAACACTACAGAGACAGCATCTCAGCGAGAAATACGTCCGTTGTAAATTATTATACATCTCATTCGTACGCAAATATTTGTATGAATGATGTTGCCTTCCCGAAACCGATGGGCGCCAACCAAGTGAATCCAAACTATTGTAAGTATTAACTAACTAGTGTTCTTGAACGAGGAGATGTTATCCCCATATTTAAATCTCACTGATCTGACAGTAATGCGCTATAACTTTACTAGCACGCTATCCACTAGTTTATACCTTGCAATCTGACTGAAAATATTTTTCAGTTAACCTTTACAGCAATCATTCTATTACTTAAAAATGAATAATAATAAAAATAACTGGGTTTCTCTTACGAATTAAATTATTCTCACGATCGATAAGCCCATAAAAGTATTTTTACCGAAGGCTGTATCCCATCTCTAATATTAGTTCCATGTACTCTCACGTTAAGTCACGTTGCTATCAGCGCCAAAATGGCGAAAATCAAATGTCTTCATTTTGTCATCGATAATATGAAGTCCAGCGTACTTGTATGATAGAGGTCAGTGATATAACTATACTCAAAGTTTGGCTTAAAGGTCTCGTAACCAAGCCAGTGGCATAGCCACAAATAATTAAAAAACAAAATATGGCTAAGTTATAGTGCTTACACACGTTCGGATTTGGTCCGGCCGGACCACGGATTTGTGGGCTCAGTTAGTCCGGCCGGACCATATCCGAGCGTGTGTAGAGTGGTCCGCCGGACTTTATTATTATTAATTGAGTCGGCTGGTTTGGCCGTACCAACTACGACTAGTCATCAGTGTTGCCGATATCCGTGGTCTGGATTACCCAAAAACCTGACTGAATAGATTATATATAATACAAAATTAGTATCTATCACATGGGATAAGGGCAGGAAGATGATGATGATGACAAAATTAGTATCTCGTTTTACTAGGGTAAATAAAATATAACTTAAATTTAATTACTTTTTATTAGAACTTTAAATATTTATATAGTTAATAATTGTTATTAAATCGTTTTAGTTCCGACTTGGCATTTCGTTTGAGCTTTCGGAATTCTTGAAGTCTTACATGTTTACAATAAACAACTTTCTCAAATGGGGTAAATGTTCAAATGATCCATCTCGTTTTAGAATGAATCGTGTCTTCAAATAACAGCAAAATTTGCACCATTACAAGGGACAATCGATTTCGTTAGGAATGCATGAAATATTATTTATGCCACTAAAAAAACCCAACGTGGAAAAATTACCCTTAATTTGGATATAATAGCCCTAAGTTGGCAATCCTGTGCCGTCCGGTCGGTCCGCCGAACCAGGTTCGAGCGTGTGTAAGCGAGGACGGATTTGTGGGCGGAGTTAGTCCGGCCGGACCAAATCCGGACGTGTGTTAGCACTCTAAGTAAGTAGTCTGTGAGTTAAGGTGGAAACATACTATTGAAACCCCACACGACCCCACGCCACCCGACGTGTCGACACCCGTCGCGCGCCGTGCACATATACAACACCCCACGTGATGCTACAGCACGCTTCGATAGTGTCATAGCCAGTATTGCCAGCTCTCGTTTTTGTTTTATGCCGAGTCTGATCTCAATGTACCCTAGATATTAAGTTATATGAAAAAATTACTCTTTTTTTTTAATTTGCTGTCCCTCTCCATTCTATATATATTTGATACATTTCATGCAAGATTATACATAAGACGAGACATTATAATCTATAATATAATTACAGACCAGTTTTACTATAACAATATTTGAAACCATTAAAAAAATCTGGTTGTTTTGGGATTTGTACGATACCAAGTACTTGACTACTTCATTGAGACTATGATAGACGTATCGAAAAAGAAGTTTTAAGAAATTGCGGGTTCATGGGAAATATATAAACTTAAGTCCTCATTACAAATTTAACTCAAATGAGTTACTAATTTCTATTATAGCATAAACATAAAAATTACCCTCACCGAGTTTGTACCCTAAAAATGACCGCGCTGATGAAACTTTACTCTAAATTTGGGTAAATTACCCTATGTTGGCACCACTGATCATACTCTCGACTGACTGACGCGTGGGATCGGGTGTTAACTAGAAACACACTTTGTCGAAGCGTCGGGTGGCGTGTGTTCCCCCTCTCCCGGCAACACCACAGAGTACATTTTAATATGGCAACACGCTGATCCAAACTGACTGCGTGTTACCGCGTAGGAATGCGTGTGGTCACATGGCGTGTTGACTATGTGTTTCTGACCATACTAAATGTATGGGTTTGATTAGTACTTCAATGCGTCAGAAGGCGTCGGGTGGCGTGGCGTCGGGTGGGGTTTCAATAATATGTTTCCACCTTTAGTAGTATCTCTAAGTTAAGTAGTAGAGTTTTTGGCGGGCTTTTTTCGGGTGAAGTTCAGCGGCTGTTAATATTAGGTTAGGTTAAGACGGGCTGGTGTCCGCAACTCCACGTCTAAGCGCGTATTTTGCGTACAATGGCTGTTAATATTATTTGCAGATTGATTCCTAGTGGTTATTGTGATATAAAATTGGTGTAGTTTTTTGTCTCATTTGTCTACGCAAATGGACAATATGTGGAAATCATTGACAGCAATGATCTCGGGATGGGAAGTCTGACTCGATATAATTTGCTGCCAAATACTCCAAAAAACATTAGAATATGTTACATCCGCATTCTAATGCATAATAAAGAATATTAAAACCCATTTATAAGTGGCTAAAAGGTCCTAGCAACCAGGCCATAAAAATATCCAAAAAAAAAAACACTAGGTTTAGTAGTCTGTGGTCTAAACTACGAAAGACTAGGCAGTATGGTTGAAAGTACGTAGTATCTCTAAGTAGTCTGTGGTTGAAAGCATTGAAAGTCTATAGCCTGCACTGCACGAAAGGCGAAAACAAAAAAAAAAAGTCTGTGGTCTACTTTACTTTCGTGGTTATGTTTTGAGCTTAATTTAAGTGTTTTCGACAATTTGGTTTAAAGATATCAATTTATTATTATAATGTTAGAACCATGGAACTGTGCAACTCTTTTACCACCACCAGTAAACATGTTTTTATGTAAATCAAAATTTGGTAAGAGACATTCGTTGTTTACAAGTTAAAACTCCTAAACACTATTCATTTATGTAACTAATAATGATCATTTAGACCCTACCCGTTTATTTGGGGTAGGCTCAACATTAATTTATTCCTTTATTATTTATATTATCTTCACATGTCATTACTCGACAACATGACACTTCTAGTCTTCTATGCGGAGAACGTGTGCTAAGTTACCAATAATTCCACTAATTAAGTCTTTTTGCTTAATTTCAGATGTATCCGCATTAAAACATGTATTTAATAACATTATCAAAGTGTTATCAAAGCAGTCACCTCTACACAAAGAAGGTGCTATTTGCTCAAGATTTATATACAAATATGATAAGAAATTCCGCAATGATATAGGGTACAGGTATTTAAGAAAAGTAAACACAGCTCTGAAGAAATACTTGGCTTTAAACCTCTTGAAAGATATTGAAAACTTTTTGTTAGCTCTGCCATGCGAGGGTGATGATGACCTGTATTTGCCAACAAAGCAGATGCTAGAATATGTTTTATTACGTCTTATGGCTTTTTCCAAGATAATGTTGAGGGTTTGTGTTTGCTCTAAACAAGCAGCAGTTTTCTATTTGGACAGGATAAAGAGAGGTGAGAGTCACTGGATGAGTTTGTTGCCATATGCCCTTTTGAGTAGATTGTGGTCTCTGAGTATGGTGCTTCTGCAACATGCTACAACCTGGTATTCAAATTTGTATCCCTATTTAAATAAATTAGAACTGAAGGGAATTGACTTTCTATCAGATAATTATGAACTACCAGAAGACTTAGAACAATGGTTAGACCTCAAGAATGTTGATGAATTTGGAAGATTTAATTGGGCTCAAAAGAAATCCATTGACATTGATCATACCATGATTGATGGTGATGATAATGATTTGTTTGATAATATACTTGGCTATGTAAACCAATTTAATGAAGATCAAGCTGAATCAGATCAGGAAGAAGATACTAAACCATTGCCATTGTTGGAAAATACCCTGCAAGAGAATCCTTTACCAGTGCCAGCGGTAACTCAAATAGATCATGGTGTAGTGTTATCTAGAGAAAGTTTTAAAGCTCTTCACAACTCCAATAAAAATGTACCAAAGGACAACAAAACACCACCACCTGCACCCCGTATGAAAGTGATTGAACATTCTTATAAAAAAATAACGAATTCTAGCTCTTTAAAGGAGTTTATTGAAAAAGAGGAAAACTTTAGAAATTCCTCTGATAATCAATCACTAACAAGCCACTTAAGCCTGATGCAATGGCATGCTCTCAAGAATGCTTTAGTCAAACTTTGTGACACTATCACCAACAGGAAAATAGACAAGAAGTTCCATAAAATATGGAAACAAAAATGTTTAGATTACATGTAATAAAAGCTTTTATTAATAATATTTGAGTTTTATATTGTTTAAATAATAATATTTACAGATACAACAATTGTTACAGCACCATTTTTAGATGAATAACTATGCTCATAATCGGGCATTTAAATTAACAAAATGCATTAAAAACAGTATATCAGGTACAATTACATATGTGCAGGAATACTTCATGATATTCAGTGATGATACATGCTTTAAGTACCAATGTATTATGGTTTTTAGGGAACCTGTCACCAATACTTTATTTTTAGGGTTCCCGAAACGTAACTATTGTACAATAACTATTATTGAATATAATATTATGTACCTACAACATTATGCCTGCATTTCTCATTGTATTAGACATCAGTACTTTTATTTGTACATGATTGTTTGCATTGTCTTAATTCATCCCTGCAATCTACTAAATTCAACCAAATTTGTATGGTTTGGCAAGCTTGAAGCAGATATTGTAGCTCTATTAAAAATGTGACAATTATTAGCATAGGCCTCAGTTACAAGCATCTTTCAAAAAAGAAAACTATTATTCTTCCAGATTGAAAGTTAGGCCTTTTTCAATACAAAATGTTACACAAAACTCATCTTACCTTACAAACATAAAATTTTATTAAAGGAATGTACCTACATGTTGTTAGTTTGTTGTTATTAGATCTATGTGGAATGTTATGTTTGGAACGCAAATAAATAATAATACATCGTTTGTGCATTAGATACAGATTAGGTCGAAGTATTATTTTCTTGTACTAGACAGCTTCTGCAAACGCGCCTTCAAACCGCCTTCCTTTTTAGGCTGTGTGATAGGTTTTCTTTCTTCTTGAAGTTTTTTGGCTTCTTTTAATCTGAAACATCACCATATAACATTTATTTGCATTGTTTACATCTTCGTAACTACAGTAGCAGAATACTGCTTCAACCTCTGTACTATTAAGGACGCTATTACATTTTTCTACAAATAACAGTGCTTTTCAGGTACAATTTTAATGTATATGCAATCAAAGATATGAGGATATCATGGTCTTAATTTATGGATACTATATTCAGCTCCAGATTGGCATCCGAAAAATTGCATGACGTCATACAAAATTTTCGCACAAATACGTTTTGCCCATCACAATAATCGAAAAAATATTAAAAAAGTAGGGTCCGAATAGGTCCCAGTTTAAGTAATTTTACAGGATATTTTATCTTCAAAATTATGAGAAATTGCGGTATATATAGTCCTTTACAGGTTCAGTGAATTATTTTTTACCCAAATCAATATATTTTTTAATTATTAGCTAAAATAAAAACACCTGCCGACTTCTTCATACATTTTGCACTCGAAGCCAGTCGAAGCTCATCATTCCGCGCTCAGAAGCGCTCGTGGAAGGACGAGCGTATCGCTTTTTTGCAAGAAATAAATACGATAAAAGTAAAAGAAAAGATTGTAGTGTGCATGCGTGAGTCGTTTGTCGTGATCGAAAGGAGTTGATATTTTATCGGACCGAAATAAAATTATGTTACAGTTTCCTATTATTAGGATGTGATTTAGAAATTAAATGTTGGGTAAAATCGGGATTTGGATAGGTTAAGCAGTTGTTGACAAGGTTGAGACAAGGATGGGTGGGTTTAAGCAGCTCTTAGTAAGGTTAGGATTTGGATGGGTAATGTCAAGCTGTCGGCGGTGAAGGTTAGAAGTGAAAATCCTTTATGATTTGAACCGGTTTGTATGTATGTATGTATCATTGTCATGGTTTTTGGGGTCGCTTATATAGAATATAGGGTCAAAACCAAAATACAAGATGGCGCCGACAAAAATCAAACATATTTTCGTCATAAAAAAATTACAACTTTTCGTCATGGATGTCATTTTCATGGATATTGGAGTCGCTTATATCGAATACGGGGTCAAAACCAAAATACAAGATGGCGCCGATGAAAATTTTACATATTTTCGTGATGGGTGTCATTTTCATGATTTTTAGGGTTTCTAGTAATGAATATGTGCTTTGGTTATGACCAAAGCCCAAGATGGCCGCCGATAAAAAATGACAACTTTTCGTCATGGATGTCATTTTCATGGATTTTGGGGTCGCTTATATCAAATACGGGGTCAAAACCAAAATACAAGATGGCGCCGACGTAAATTTGACATCTTTTCGTCATGGGTGACATTTTCATGGATTTTGGGGTCGCTTATATCGAATACGGGGTCAAAACCAAAATACAAGATGGCGCCGACGAAAATTTTACATATTTTCGTGATGGGTGTCATTTTCATGATTTTTATGGTTTCTAGTAATGAATATAGGCTTTGGTTATGACCAAAAGCCAAGATGGCCGCCGATAAAAAAAATTACAACTTTTCGTCATGGATGTCATTTTCATGGATTTTGGGGTCGCTTATATCGAATACGGGGTCAAAACCAAAATACAAGATGGCGCCGACGAAAATTTTACATCTTTTCGTCATGGATGTCATTTACATGGATGTTGGTTAATATGTCATTAACTGCTGCTCAATATGTAATGCTACAAAAATTTTAGATAGTAATATTTTATATGTTCCATGTAATGCAAAATGTTCAAGTAATTTTTTAATCCTTTTGACCGGAAATTATTTCGTTTTAGGTACTTATTTCACGTAGCGTTTTTTAAAAAATACCTACTTACTACAATAAAGTGAAAACTAATTTTCTTTTCGGAAGCCTATTGTTTTTCGTTTTTCGACACAGGAAAGTTATTATTTTTCATGTTTTAGTTTTTGTTGGTACCCCATATTGGGTATACTAAATACATCTGTTTACCCTGTTAAACTGTACGAGCGTGATGTTATATTAGGGTATGGTGAAAACAAAACATAAACAAACGATCACAGTAATCGCAGGTCATTTGATGTTTGTTATTGAAGAGTTCCATTCTATCTCCGAAGATCTTTATCAGATTCTAATATATTATACAATAAAACCTTCCCTGAAAACACATACATTTATCGACGAAAACCCGATCAGTATCGGATCAGTAGTTTTTAAGAAAACTGCGGATACATACGGGTCGAATAGATAGAGTACCTCCTTTTTTGAAGTCGGTTAAAATAATAAGCTACTTTTTACGACGACGCGACGGTTTGTAACAGTTACCAAATGCATATTGGAAGTGCCAACTAACCTTCCTGAATCAACTTCGATAAATTAAATATAATATCAAGGACCAATATTATTTGAGTGGTGTATAAAATCGAGCGCTCAGTAGTTTCAATGAGTGCGTGCGCGTAATGTTGCTGTGTGCGACTAGATACCTAAATTTGAGTTCGTCGAAAATGTAACAGCGTCCTTAAGGTCAGTATAGACTAGAGCTGTAAACCAGGCCGCACACCAGGAGTAACAAGCAGCAAGCGAATAGCAAACGCTTTACACTATTTGCATCTTGAAGCATTTGCGGCAAATATACGCACACTTATAACGCAATTAGTGCTATGTTGTCTTCCGATGAAGATAACTTTTTGATGTGGCAATTGCTCGAAAGAAATACGAGGAAAAGACTGCAAAGGATACATCCTTATAATCTCGGTTGCGAACATTTTGGAAATTTCAAAATATAACAAGAATCATAATTAATCCGGAAGTCTCAGTCTTACTATAGGCATAGGTAAGGTATATATAATGCAAGGTACAAATAAATGCTCACTCGCCGTGATAATTACGTCGAGCATTCGCAAGAATGTTACATTGTCTGGAAACTGAGCATTTGTCTGTATTGTACCATTCGTAAGAACGTTACATTACATTGTAATGCACGCGAAAATGATCTAGTGTATACTCACCTTTAAATGTTGAAAAGGAACAAGAAAAGATATTTAAGATTTTAAGAATCGGATAAACGGCAAATGATAATCTGAAATGCGCTCCTTGCGAAGTATGTGTGGTGTAACTTTATATTATATATATGATTGAGGAATGAGGAAATAAGAAAACGCTGTGGTTTAAAAGAAGATGTAGTGATTAAAATTGAAAAGAGTATGTTAAGATGGTTTGGCCATGTTGAGAGGATGAATGAAAGGCGACTAACGAAAGGTATTTATAAGGCAGACGTGAATGGAAACGCCGGGAGGGGACGTCCTAGAAAGACATACATAAATCTTATTGGTGATGTTCCTCAGAAAGGCCAGGTGCGCAGTACTCATAACCGGCGTGTGTGTATGAATGTGAGGGAAGCAAAATAAGTATGTAAGGATCGTAGTAGGTGGCGTTCTGTAGTTTCTGCCTACCCCCATGGGAAAAAGGCGTGAGTTTATGTATGTATGATAATCTGTAAAACTTACTTTTCTTTAATTGCAATTTGCTCTTGCTTCTTATAAATATCTTTGAAATCGCTACAAAATGAGGTCCACAGTGAAAAAAATTCTTTCGGTTCACAGTCTTCCAATTTGCCGCATTTAGGAGTGTACTGGTAAAACTTCACAGTCGCTATGAATTTTGTACGGCATTCGTCTAAGTTCTCGTTTTCAGTCTTTAGTTTCTCTTCAGCTGCGTTTAGGAAGGTGGTCATCTTGTCTTTGAACACTTCTAGCCTTCTCTTGCCCTCGTCTGTCGGGGATTCTTCGTTGAGATTACGTGTTTGAGCGTCGGTCTCTATCACTTTCTTCATTTTACCTTTGCAAGCTGTAACAAAAATGAATTATTATTCATTTACATAATAATTAGTTGTAATTAGAAAGTAAAGTTATTAATTATTTACAGTGCGATCCACACTCAAGTTCAGATAATCAAGGCGATAACACTGTTCAAACATAATAATTGGAAAAAAGATTTAAAAAAAATACATTGATTCAGGAACAAGTTTCTGTATAGTGGGGAAACATGTTGCTAGCAACATCGAATGTTGCAAATCATATAATTTATTGGTATAAATAAAAAGTCGGTAAATAGTCTCGACCAGCGAGCGCCACGCGACTGGTCGTCAAGATTCGCCAGGCGTTTCATAGATGGGGGTAACTGGGATGGGGGTAAATGGGGGAGCTCACTGGGAGCATTCTTTCGTGAGCATTTGTAAACAAGCAATCGTAGGCGAGCAACAAATGCTTCCCAGCGAGCCCAGCATTCACGTTCGAGCAAAACTATGAACGTTCGAGTCGAACATTACCTTGCGAGCTTGGAGCATTCGAATACGATCTCTTTAAATATCAATCATTCGATAGTACGATTGATCAAGAATGTCACAAACACTTAAGATCAAGGAACTGTTCCTTGCTTTACAAGTGGCCAGTAATATTCCTACATACATACTCATTGATTTCATTATCTGAGTACTCGCATTCGAGCGTTTTATTTGCGTGAACATTCGAATGCGAGCCGTTCCCGTGAAAATCGTTTGGACGTCCACACCGGCCGAAGTTCACGCTTGCGTGTAAGCTTTGTAACGCTCGGCTCAACGTCCACACCACACGAATATTCGACGTCGAATGCTCATTACACGTGAATAAGACATAGTGAGAGAGACGGAGCTATACAAGAAGAATAGCACTATCTCTTTTTCACAATGGAATCCTTACTATCCTGCCCTGTGACTCAGGCTGCATGTTTTTAGCACCAAAGTGATCCGCTGCCAGCCACGATGCCGTGGTAGTGGCAATATTTTGGGCCATGCAAATCTGAATGACTGTCGTGCCAGCTAAATGAAGAAGACAATAGGGATGCTTATTGGGTAGAATAATGATAATTCTATTTAGTCCGTCAGTGAGATTATCAAATAATATTGAACATATATTTTGCTTTACCAAATCAATAAAAAATTACAGAGTTAACGCTCATCAAAGTTCAGGAGTGGGGGCTTGTGACGTCATTAAGGCAGTATAAAGTGTACTAGCGGTGTGACTTCACGATATTTCAACACATTATATCGTCGTCACTTTATGTTTACGTGTCAAAAAAAAAATAAGTGTCCAATATTTTTTTCTTAATCTACCTACCTGACGGACTAAAACAAATTTCCGTAAACTACCCTATTGAATCATGATATCGTTAAGATTTCTGAGTAGTGGTGCAGATGTGTAACTGAAGAGCTCGTGGCTAAATAATAACAGCCGCACTGGTCGATCATCAAGGTTAAGCAACGCTTGACGAGGTCGGTCCGTGGATGGGTGACCATTTTCAACATACCGAATTTCCTCCGTGCCTCGGAATGCACGTTAAGCCGTTGGTCCCGGCTGTCAATTGAAGATCATTGACAGTCGTTACGAGTAGTCAGAAGCCTGAGATCTGACACCAGTCTAGCCAAGAGGTATCGTGTTACCCAATCACTGGGTTGACTGGAAGCCGAATACGGTTAGACTGGAAGCCGACCCCAATATAGTTAGGCAAAGGCTAGGCAGATTGATTGATTGGTGCAGATGTGTAACTTTTTAGGTGAACAATAATAGTACATTATGGTACAAGTGTGTAAAGTTGGTGATTACCGCTGAGGCGCCATTGAGGCCCGAGCCGTTAGGTGAGGCTCTTAAGAGAGCCGAGGACGGTAATCATCAATACACACGTGTATCATACGACGTTTTTCAACATACTTGTGAAGAAAATATTACTAAAAAATCATTTCCAACAGTGAAAACGAGTTGTGAAATTTTTTTCGCAATGAAAGTCAAAATTAATCAGTTTTCCTATGCGCGCGCATCTAACAATGGCGATCGGCCATAGACTAAAAATAATGAGTTATCTTTTTTTTGTTTTTCGTGGATAGCGTTTTAGCCACGTATAAAAGGGGGAATTGCAAGTTTTCTTTATTACAGACAAAAACAAAAGTTATATTTAAGTGAAAGTTTTATTTATTAAACACGTTCAAGTTGAAATTATCTATTTAAATACGAAGTTGCATGAAATATGTTGCATTTGTACTATTGAGCACGATCTTTTTTGTATCGAAACTTTTTTAAGAACAAAGCAACTCAACCAATAAATTAAAAAAAAAATCTCTTTATCTCACTTGTGAATAATAGTAATGAAAAAGTCACAGTTTGATAACAGGTCTCATTATGTGCCTAATTGCGGTGAAATTAGAGCCACTTTATGAGCAAGCGTGTTGAAAAGTATATTCTATTCTTACCATCAAGTTGGTTTCTAAGCGTGGTGAGATGCGTGGCCACATCGGCGAAGTCGAGCGTGGCTGCGCGCGACACGTCGCCGGGCTCGGGCACGGGCAGCGTGCAGCCGTCCGACAGCGCGCCGCCACTCGTGCGCATGTAAGTGCGCACTATGAAGTGAAGCAGGGTCACATTGGACTGTTTTGACTGTGGACAATAAATTCCATATTCAAACCATAGCTTTAAAATTGATGCACTTAAAGAAATATCAACTTATAGATTGTGTTAATAATGTTGATTTCAGAAAACAACTGAAAAAGTCTACAGAAGATTTGGATACTTTTTACCCCACTGTCGAAGGATAGACTGATAAACACATTACCCGTGTTTATCAGTCTATGTATGTATGTTTGTTCCTATGTGGCGTTTTAGAGAGCAAACGCGTTGGCCGATTTTGATGATTCGTACGTCAATCGATTCGTCTTAACCCTGCGAGTGTCACTAACTACATCAAAATTGAAAAAAAAAAGAATTACGGATTTTGGGCGCCATATTGTGGAGGACAATTTTTTTTTTCTTCCAAACCCATCGTGTGGAATAATCAATAAAAATATATAAAAAAAATAACTAAAAAGTTATAAATAAAAAAAAAAATATTCAAAAAAACAAAAACTCGACTGCTTAAAAAGCGAACTAAAAAGCCGTAAACCAGAAGAAAATCAAGCTGTGCAGTCGGGTTTTTTGATATTTTTAATTAACTTTTATTTTATTTCATGTATGTATGTGTGGGGGTTTAAAGTGACTTTTCAAAAACGTAGGTATATTAGTTGTGTACTTAAATTGGAAAATAAATTGTAAACAAAGTATTACGGGGTTTTTTTTTGATAGTTATTAAACAGCCTAACTGCTACGAGAAAAGAGACATTATTTGCTAAACTGCTTTATCTTATGCACTTTCTGCCTTGTAAATAATTTTAGATCGTCATGGTTAAGTTAGATACAAACTTATAATATTCACAACGGATCTTTGTGTCTCTGAATTGGCTGCAAGACCCTGCGCAGTAGCTATTTTTGTGTCAATGTTGAAGGCGGAGATATCATTGTATAACTTTCTCTTTCACTCGCTTACGTTTGTCGCATCATCCTATCTCGCTTACTCTATGCAGAATACTCGATAACAAACTGTTTCTTGCGCAATGCAAAGATCCACTATGAGTTCTATATCTAGGTATAGTAAATTATGTACTGTGGTGATAAAACATTCGCATGTGAAAGTTATTTATAAACATAATAATGAATTTTATCAATAATGAGTAGGTACATGATAAAGGTCCGATAAGGTTATAGTACTTTTTATCGAGTTAAAAATACAGTAACCACCTACATAAAATGTTACAATTTACATGAAGGTTTAAAATCCGATATGTAGGTACTATAGGAACCAATCAATAAAGTTTATGTTACTTATATTCACTGTATAGGGTATTCAATTACATGGCTTGAGTATGTCAATCTATTCATAGGTTCCGACCGAAAGATCGGTTTCGGCAAAAAAAAACGAGTTTCGGTTTCGGCGGCAAACTTGCCGAAACTACGACCAAACCGAAACTGCATTCGGGTGTTATCGCGCTGTGATCGGTCATGTTCGGCGTGTTGAAGACTGACTGATTATAATAAAGTTTTCTTTATTTTTTCCTCAAAACATGATCCTTGTAAGGAAGTTTCGGTTTCGGTTTTGGCCGAAACTGATACTGTTACCGAGATTCGGTTTCGGTTTCGGTCGGACACTAATTCATTTGCATTTTGAATAATTTTTGCAAGCCGACTTAACCTATTCACGCAATGTACAGAATTAATATCATCAATTTTAATTGATAGCTATTATTAGCTGCACTACTAATTACTTTACCACCCTTACAATTGAACCCTCAGGTATGACACTAATCGCGATTAGTACAACTAAACTCAGTTAATGCAAATATAGCGTACTGATTGGTTGAGACCGCTGAGAGACTACCAATCAGAACACTGTATTTGCATAAACTAAGTTTAATTGTAGTTAGTTCGGCCCTAATACTATTTAGCTACTAAGCTTTTAGCGCAAGTTCAAATGGGCACTCTAATGAAATAATCTCACCTTAACATCTTTCAGTTTCGAAAGAATCTCAAGACCGAAGCCATCAGCTTGCCCTCTTTGACCATTCCCGCCATTCATATAGTTGCCGAGAGTCAGGATTATAGCAAACAATCTCTTCAGAGATTCACTGGTCGTTAGAAACTGAAAAATAAAAAGGTTTATAAATAATCTACTATATTAAAATAAGTCGGGTTTTCCTTCCTGACGCTATAACTCCAGAACGCACGAACCGATTTCCACGGTTTTGCATTCGTTGGAAAGGTCTCGGGCTCCGGTAGGTAGGGTAGGGTGGGTAGGGTAGGTAGGGTAGGTAGGGTAGGGTAGGGTAGGTAGGGTAGGGTAGGGTAGGTAGGGTAGGGTAGGTAGAGTAGGGTAGGTAGGGTAGGTAGAGTTGGGTAGATAGTGTTAGGTAGGGTAGGTAGAGTAGGGTAGGTAGGGTAGGTAGAGTTGGGTAGATAGTGTTAGGTAGGGTAGATGAATGTTTGGTGTTTTTATGGCAAAACAAAGTTTGCCGGGTCAGCTAGTATAAAATAATTATTTTTAAGGCAGGCGGCGATTCGATAATTGACCGAGAATTGAGAATGAAATTTCAAGGACGCGTCACGTTAAGGTCATATTTCGTTACTTGAGAGACAAGAAAGACATAACTTTCTCTTTTAATCTTCATTTTTTAGGGTTCCATTTTTAGCAAACGGAACCCTATTGCTGTCATTCACGTCTCTTTCTGTCCGTCGTCTGTCAAACAGGTTTTACATCCAAACGGTTGGAGTGGAGCTACAGTCTTCAAATTTCATAGTATAAGACGTATCTTGTTGAACCAAAGCCATACAAATTGTCAAATAATATTTTAATTGTTTTTAAGGAGGGCTACCATAAGGACGAGAAATAAATATAGAGCTCGTTAAGTAGATAAACACTGTCTTTTGTTTATAAAAATTTTGGAAAACAAAGAATTGAGATTTTTCTGTTTTTTTTCTAATTCCCATGGCCAAAGTCAAAACGTTTATTGCGAACTAAGTGTATAATGTTGGTGTTATGTTAAATTAGTACTTATGACTTGCTTTTGCTTGCTTCAAATTTGGTGATAGTGTTTATCATTACGTATAATTTGACATTTTTTACATTACGTATATTTTTCACATAGATAAAACAATTTTTTTTTGAAATTTCATCCTGTTTCCTATTCCAATCAACTTGTTATTGCGGTTTGGTACATACATTTGGTAACCCTAAATGTTGGAAGTCCAACACGAACCTAGGCCGTTTTTTACCCGACTGCCGAAGGAGGGTAATGTGTTTATCAGTCTATGTATGTATGTTTGTTCCTATGTGGCGTTCCAGAGACCAAACGCGTTGGCCGATTTTGATAATTCGTACGTCAATCGATACGTCTTAACCCTGCGAGTGTTATTGGCTACATTAAAATTTAAAATATAAAAATGGCGGCTTTTGGGCGCCATATTGCGGGGGCACAATTTTTTTTTCCATCCGATCCCATCGTGGGGTATCAAATTAAAGGGTTTTAAGAGGCGATTTCAAAAATATATACTTGTATGTTTAAATGTACCATTCGAATAAAATGGTAACTAAAAAGTGTTAAATAAAAAAATAATTAAAAAAATCAAAACACCCGACTGCTTAAAAAGCGAACTAAAAAGAAGTTAACAAGAAAAAAATCATGCTGTGCAGTCGGAGGATACATCTGGTTTTGGTCAGCCAGCTCGCGAATATGTATCCTCCGACTGCACAGCATGATCTTTTTCTTATTTGTTCGCTTTTTAAGCAGTCGGGTGTTTTGATTTTTAGTTTTTTTTTACGGTTTAGTACACGCACTAGGCCGGTTTTATTTTTATATTGTGTTGTTGCTCACCTCACAGGTATGTTTCAAATTATCTAGTTTGTGCATTGTTGTGCTAGCCGCATCATCAAACTCTGCTTGAAACATGAAACAGGATATTCGTTCCGCAAAATTTGGTATACCCGATAAGTCCTGCAGAAATGCTTCAGGTCGATCTAGCGGTATCTCAGGTTTGCTTTTTAGATGTTCTTTAATCATTGATATCTCCTCATCAGTTGCTCGCTGGAATTAAAAAGAAAATACCTAATGAAAGAAAATATCGATTCAGATTAATCAATCGATGTTCTATCTTTAAAATATCCACATTGCATTTTAATATACTAACCAATTCGTAAATCTGATTTAACGCTTCTAAACTCACTACCGACGTATCGAAATTGTAAATAGCATTCTCAATCTCTGAGAACTCAACATGTAGACTTTGTGCGAGAATGCCGACGTTCTGCGATCTTTTGCTGTCCAATATTTTTATCGGTTGAATCTTCGTCTTTACTTCGACTTTTTTCTTGACTGGCGCCTTTACAACTTGCCTTGAGAACAGATCAGTAAATTCTTCAATATTATCTAGATTTGTTTCTTCTATTTCCAACCACAAGGGTTTAAAATTGCTTGAAATTGGCTCTGTCTGGGCGACGGGCACTGGTGGGACTGCTAGTATTCGCGTCCAATACAACGGTTTCATTGGTGCGGCCGGTTTCACTGGAGTTTTCCTTAAAGCTGGAAAAAAGTAGAACGTTAGTTACAATCTTTGTAAACCCCCTATTCATAACCACTTAACCTATAAATACGTCTACTTCTCTAGTCTTTTTCACGTCAATTAAGTTAGTGAAAAGCAGACCAACACCAATTTTGTGAAAAGATGTTTATGAATAAAGGGTTGCATTTTTTAAATGAAATTCGTTTTATAGAAGCTGCCGCTACTTACTTGCTCTTTGAACATTCCATCCTCCGACAGGTGGCGCTGGGAAAGGTACAGGCCCGCTAGACAGGGGCGGCGGAGGGGGCGGGGGGCCTAGCCCGGGCATGCCGGGGGGTGGTGGAGGGGCGTCCATACCCGGCAGGGGAGGCGGGGGCGGACCCATCCCTGGCATTGGAGGTGGAGGGGGACCCATGCCAGGCATTGGAGGAGGTGGAGGACCCATGCCAGGCATGGGTGGTGGTGGGGGTCCCATTCCGGGCATCGGTGGTGGTGGGGGTCCCATTCCGGGCAAAGGAGGTGGCGGAGGTCCCATGCCAGGCATAGGCGGTGGTGGGGGTCCCATGCCAGACATAGGTGGTGGTGGGGGTCCCGTGTCGGGCATAGGAGGAGGTGGTGGAACCATTCCGGACATAGGGGGAGGGGGAGGGCATACTGCGGGCATAGGAGGCGGCGGAACAAGAGTTATTGGTGGCGATGCGTAGCACATGTCGGGCATGGGTGGCGGAGGGGGACCCATTGGCACTGTCGGAGTTGACAACGGGCTTGTTTCAGGCCTAAGTTGTGGTATTGCTGGTTTTGAAAATGTAGAAGACGGCGAAATAACTGCATTGGACTTCAAAGCCAATGTTTTAGCATCTTTTTCGGTCATTTGAGAGGATGGCGAGTCCAATTCAGGACTAGCGGGAGGTGTTCCTGGCATCGGAGGTGGAGGAGGAGGCATTCCTGGTAAAGGGGGAGGGTGGAACGGTACAATTTGACTAGGAAGATTAGCTCTCACTGGCGTGATTTGCGCTATAACAGACGGCTCTGTAGTATGTACAGATTTTGCAGATATGGTCAGCTCTGGGGATCGGTCAGATATTGATAAACATGTAATTTTATCCTCTGAACAAGCTGAACTGCTCACATTGTCATTGTCCAATGAGATAGTACTTGAATGTCCCATTGATGACTGACTAGTTGATATTGGTTGCTTTTCAACTGCAGTGTACAAAACCTGAGTTTTTGGATCATGAAATATGTTTGCATTCGCTAACATAGGGGACTCTCCTTCTTTGTCATGGTCTATAAAACTTTTTGCACTATATGTAATTGAGTCAGTGGATTCGCAGGTGCTGCGAAATGAGACATCTGATGAACCTCCACTGGTCTGGTCAACATTTTGAAGGTATTGGTCAATGTTCTTCTTCACATCTTCAGTAGTGTTGAGTTCTGATAGATCATCCTTACGATAGCTTTTGTTACAATCTCTACTTTTATTCAACTTACAATAATTTACTATTTTTTCAGATCTGACATCAGGTTTACTAGTAATAGCCATCTCACTTATATGTTCTAAACTACTTAAATCTAGTGTTTTATCAATATTTACATTTGTTCTTAGAGGGTCATATTCAGGTATGTTTATCACAGGTTTATTTGCTAGCTTATCTAGGTCACTGGCAAAACTTGAAGTCTGTACTTCTTTGCTTGTTAATTCTGTTCTGTTTTTTAGAAGATTATATTCATTGATGGAATCAAGACGTTTGTCTAAGTTCTTATTGAGGGATTCAATTTGTGTGTTTATTCTATATTTCTCTATTTGATATTCAAGCTCTTGAAGTTTTTTCTTAAGTTGAGATATTACTACTTTAGCTTCGTCAATGTCACTTATTTCTTCATTATTGTTTTGGCTAAAGAACTTATTGTTTTCTAGATCCCGTTGATTGTTGTCCTGCGTGAGATAGGGCGAGTCCTTGTCAGGTGGCCACACTGTTGTGTGCAGTCTGCCTGGAGTTACTGGTTGTAGTGCCGGCGCCTCCATATGAGCCCAGTAGTACATCAAATTTGGCTGGAAAGACAAAACATTAAGAATTTATTAATTATTCACTTACTACAACTTTCACTTTTGATGGAGTACATGCAAAAAAAAATGCCTATTTGCCTAGTTTACAGCTAAATGGTTTATAAAAACCGAATTTAGTTGAGTACCAGTGTTTTACACGGAGTGACTGCCTATCTGACCTCCTAAACCCAGTAACTGGGTAACACGATACCTCTTGGCAAGACAAGTGTCAGATCTCAGACTTCTGACTACACGTAGTGACTGTCAAAGATCTTTTAATAACAGCCGGGACCAACGGCTTAACATGCTTTCTCAGGCACGGTTTATAAAAGGTGACAATGAAACAAAAACAAAGCAATCCTGAAAATGTAACTAAAGTTGTTGTTGATCATCGCTATTCTTTAGCTATGCCACATAACCAACGTGATATTTTACACATGAAAAGCTGCATGAGTCACTGTTTACCATGTCACTTGGTTTGTTCAACTAATTTTCTTAATTCTTTATTGTACACAAAAAAACAATTACATATACAACATGAGTGGTTATAAAGTTGATGTACAAAGGCGAGCTTAACTCTAAGAAGAGTTTTCTACCAGCAAACCTTAGAGTGATAGAGAGAGTTTAAAAAAAGGAAGAAAAGAAGTAGTCCAGTGTACAATTTTCTCAACTAATTTTGTTTATAATACAAATACCTATAAAGCATAAAGTGGGTCTCTTGTGCATACATAATCAATTTGAAAACAATATTTGTTGTATTTCTAAGAATTTTACTTAAAAGGTAGGTAACCAGTTGAAACTGATATTATAGTTCATTCGTAGTTTTGATTTAATTTTTTTCAAAACAAATTTGTAGACTACACTATAATGACTTTACAATTATCTGTACCATTAAAAAACACAAATCCTTCATCAAATCTAGAACAGAACCGACCTTGTTTGGTTAGGAATTAGCTTTTAGTCTGACACACTAAGATAGCATTCTCTTATTCTAAACAGGAAAGTAAGTACCTTAAATATAATTTCCGTGGGCGCATCCTTGTCAGATATTTGCCTAAGAACACCAGCGGCTAGAAGATTGGTACAGTACTGTATCCCAAGGTTCCTTTGATCTTGAACACTTAACAAGGCTTTTAAGTGACTGTTCTCCGTTATTGATGATATGTACCAGTTCAGGAGCATCTGACCTGGAAGTAACACAAACGTTTTGCGTTCAAGCTCACACAATGCACTATTTATAAGTAGTTTTTGAACATAAACAAGGTTGGCCACCAACCATTACCATATTAGTTTGACAGCTGATGCAAATTAGTGTGTAGTGACGCGCAACCGGCGCAACCGCATAACGTGATCATATCGATAAATATGCTTTGTTCTACATCAACCATACTGTAATGTAGCCTATTCTTTAGTTTGGTACTAATATTTCGGATTACTAATGTAACTTTACAAATTGTTTACTACAATTTGTTTACCTAATTTTACATTTATGTATTCTAACAGTTTTTATAAATTCCCTTAGGTGCCCTTATGTTAGGTTTAAGGTATTAGGTTGATATTTATAACGGGGGTAACTTTTCGAAGACAATAGTCACACTAGAAAAAGGCTGAATGCAGGGGCCATCTAGCTGACCCATCCATATTACGGTTGATCGATGACATTGTTCTTAACATATTTTAAGATGACAGTTGATTTAAATTGACTGCGGTCAAGTTGCAATAGTGTATCTATCCTTAGGCCATGAGGGCTTTAGCCACCCTTACCAGCCTGTATTTGCTTGAGGTAAGTACTTCTATATATGTGACACGTACCTACTCTTCTAGCTTGCCAACCCATCTTCTTGTCTGTCTAAAGAAAATATGCCAGCCAGAGTGCAAAAAAGTATCGAGTTCGCTTCGCTCGCTCTCTTACATACCTAAATGATTAGTTATTGAGGTTTAAGGCATGTGTCGCTAAGTATAGTTCTCGCCAAACTTATTGGCCGCCCTGAAGTTGCCTACAATGGCTGCGCAGTAGGAAATCTCATACAAAAACAGCACCGTTTCGCGCCTCGCGCATCCGATAAACCAACTTCAGGGCGGCCAATAAGTTTAGCGAGGGCTATAACTTTGAAGTCGACTTCGGTATCTGTCGGTAAGGATCTCATGCGGGGTGTTAAAACTGTCTAGATTTAGGAATGCAGCTGTTAGAGTTAGTTAGTAGAGTAAGGTTATTTTACGTTCTTATTTGATGCTATTGCTCGCGCAGTTATATTTCTGACAAGCAAACAAACCCACGTGTGACGTGAACCGTGGTTGCTTTTTTCGTATCTATGCGTAAGTAGGTGCTTCTCGACCTTCATAGATTTAATACGGTTTTCCGAAATCATCAGCAATACATACCAGTAGCGAGTAGGTACCACAAAAATATTATAATGGTTTACCACATGGGTATACCCACCCAGCATTTGTTTAGGTGGGGCAAAAGTAAAACTCGATAATTATTATGTGTGTATTTTATGTGTAAGCCTTAGTCAGGGATCCCAGCTTCAGTACGCAGAAAAGCTTGTGAGACTGCCAAATAAAAAGCGAGCTCGATTTTTTTTTCTCCTTTTCCAACCGAGGTACCTATACCTATTTTCGTTTGAATAGTTATGCGTACTAAAATATCTTTTACTTTGTCGACTTACAAGGTAAAGTTTGAGAATGAAAAGAATGCAGGATGCTAGAGATGTCATGTAGCCTTTTTCATGTTTTGTGTCATGTCTAGCATGTCGTTTATATTATGTGGTTGACTTATTTATGAGAGGATAGAGTAAAATTGTAGCACCGGTTCGGATGAGTTACATTTTCTTTTAGGTAAGCACCTACGAATTAATATTTTCTTTTTACTGAAAATCAACTGCGCTTTCGTGCAGGAAAATCAACTGATAAAGCAATACATAAATTAACTGGCTGCTGGCACGAAGTTGTATGGGGTTGGGAAGTGTCTCGGTCTTTTTCGATCTCGCGAAGACCTTTGATACCGTTACTATCCCTATTTTAATAAACAAGTTGGGGAATCTTGGCATATGGGAAAATAAATTAAACAATTTAAGAGTTAACTAACTGGTCGTTTTCAGTGTGTAAGAGTGGGCAGTCACTATAGTGATGAGGTTCCCGTGTCGTACGGAGTCCCACAGGGCAGCATCCTTGGACCCACCTTATTTCTATACCAATCTTACAAATTTAAGTTTATCAAAAGGTGAAATAATCTCTTTTGCGGATGATACTGCTCTCCTCTTCTCCACCGATAATTGGAATGAGGTCTTTGATGCCGCCCAAGCTGGTTTCCATATGGTTCATGAGTGGTTGCATGGTAATTTTCTGACCTTTAACCATGACAAAACTAAATACTTAACATAAAAACTAAGCAAGCATCGCATAATTCCGCACAGATGTGCCCTCAAGACGGACTACAGATGTGAACCACTGGAGTGTGTGGATACATTAAAATACCTAGGCATTATTTTGGACAGTCGTCTCAGCTTTAAATAACATATAAAACGGTTGTCTTCTAGGGTTGCGCACACTCATCTATGTTTTCAAGAATCTTAGTCATATCATAGAAGCGACACTATTGAAAAATATCTATCTAGCAATGTGTAAATCTATTATTGCATACCTACTGCATTCTGTCTTGGGGTGGAGCTCCCAAGACCACCATCAAGTGATCAGAGGTGGCTCAGCGCGCGATTTTAAAAGTAAGCACGTTTAAGCCAATAATGTTCCCTACAAGACCGCTGTATCAGTTTTGTCAAGTTCCTACCGTGAGGCAACTGTTTATAGAAAGAGTGGTTTAAAAGAAGTACAGCGATATTCTTTAAGACCCACTAACTACTAACCAACAAACGCAGAAAGCACGAGGTATGTACTCGATCCCCTCAGCCTAAAAAGTCTTCTGTAAAAAGATTTCTCACATCTTTAGCCCCTTTTCTTTACAATAAAATAAACAAGGACCACAATCATACAATCATGCAAACATACATACAAACATACAAACTATACAAATTCTTATTTGAAACTTTCAAGAAAAATGACTAATATTATAAGTCGATAAGCGTTCACAAGTTCGTACAAGATGAAAAACACGGCGATTCACATCACATCACATCATCAGCCTTTTAAAGTTCCCACTGCTGGTACACATGCCTCCTCGCATAGAGGGAGAGGGCTATAATCCACCACGCGGGCCCAGTGCGGATTGGTAGATGTCACATGTCTTTGAACTTTTGGTTCTAGGACATGCCGGTTTCCTCACGATGTTTTCTTTCACCGTTTTGAGAGCAGTGGTGATGAAATAAATTACACAAAATTGAGCGCCTGCTCGGGTTTGAACCCTCGACCTACAAGATTTAGGTCGATTCAGATTTTAATAATTTGGCTATGGGCCAATAATTTGCAAAAGGGGTCTCTTACCTAAAATGTTTTGGAATCCCTGCTCTAGAGGCTTCACCAGCATATCTGTCAAAATGTGGGTGTACCTACTATACAACTCTGGCGAGCCCATTGAATAAATAGATACAGGCGTGATGTTGTGTAAAACGGAATTCTACACATTCCTAAAATTATCAATCAAATTTTTTTTGCAACTTCATTAAGTTTAGAAATAAGGAATTTATTTCTTATGGTAAAAATAAAACGAGCACGATCTGATAAGTATGTGAGTAGGAACCTTAAACCTATGGGGAACGCTTGATTTCCATTTTCCATATTTATTTCTATTAATACATACATTCTAATCGGTAGGTACTTAGCCCTTAGGTACTCCATCGTTATTATTAGAAATGACGTCACAGTATACGCTCTACGTCTAATAGGCAAGTACCTAAGTGCTACATTATGTGTTTAGGTACCTACTGTAGATAATTGGTAAATTGGTCTACACATAACCGCCCGTCGTTGACCGGATTTTAACCTTTACGTAACCTATCGTGATTCCTCATAAGTTTTGTATGAAAAGCGGTTTTTGGACCTGAAACATACATTTGTGAAGCAATCCTTCCAACGGTAGACAGCCTCTCGACACATTGATTGAACACAACACAGGAGGTTCACTTTGAATATAAACTTGTATCACAATAACCGACAACGTCAAGTCACACTCTAAATGAACTTTATAATTTTCTCTGTTTAAAACAAGCATCTGAAATCGATACCACTGCAACGTCTTTGGCACATTCATTTTTAACTTTTTTGGTGGCACATATAATACTAGAGCACGGTTGTTTATTAAGCACTTTGAAACGGCACGAAACAATTTAATTTTAGGCGAGATTTCCGCTCTCAACAGCGCAAAGTCATCGTTATGCAAGCGCACAATATTCCCGATGTCTTGCACTCCTTTCCTCCTCGACCGAAACTGACTAAGAAACGTAACATAATTGAATTGCGCTACTGAAGAGTTGGTGAAATTCACACGATTTGTTGACAGTTGCATAGCTTCTGACAAAAGAGCTAGTGTTCTTTATGTCACGTACACACACTAGTTACTAATGGCCAGTATCTTTGCTAAGGGTAACGATTAGCGGCGATAAGAAATTATGGACTATTTGTTAATAAGAGATAACATTCTTATCGCGATGTTCATTCACCTGTTAGCGCCGTGATAAATATAGACAGATGATTTTTGATTGTATTTTGAATCTGTCGCGTCTAATATAGTCGACAGGAGGAGCTTGCGCTGATTAAAGTCCAGAAAGAGACCTTTGCTTGACTGGGCGGAATCTTAGCATCGTTGGAATATATTTGCTATTATTGTTCATTAATTAATTAATTATCGATTGCCTACTCTTTATCTCATAATGTAGATAGGTAGAGTACTAAAAAGATTCTATGATACTATTAATATTTAGTTATAACATCACGCCTGTATTCTGAAAAAGGGTAGACAGAGGGTTTACTGCCTCCACTCACTTTCATCAGTTATGTTTGAAATCCATATTCCTAATGTAGATATATCTAATAGGTACCTTTAAACGAACAATTCTTGTATCCTTCCATACATAGTATAAAACAAAGTCGCTGTCCGCTGTCTGTCTGTCTCTATGTATGCTTAGATCTTTAAAACTACGCAAAGGATTTTGATGCGGTTTTTTCAATAGTTGGAGTGATTTAAGAGGAAGGTTTTTATGTATAATACACGCGGGCGAAGGCGCTGGCAGACGCTAGTATATATATAATCTGAATCTCGGAAACGGCTCCAACGATTTTCATGAAATTTTGTATGCAGGGAGTTTTGGGGGCGATAAATCGATCTAGCTAGGTTTCATTTTTAGAAAACGTCGTGTCCTCTATTTTCACCCAAGGTGGGCTTGGTGGCCCAGGTACTGAAATGTTTAAACCAGGCTACGGCTAAAGTCTACAATAATGGGTACTGCCCTACCCGGGGATTGAATAACTGAAGGATTACCAAGGAAAAATATCACAAGAATTTGCGTGGTGTCGCACTTCCTAAATGACATTATATGTATTAGACTGTCTCAGTGGTCCAAGACCACTGAGACAGTCTAATACGATCTTAGTATAAAGTTTACCTTCAAACTTTTCCAACAGCTTGAAGTTGAGTTTGTCGGGCACAAACTTGGGCCGCACCACCCTGGACTCCGTGAGTTTGTCGAGTGTAAGAGATGCCACCTTCCTCAGCACATTCGAATCAGACATTGAGGCGTCACTTAAACTCGAATGCCTGCGATCTTTCTCTGTTACAACTGAAAGGAAAACAAACAAAGTTAAATGTATACTAGATTATTCGAGCACAATTTACTGGGACAGTTGGGCATTAAAATGTTAGAAGAAGTCAAGTCTAGGTTGAATTTGAATTAATAAAGAACTTAATTACGAATGTTGTTTTCTTTCACCAGTATCTATCAGTAATAATCATCATTATCAGCCTATTAAAGTTCCCACTGCTGAGACACAGGTCTCCTTTTTGTGTAAGGCAATGGAAGGATAATCCACCACGCGAGCCCACAGTGCGGGTTGGTGGATGTCACATGTCTTCGAATTTTTGGTTCTAGGACATGCCGGTTTCCTCACGATGTTTTCCTTCACCGTTTTGAGAGCAGTGGTGATTAAATAATTTACACAAAATAAAGCGCCTACTTGGGTTCGAACCCACAACCTAAAACTCCACTGCTCTCTATCATAATATCATCTATCAGCAAGGAGATGAATCGAAGAGTGGTTTTGAAAACCGATATCTAGGTTTGCGTTTTTTAAATTTTTCCTCCCATTTCCAATGCATCATTACGGTACCAGCCCAGCACATACTATCCTAGACTGTTTGAAAGCTGATGACTTATCCTCTCATGGGTCTCATCAGTAATCCACTGTAATTATGAAAATTAAGATTTATTTTGTTGTTGCATTGTGTTAACAGTACCACCTTATTGGTTGTTTGCGAAATATATTGCAGCTCAGCTCTGAGGTTAGCCCTTTGGCTACATTCTTATACAGAATACAGATTTCAAGTTTCTACTTCATTAATACATGCTACTGTATGTGTATGTTGAGTGGAATGGAGTACAAAGAGCGATACAATCAATGCGTTGTTAATTACATAAGTATAAAAAAACCAACGGTACCTGAGCACTCCTTTTGTTAGTATGAGATTCTTTTGATTCTCAAAGAAAAAACGTCAATGTTGTATCTGTTTCTTCATCATAGTATTGTGGATAACAAGGTAGGGTCGATTTTACTTTGTAGGTGCCTAGTACATGGAGTCGCAAGCCGATTCCCGGCCACCGTAGGCGCGGGCTTGCGGACGGTGAGTAATGGGTAGCTCGCCGTCTGATAAGGACCAGGCCCGAGTCGACGGCGCGTTGTGTTCCACGCGCGCCTCAAAGAGATGTCAGCAAAAACTGACGGGGCCCGCTAGGGCCGATGCCTGTCTGGGTCGCGGATAAATTTGAAAGAGAGTTACCGCGGCCCTGGCACAAGCAACTGAAGGAACACGGGTGGGTTTTAGTCAGTTAAAGTCTGACACGCCCTTCCGCTTCACCCAGAGCGGGAGAAGTCATTTGATGATTTCCCACCCAAAAAAAAAAAAAAAGGTGCCTAGTACATCTATAAAAACGTTTCTGGGTACCTACAGGAGTCAAATTAATCAGCCTTTTAATGTTCGCACTGCTGGAACACAGGCTTTCACTCTGTGAGAGGGAATAGGGGTAATCCTTCGGATTGGGCTTTTTTTAATTTGGGACAATCCCACCGCACTATTCCCAAACCACTGCAACTCCTGAAAGCCAGAATCAGCAGTGGCGTCCACCAGAAAAGCGCCGAGGCAATGAAGCTCGACGAAGTCCTGGAGAATGAATTTAACCATCTTGGATCCCGCAACGAAATTAATCAGAAAAGAATAACGGTGGAGTAGGAAAATAATACAAATTTCCAGTTCCCTCCATACCAAGCAGGAGACAGAACAAACAAGGCCAATAGGCACAAAGGGCCGTTTACAACTAGGATAGGCCCAGTTACCTAGCACCACGGATAAAAAATATCATTCATATTAGAATGGGTCCAACATTATATTTGATTCCAATAATAGGTTTGGTAAAACGCTTGAACGCACGGAAATTTGTTCTAGTTTCCACAAGGTCCATATAGTAAACAACTCTAGATGCAGCCTGGGTTGGTGGATGTCACATGTCTTCGATTTTTGGTTCTCTTTCACCCTTTTGAAATAATTTACACAAAGTAAAGCGCCTGCCTGGGTCAAACCCACGACGTTACAACTTGTAAGTCGCGGCTGTTACCACTAGGCCACCACTGCTTTCTACAGGAGTTTTACCACTATTTTGCTGTGACTGACCTATTCCATTATGAAGAATTCACTATATAATGGAGTACCGAAGTAGTTAATATGATCAAGTCGAGCAATCTACATGATTACTGTTGCTCTGATACAAAAATGTCAACAAAAACAAAACCATCAACAAAAGCCATAGATTCTAAAACTTGATATTATCTTCTAAGAAATGTTGAATTAGAAAAGTTTTTTTTATATCCAGTATAATGTATTTACACTCTCAGACAAAAACCGACAAAAAAAAAACAACAAAAAAAAAAGGGTAAATTGCCCGCATGATGAGATCTTAGATGTACTCAACCAAATACTCGTATATTCATTTAAGGTTACGCACGCCAAAGGTAATCATTTTTCATTACAAGTGCGGGAAATTTCTTATGTAAGTAGGTACCTAACTACTAAGTACGTTTTGTTATGTAGACGCTATTACTCATCGATTCAACATAACGACGTTAAATCGCTGTAAATAGAGCTGACAATTGATTGTGCCGGTTCTCTTGGTCTGCTTCGGTACCGGTGCGTAAAAACATCAACAAACTGGTTTGCTCGCCCATTGTGAAAAGTAAGCACGGTATGTCAGCAACAGGTACCTAACCAAGAGAATAAATGCTGCCGTACAAATAACATCTAGGTATGTAGGTGAAGAAGGGCACTGTGCAGCATTGATTGATTCGTACAAGGATTTGCGATAAGCAACTACGCAAATAGATAAATGACGTGGATAAACTTTATCTGTGTGCTCTTAGTGTACGAGGATGATACATTTTTACGTTTAAGTATTGTTAAGAAACTTTTTCATTGTTATGAAATATCTTGTGTGCCAATATCTGAAGCATGTTTGTCTAATAAGGGACCTAGGTTAATACATACTGTGTATTATTTAATGTGCATCAAAGCGGTGATCACTTAACTGCGATACAAAACAATAGTTTTTGAGCAAACAATAAAAACAACAAAGCCTCTCAGAGAGCCTCTCAAGGAGCACAGATGTGACAGATGAATTTAATGGTTTATTAGTAAACTGACCGTTGTCTAGTAACGTGAGGGACGGTTCGCAAGCCACCGGAGGCAGCTCCACCTTCCGATGTTTGGACAGCGTAAACGAAGTCTGTCCCGGGCAGGCTTTCACCCGGTTGTCGAGGAAATCGTGGTTGCACTCATGGGTGACCCGTTCTATATTGCGTTCCGCTTGGTGGACGCCACACCAGCCCGAAAATGCAGTGCCCATAACCTTTTCATTCTCGCTGATCTCGCTTCTGTCAGCGCTGTCATCGAATACGTCATTTTTTTCTTCTTTTTCTAAGTCGTGTGTGGAGAGCGAGGAGGCGGCGTCGTCGTGCGGCATGTCTACGGTCATGGTGTCACTGGCGGGTGCTGGGCAGGGCGTGAGGGTGCGCGGCAGCTCCTCGGGAGCGCTATCGCTCTCGGCGGAGTAGTAGCACTGGTTGAGCTCGACGGCGAGCGGCGTGAGCGGGTCCGTAAACACTGACTCGGAGGTGGATTCGTTGCCGGGCGAGAGCGCCGGCGGCGGCGGAGCGGCGGCGGGCAACTGGTCGCGGGTCGGTGACCGCGGGGCGCGCTCGCACCTGGTCCCCGTTAGCTCCGACTGCGAGCTGGCCGCCTCGGCCGCGGCGCCCTCCCCCTGCCGCAATGTTTTGAACACGCACTCGACCGTATCGTTATCTGATATTTCGATCGGTTCGTTGATATCTGAATCTGGCGTTTTATCGAAATCCCTGTCGATGGCGTCGCGTTTGGCATCGCTCTTCTTCCGTCCATGTTTTTTGCTTTCTCTTCCTGGTGATTTTCTGTTCAAGTTTCGCATAAAATGTTTACCCTTTGCTGGGGATTTGCCAGTTTTGGACTGTTTTTCGTTGGCTTGAGTATTCCCCATTGTGTAACAGATTCTACTTTATTCATTTAATAAACTTTATAAACTTGAATGGTCTCTACTGAATAAGACAGAGCGAAAATATAAAAAATCTAACTTGAAGCAGTTTCACAGCCCTTGGTTGTCTGATTTCAACCCTCGTCCATGTTCATCACCGGGCATGCGCAGTTCAGACGAGGAAGATCAATATTTTTGGTGCGTCCTAAATTAAATATTTTGCTGCCTCCACTTTTTCTTTTAATTCATTTTTTATTTAAAAATCTAAATTATAGTTTTCTTAAGGCTTAATTTTATTACATTTACTTGTCTTATAATTTCGATAAATTTAGAAACCCAAACCCTGCAAGCTTCAAACGCTCGGTAGAGCCGGGCAACTTTTCTTAATTCTATGTTATACCGCTAGATGGCAGGACCGGTATGTAATATTGTAGAAAGCAGTTTGAAGAGTAAAACTTGTTAAACGGATCCTCGGCCGTGGCTAATGGTTATCCTGATGATGTGTTGATTGCAGTTTGGTTTGTTGATGGTAGTTTTGAACTTTGGATAGTTCTGATAGCTAAAATTTACTTTTATTAACACTTAGCAATCTTCAAAATCGTAAAAATAAATGTTAGGCTCATGTTACAAGCGTGGGTACTATTTGTGCAGACTCGGTTCTGGGTTCGATTCCAAGATGAGACGAAGTGGGTACCTAATTAGTTAACTTTACTTCAATTTAGACTCTTGCTAACATTTAATTACACATATGACTAACAGACAACGCACAGTCCACAGGCTTTCGTTGAAGTTAAAAGGAAACATACATATAAAAAGATTATTCTTTAAGGAAGTCGGTGTCTATGGTATCTAATTTTTTTCGCTTTCGACACCGGCTTCCGAAAAGAAAGTTATTTTTCAGTTTGGTTTATTTTGCTAAGGTTACCTATGTTTCATCGAAAAACAGTTTACAAATTATCACATCCCAAACAATTTTCCGCATAATTTCATTAGCCAAATTATTACTTAGCAAAAAATCTCTTCACAAATAATTGTTACGCAAACCTAATGTTTGGCAAGTGAAAGTTTAAACAATAACTTGTTTACCAAATACATAGTACTTTTTCCTATTTTTATGTAGTCAAATATTTCAGTTGGAATAACACATTTTACGCAAAATAAAATAAGCTAAATATTTAGTGACGCCAGTTTTCAATTTACCATTTCTATTCAGTCAATTGCTTAGTCAATGACAAAAAAATTGCATCTATTCTATATGTCAGTTGCACAGAATATACAAATTAAATTACAATGTGTAATTACTAAGGAAAGTCGACGGAACCCCGCTCCGCGGGGCTCCTATTTCTGTCTGCAGGGTCTAAAGTAACCTAACACGAAGGAGATGACGTGAGCTGAGTTCGCTCCCTTTGCTTTGGCATTGTAGATTAATGGCAATTCGATAATTATGGTCTATCAATTAATCCTAGAGCGAGCGAAGCGAGCTCGGGAGCTTAGGGCACCATTCATGTTAGGTTACTTTAGACTCTGCAGACAGAAACAGAAGCCCCGCGGAGCGGGGCTCCGTCGTCTTTACTTAGTAATTACACATCAAATCTATCTCTATCGTATATATCTATATTATAATCATGGTTTGAGATTATTGAGTGAAACTTTTTTCACATGGTATCTATGAAGTTCTTCTTTTAAATAATGTGCAACATTCGATTATCGACTTTCAGTTGTTTTTTTTATTCAGCTTAGACAAGAAAGATGGATACTTCCAAAATTCGAGTGATTTTTGAATACGAGTTCCGACGCGGAACTAACGCGGCAGAAACAGCTCGCAATATCAATATTGCGTTTGGAGAGGGGACTGCTAATGAAGGCACCGTGCGATTTTAGTTTACACGCTTTCGTGATGGAAACTTTGATTTGAAGAACGAACCTCGTGGAAGACCGCCCCCACACAGGTAATAATAATAATAATAATGAATTGAAAGAGATGGTGGAAGCCGGTCCCAGCCAAACTACTCAGGAATTTGCGGCATGGTTTAACGATACCTTACCAACAATATTGAGTCATTTGCGTCAAATCAATAAAATAAAAAAATATGAAAAATGAGGCACCCCTCATGATTTTGAGTAATTTTTTCTAGGGTCATTCTTTCGCGGAGAATCTTAATACTAACATTCAGAAAATTACTTCAAATGCACAACGCCATCTATCAAATATGGAGTTCAACTGTCCGAGTATTTGAATTGCGTGTGTTGTGATAATTCTTGAACACTTTAAATTTATCTAACTTTTGATAGAGTGAACCTATTGCTATGAAATAAAAACTAAGTAATGCTTCAAGTTACGCACAATTTTGTATAAAGCAGGGTCTAAAGTAACCTAACATGAAGGAGATGACGGGAGCTGAGTTCGCTCACTTCAGCTCCCGCCATCTCCTTCGAACCTAACCTATCCGTGTCGGGGTGCCCTAAGCATTAATTGATTGATCATAATTATCGAATTGCCATTAATCTACAATGCACACTTGCTTTGCCAAACAGGAAATATGGCGCTTGGCGGCAAAATTTGATTAAAGACCAAACGGCTTGATGACACTATCCTTAGTAATATTCCGTCAAGTAAAAAGTTTACCAAATGAAAAAATGCGTATTAGAATCATATATAAAAAAGTTGTCTACATTGGTTTTGTACATTTAACGTGATGCGAGCACAAATAAAAGACAAACCGACAAACAATCGAGAATTCCAAAAATGCTGGAAATGGGTTCTGTTGGTTATCGTTGAACACCCTGGCTATTTAATTTGGAAATATTTTCGATGTACAAAACCGACTTTTCTACAGTTTTATTATTATGTATTGATGATGATGAAAAACGTTCTTCAGCTACATATTCTGAAAACACAAACAAAATATTATCACAGTTTCAATGTACATGTTTTGTCATTACGACGGCGTTCGTGAAAAAAAACGAGTGTCCTTCGCGGGTCGGGATCCAGGGATATGGAGCGAAAATATGGCCAAGCGGAGTGTAGGTTTTACGTAAATCTGTTTAGGCAGCTTCGTTTAGCTCTCCACGTCGTATCCCTACAGTTTATATGGCTACATTTTTCAAGCGTTTTTCTCTTAAACGGGAAGAGATTAACTCGAGTGGGACAGGGTTTTAAAGCACCTCGTCGAGTAATATGTTTAATTATTAAGTCGTAGAACCAAAATTGACGGCATACCTCCCAGAATAAGCAAGCTTATCGTGTTCAACTTCTTCGTGTCGCGGGTACGACGGTTTTTTTCGATATATAAAAGGGGTTAAGTATGAAATTGCCGTTTTATTGTAACTTCGAATTGACATAGAACCTTCATGGTTTGAGATTTTTGAGTGAAACTTTTTTCACATGGTATAACCTATGAAGTTCTTCTTTTAAAAAATGTGTAGCATTCGATTATCGACTTTTCAGTTCTTTTTTTTTAATTCAGCTTAGACAAGAAAGATGGATACTTCGAAAATTCGAGTGTTTTTTGAATAAGAGTTTTGACGCGGCACTAGCGCGGCAGAAACAGCTCGCAATATCAATGTTGCGTTTGGAGAGGGGTTCGCAAAGGCATAAATGACCTTCCTATTAGATGGCAGGAATGTATAGATAATAATGGTAATTATTTTGATTAAATAAATATGTTAAATAAAAAATTAAAAAACTAATTTCAAGTTTTCAGCCCGAATCGGCAATTTCATACTTTTAACCCCTAATATTGTCTATGATCTCCACGATCCAGTCATATCACAGACTACTTAGAGATACTTGAAAAATATCTTATTGTATAAAATCTACTTTTCAATAAGATCTGTTTTCTTTCCAGTTATCCGTGCTCACTATTTCTTTAGTTCGTCTTTCAGAAACCGCGATTTGGCTAACATAAGTTTGGACTTTGGCTTGTCTGAATGACGATCTTCGGATGGCTGGTAGCTGCTGGATAGAAGATGCCAAAAAAACAAAATAATAATTATCGTACGATTGGAGAGGTGGAGTAGTTAATTATAATTTCCTTTATTTATCTGTTTTATTATTTTGTACATTTTTATAAAATAAATTAAAAAACATTTAAAAATATTAGGTTATTATAACCTATGAAATTGGCGTTTTGTCGTACTGGCCACTGTGATTTCAAATATCTCCTCTTTGGTTAGGAATTCCAATTTTAAATTCACAGCTATTTACTCATGCTTTTGTGTTTGGAAAACCGTAATTCATTTGTTTTTTCCTCTTTTGGTTTTTCTTTGAGCCAGTCAACTTGAAATATCGCGCTATTTACGAGTACGAGTTCCATAGTATCACCAGTGCTGCAGAAACGGCTCGAAGGATTAATGATGTGTATGGCGTCGCAAAAGAAAACACAGTGCGTTTTTGGTTCCAACGTTTTCGTTCTAGAAATTTCGACCTGCAGAACAAGCCCTGTGGACGGCCGGAGACCAAAGTTTATAATGAAGAATTGAAGGCTATTGTGGAAGCGGATCCATCGAAAACTACGTCCGAGTTAGCTGCAGGCTGCGGTGTTAGTGATAAAACTGTTTTAATCCACTTGAAGCAAATTGGGACAGTGAAAAAGCTTGAAAGGTGGGTACCTCATGAATTAAGTGCAGCAAACCGACAAACGCGCGTCGACTGCTGCGTTACATTACTCAACCGGTACAATAATTAAGGGATTTTAAATCGAATAATTACCAGTGATGAAAAGTGGATCCTATACAATAATCGGAAACGCTCATCGCAATGGCTGAACCCTGGCGAACCAGCCAAATCCTGCCCCAAGCGAAAATTTACTCAAAAAAAATTACTTGTGAGCGTTTGGTGGACTAGTGCCGGTGTCGTTCACTACAGCTTTCTAAAATCTGGCCAGACGATTACGGCGGATGTCTATTGTCAGCAACTGCAAACCATGATGCAAAAGCTAGCTGCTAAACAGCCGAGGCTGGTTAATCGCTCTAGGCCACTGCTGCTTCAGGACAACGCTAGCCCACACACTGCACAACAGACGGCTACCAAATTAGAGGAGCTTCAACTGGAATGTCTAAGACATCCACCGTACTCCCCGGACCTTGCTCCAACAGATAACCATTTTTTTTCGAAATTTGGATAACTAAAAAATTCTACTCCGATGGGGCAGTCCAAAGCGCCTTCAAAAATTTTATTGATTCCCGTTCGAATGGTTTTTTAGTGAAGGGATCACTTAACTACCTATGAGATGGCAAAAGTGCATAGATAGCAATGGTACATACTTTGATTAAATAAATATATTATATAAAAAAACGACTTTATGTTCGTCCCTTACAAAACGCCAATTTCATATGTAATGACCTAATATATCAGACTCTCATACTACCAGGAAATCAGAATCATGAAGAAGTAGAAATTCACAAAATCTATATTAACCAGAGCGAAGCCAAGGCGGGCAGCTAGTTATTAGATACATTGTGATGATTGCGTTATCGATGATCAAAAAACAAAGGAGCTGTAGAAACAAATTGTTCCGTGCATATCGAATCAGGAACTACGTAAACAAAAGAGTTTCAGAAACCCGGTAGCAACTAGTATCTAGCTGCAATCGAATTCCGAGTGCTTCTAACTCTTAACGATTCCCATCAATCCGCATTACTCTGTTGAAGAGATAACCATCCTCCTGCAGACTTAAGTAACTGGATTCTCTGAGCTCATGTGTGTGTTATCTGACACTGAATCAATTTCGACATGGGCTGTCCACAAATCCGTTTTTTTTATTATTGATAATCTCGCGCTTGACCACTATCTCACCTGATGGTAAGCGATGATGTGGTCGACGATGGAGCACGCTTACCTAGAAGAAACCTATTCACTCTTAACTTAAAGACTCCCAGGTTGTAGCTATCAGGAAATACAGACTCTGGCAGGGAATTGCACTCCTTAGCTAATAAAAGTATTCCCAAAACGTTTGGTGCGTATGGGTGGTATGTCCACCATGTACCGATGACGCATCGCCGTACGTCTTGTAGTCCGATGATGGAACGGGCTAGGAGGAATTGGGTTATGCAATTCCATCGCACACTCCCCGAAATGTAACCGATAAAAAACCGACGGACTGGCAACTTGGCGCCGATGTTCAAGGCTCTGGAGCCTAGACTCGACCAGTATCTCATTTCCAATGAGCCTCTTGGCCCGATGCGGGAGTGTCGCACAATCCTGCCGAAATTCTGACTCTACACAAAATACCACTATTTCATAAGGTACCGGGTCGAAACCCTGTTACAAATGAGTACTATTATAATCCATTACCCTTATTTGACAGCTACAACTTGGTGTAATGTGGGAAATGAAATATAGCCGACGAAACTTGTGAAATACACTCGACTATGTTACTGTTAAGCAGTGACATGAAACTACTTTCACGGATTATTGCCACTTTTATTTTAGTTATGTCTGAAATTCCCAGAAACACATTTATCAAGTGCCTACACAACAATTCGTAGAAAAAGTTTCAAGATGATTACTTTTGCGAGAATCCGAAAACAGCGCTCTGAAAGTTATACAGACAGACCCACGCCAACTCGAATTCCTGATTCCTCATGCTCTGTGAGCACGAATACGCCGATTTTACAGAGAGCTTGCTTGAGCTGGTAGCGTGGGGTTCACACGAGTTACTTATTACCGGCACGCCTTTAGGTTTTTTCCTTAGAATTCGCCATAGTTGAGACGAATATGTTACTTTATTAACCGGAACTAGATAGTTGCAAGGTTGTGTGTGTTTGTAACTCTATTACGCAAAAACGAATGAACGGGTCTGGATGAAATTTGGCATAGAGATAGATTATAGTCTGGAATAGCACATTTTTTTCTCAATTTTCGATATTTACTTAATTACCGGGCGAAGCCGGTAGCGGAAATTATAATAGTCTTGTATATTTTTAAGCATAGCAAATGTTTTAACGGCATTATCATTCGTAACACACGCTAATAATGCAAATGGAATATATTTGTCAGTGCCATCTCGTAAAGGCAAAACAGGAAATCTTTCTAAACACCCCACAAACGACCACAATAATATTAAGGTTGTAGGCACTCGCCGGGCCTTCATGTCACCACTAAGAGGGAATTACGTAAAATTCCTTTGTACCATTTATGTACCTACATATACGCGATTAGCATCCTTTGCCTTGTTAAAACAGATTTTCTCTGAAAAATAGTTTTTAAGTTTGTATTTTCAACACTACTGCAAAACGAACAGTAAACAACGAATACGTCTGCACTTAGTGGGCCGGTGTGTGTGTCTATTTACAAATGGCTTACAAATATGCTGCTAGCAGTCTGAAGAGTCGTCGGCCTCGTTGCTTAAACGTACAGATCTCAAGGGAGCACATTCGCGTTGGTACACTGAAGCTTTTGTTCTTTGTAGGATCGCGGATACGCGAGGAATCTGTCAATCCTGGAAAATAATGAGCGAACCCATTACGGAGTATTGCATCTTCGGAATTAAAAAACGGACATGTATTCGTAGGTGCAGTGGTAAAGGACGCGACTTATGTGTCGTAGTTCTTGGGTTCGAACCCAAGCAGGCTCTAGAAAAAACCGACCAAGTGCGAGTCGGACTCGCGCACGAAGGGTTCCGTACTTGGTAAATTGCGGTTTACGATTTATGACGTATTAAAAAAAAACTACTTACTAGATCTCGTTCAAACCAATTTTTGGTGGAAGTTTGCATGGTAATGTAAATCATATATTTTTTTTTAGTTTTATCATTCTCTTATTTTAGAAGTTATAGGGGGGTTGGACACACATTTTACCACTTTGGAAGTGTCTCTCGCGCAAACTATTCAGTTTAGAAAAAAAAATGATATTGGAAACCTCAATATCATTTTTAAAGAACCTATCCATAGATACCCCACACGTATATAGGTTTGATGGTATATACGGACATACGGACCCACACGTATATACGGACGGACAGACATACAGACAGACATGAGACAGGGTTCCGTTTTTGCCATTTGGCTACCTAAAAAAAATCAAAATCAGAATCCTAAAAAATAGAAATAAAAGATAGAAAATCAAAAATTCGAAAACATTTATGATTCACAAACCCGCATTGGGCACTTGTGGTGGATTAAAACGCCATTTCCTCACATAGAGAGGAAACCTGTGTCCCAGCAGTGGGAACGGTCAGTGGCTGAATATGCTAATGCTTATATGTTTTGTTGCAGGGTCTCGTACGCGCCGACGGAGGATCGTTTCGACCTGTTGGTGGCGAACGTGTCGTACGAGCGCGGTAACGGGCGGTTCGAGTGCCGCGTGAAGGCGGGCGGGTCCGGGCGCACGCTGCACGCGCAGGGCCACGCGCTCACCGTGCTCACCAGCCCGCGTGCCCCCGTGCTCACGCCCGGTTCCCACGCGCAATCCCAAGAAGGCCGAGAACTCATCTTCACCTGCTCCAGTTTCGGAGGCTCGCCCGAACCTACCATCAAGTAAGACCCCGATTTTGTTTCGTAATTCTGCACACGTCTAGTGCATAACTTATGTGATTATTATTCACGTAACCTAAGTACGTTCCGCCTTCCGCGATGCATACTATTTCAGTGAAGGTGAGAATGTGGTGATTTCAATGCAAAAATTTCAATATTTAAAAAACCCCCGTCACATTTTAATTTTATGCTACATAATTTATCTATTACATAGTACATACGCTTCGATCGGCAATCTATTGAACACGTAATAATGACATGATATCTTGCGAAAACACCCTGATTCAAACTGTAAAACGCCCATAACTGTTGAACGGCTCAACCGATTTTATTCAAACATAGCTAAGGACACTCTCGATAAAATCACCATTCAAACAAAAAATAAAACAAAATCGGTTCATCCGTTTAGGCTCTATGATGCCACAGACAGACACACATATACACAGATTCACAGATACACAGCAACACACGTCAAGCTTATAACACCCCTCTTTTTCCGTCGGGGGTTAAAAATGGGGCATCCGCTACCAACCATAAGAAGAACTGAAAAATTATCTGTTCAAGCTTACATCACGAACGAAACGTCATGTTTAACATTTATTTGATACCTTAAATATTGGTAGTCAGAATTCAACGCTATTTTAAAAACAATAATTATTTGTTAGCTTTAAACTATTTGTAAATGAAATACGGTAGGTAACAAATTAAAACTTTCCGCAAAACATTCCACGAAAACCAATTCATTTTGAAAACCTTTGAATTACTTCGCTCTGAAATTACCCAGTGTAAGTAATAATGTTAAAAACAACATGTATGTATACATAAGTTAAATTAACGATGGAAGTCTCGTTATATTTACTGTTGATATGTAGGCGTGTCACATTTAAAACTTTGTCCTGATATAAGCATAAAGTAACAAATTAAACATCTAATTGTAATTGCCAGTTAACATTTGCGACTTTGTGAAATTGTTTAAACTTTAGTCTTAAGGAGCGTCCTCACTGAGAGCATTCTTTCGAGATCATTTGTAAACAAGCAATCGTAGGCGAGCAACAAATGCTTTCCAGCGAGCCCAGCATTCACTTTCGAGCAAAACTATAAACGTTCGAGTCGAACATTCCCTTGCGAGCTTGGAGCATACGAATACAATCTCGTCGTCGTCTCGTCGTTCTCGTTTTCGATCTCGTTATTCGATATTACGATTGACCAAGACAACCGTCTTGGTCAATCGTAATCGTAACAAACACTTAAGATCAAGGAACTGTTCCTTGCTTTACAAGTTGCCAGTAATATTCCTACATACATACTGATTGATTTCATTATCTGTTTACAAGCTTTCGAGCGTTTGATTTGCGTGAACATTCGAATGCGAGCCGTTTCCGCGGAAATTGTTGCGACGTCTACACCGGCCGAAGTTAGCGCTTGCGTGTAAGCTTTGTAACGCTCGGCTCAAAGTCCACACCACTCGAATATTCGACGTCGAATGCTCATTACACGTGAATGCTCTCATTGAGGACGTTCCTTTATACAAATATTTGATTTATCACCAATTAAACTTTATGCGATACGATAATCTACAATTCTAAAGATACAGAATTAAATTCTAACGAAAGGTAGGTCGTAGTAGGTACTTAACGCTATCCCAATAAAGCAGGGTTCATTACAGCTAGCTTCAGAACATTCATAATGAGCTCTGTCTCTTGCTTATATTAAGAATTCGTTCGGAAAACATCGAAAGTCATAATCGTAATGGAATAATTTATTTGACACGTTACTCAAGCCTCAGAGAAATAAAAGGTCATTACCGGCAGTGCTGTAAATCCGTATTGCGGGCTAATTATATTCGTCATAATATTCCCTGCGGTGTTTTAATTATTCACTCACACATCCGCCATTTTCCCCGAGAACAATGGCGTTGTGTGATACAACTCCTGGCACAAACACGTCGATTCTCAGACAACGTGGGTATCATGTTTTAAGACGGCAATCCTACTTGTGATTTGTACAAACAGCCGAAGACTTTACCCAGCTTCTATACAAGTGGTTGTCCGAACTAATCCCGCTCTCCACTTTGTACGTTTTCGTACCAAACCGTAATTGGCTTTTACCTAACGCATTATAGGCGTACGGGGAAGATAAAAAGCTGATAAATGTGGTGATAAATTTCATGTAGGCAGTGACTCGATTCAATTAGAGTCGGGAGGGAAAGGCCGGTACGGTGGGTACTATGCGCTCGCCCAAGAACCCGGCGGGTAGCTGGCTGTCAGAATGACCACTGCTATAGTACATATTACGCTCCGGTACAAATAATAAAACTGAAGCGTTGCACTAAACCGGCTTACCCTAATATTTAAAAATGATGTCATATGAGCCCTCTGAGTCGTTCTCGCGTCGCTGTCACTAGTTTGCATAAAAAGGTCGGCATCTCGGCATGTCGGCCGAATGTAAACTAGGTGTTCTGGATACACGTCACAAAAACTCGGTATACGAGGCACCGCGTTTAACCGGATATGTGTCCCGGATACATGAACTATGAGACGCTGTGTGCGGGGAATAACTTTCAGCTGCGGCTTGACTTTGTTGCAGTTATATTTAGTTTTATAATTGGTGTTGCAGTTACAAATAGAATAAACTCAGAATAGAACGAAACATCATTTTATCAGCGCTAGCGATGTTCGAAATAACTAAATGTAAGTGATCACGTGACATTTAGAAAGCGCTTGACATTCCCAAAGATTATTAACCCCCGACTACTACTAAAGTAATAAACCTTTATTTTACTAAAATAGCAAAACAATTAGCTTAAAAGATAATTCCATGTACTGATCAAATCGAAGAGTCTTCTAGTCCGCCGGTTAACTCTATGGTTATGTTGGAGGCAACTGAGGAAGAAGTTGAGTCTATAATTATTAACTTAAAAACTGATAACGCAGTGGGTTGGTATGGAATTTCCACAAAAATTATCAAAATGACAAGAAATATTATTGTACCACTTTTAACTCGTATTGCAAACCTCTCAATACAGAATGGTGTGTTTCCTAATGTGTTTAAAATCTCTGTTGTCCATCCAATTCACAAGGCAGGGAGCAGAGACTGCGTCAGTCATTACCGCCGTATTTCGGTGTTACCTGTGCTGTCTAAGATCTTGGAAAAGATTATTAATAAGAGACTACTGTTGTACCTAGAAAAACAACAAATATTAGCCCACAATCAGTTTGGATTCAGAGTTGGCCGGTCGACAGCACATGCAGTCACTGAACTTACTAACCAAGTAGCTAATCATATTGATAACAAACATAAATGCATTGGAGTATTCTTAGACCTGGCTAAGGCTTTTGACACCGTCTCTGTTCCCGTACTAATCAACAAAATGGAAAAAAATGGTATAAGCGGCAAGGTATTAGATTTGTTTAAAGATTATTTAAACAATAGATCACAGAGAGTAACAATAGATGGTTTTTATAGTCCTGACGCGCAAGTATCATTTGGCGTGCCACAAGGTAGCGTTCTTGGCCCGACCCTTTTTCTAATTTATATTAATTGTTTATGTAGCTTATCGATACAAAACTGTCAAATATGATATTCGCTGATGATACGGCCTTAATATTTCATGGTAGTACAAGGGATGAAGTAAGATATTACGCAGAAATAGGTCTTCACAAAACAGCCAAATGGCTCAGTCAAAATTTACTTACACTTAATATATCTAAAACAAAATTCATAACTTTCGCTAATACGGAACACTAAAAACGGCACAAAATTTGCAAACTCAAATTCACTCTTGTCAAAGCAGGAACGATCAATACACATGCAGCTGTGGCTATCTGGAAAGGGTTAAAACAGTTAAATATCTTGGTATTCTCCTTGATGAAAAATTCACATGGTGTCCATATATCGATCTACTAGCAGGGAGAACAAGAAAGTTGATATATATTTTTAAGAAACTAAGACACTTGGCTGATTCTGTTCTCCGCAAAACTATTTATTTTGCACTCGCACAATCTATTCTAGCATACTGCATCACGTCATGGGGTGGAGCACGAAAAACCCATCTTATTAAACTTGAGCGTGCACAGCGACCCTTCCTTAAGGTTATGAATTTTAGGCCTTTCAGGTATCCCACAGTCGATTTGTACTCAGAGTGTGATGTTTTAACAGTTAGACAGTTAGTCGTTAGGGAAACTGTAATAGCACAACATCAAAAAATGAAATTTATTGATAGGGTGTGTCCTACGGTTGCGTATAAAACAGCATTTATCGAAAAATTTCAGTGTTATCTTGGACCAATGCTGTATAACAAATTGAATAAAATTATAAAAATATATCCATTAAATCAACACTCATGCAAGAAGGTCTTAATATCCTGGCTGAAATCTCAAAGCTATGACAATGTAGAAAACCTATTTTCAATTTTAAAATAATCGTTAAAACCCGGCAGAATAAAATTGTTATAAAATTTCCAGAAAATCAATAATTAATTTGAAACCTATTTTGGTGAATCCATTTTACAAAGTCTATAAATAAAATTAACTACACCTAAAACGTACGTAAACATAAATATAACAAAACAAGAAAACAAAAAAAAAAAAAAAAAAAATTATCAATATCATGTTTTCTAAAAATTGCCTATGTTCGTACTTTTGTTGTTTCTGTTATGTTTAGTCGGATGTAGGGTACATAGAAGACAAAACATAAGTAAACACTCATACTTTCATTTTAATAATACTTGATGGTAACAATTCTACCCACATTGTACGCTGAGCATAGTTGTGAATTTCTTATTGATATAATGTTTGCCTTGTAATGTATAATCATAATATAAGTACCTACTCATCACTGATTGTAACATTGGATGTGACTAACGTCTAAGATACAGGCTCGGCCTAGTTTAGACGTTAGGGTTCATCGTGATCTTATAACGTAATGTACCTACTTGTGTAATATTATGATAAGTGTGAAATGTATTGCTCTTTTCAAACTTAACACACGACACAGGTACACATTATATTGTGATTGTAATCTGTAGCCCAAAGTGGCAAAGTGGAGACTTTTTTTTTTTTTTTTAAACTTTGCCCCCACTAGGAATTTCTTCCTGTATCGTGGGTGCGTTTACAAACATATAAACTACACAACACCCAGAGCCGGAACAACTATCTGTAGGTCGTACAAATATTTGTTCCGTGCGGTCAGACTCTGTTGTATGGGAGCCCCAATTATTATTATTTTTTTTTTTTTTTGTTCGGCAACAAAAATACACTATCTAGCTATCGCGGTTCATGAGATACAGCCTGGTGACAGACAGACAGACGGACGGACCGCGGATTCTTATTAATAAATAAGGTCCCGTTTTTACCCTTTAGGTACGGAACCCTAAAATAAGTAAGTACATAACTTAATAAGTAACCCTAAAGTAAGTAATGTGGGTTTCAAATTTCAAAGAGCATAAATTATATCCATAAAAACTTTTTGAAGCAATTTTACAAAATATGCTAAGATATTTTATGTTATTTATATTTAAGTTAGAACAATTTATTAGCTTTGATATCTAATTAATTTCCAAATACCAAAACATTCTTCAAACATTTGCTCTTTCTTCGAAATCTCAACTTATAAGCGTAGGAGTAAACGAGTAGCACAAGTTTATTTTTAATTAAGACCTAATCATGAATGAGTGCGTACCGCTAAAAGTTTATATCTTACACTTGCACGTCATCCATTCTTGTCCTAACTTACCAAAAACGTTGTGGCTTTGTCACGGACTGTAGCACATAGGACCAACATTACTTCGCGAGGAACACTACCCGAGTTATATGATGTGGTATGAAATCAGTGCTGCCAACTTGTCTAAGCAAAAACGCGCTGTTTCTAGCTCTAGAAACTACTACTAACTAAAGCTAGAAACAGCGTTTGAATTTGGCGTATTCGACGCCTAATAATTTGAGACTAGGGAAGTAAAACGTATTTTTATTGAATCAAAATATGTCATAAAAAAGAGTTACATTTATTATTCACAGTGAATCTTTGTGTCTCTGAAGTTGGTTCTGTCAATTAATGTGCAAGAAACAGTTTAACTGCATAGGATGATGTGACAAAGGTAAGCGAGTGAAAGAGACAGCTATACAATGATAATTTCACTTTCAATATTGACAAAAAAATCGCTCCTGCGTAGGCTCTTGCAGCCAATTCAGAGACACAAAGATCCGTTGTGAGTATTATACAAAACTAGTACAAAATAAAGCAATAACGTGATAATGTAATTATTTTATAAAATATTTTATATATATATTTTTTTATATATATATATAATTAATTCATTATCCTGATTTTATCACAATTGCTTCTGCCGAATTATATGGTTGGTCTTGATCAGTTTTGGACTTGAATTTATAATTTACTAGTGTCTGTCAGCGGCTTCGCCCGCATGTATTATACCCTTCCTCTTGAATCACACTAACTATTAAAAAAACCGCATCAAAATACGTTGCATGTTTTTAAAGATCTAAGCATACATAGGGACAGACAGCGGGAAGCGACTTTGTTCTGTTTTATGTTATGGGGTTTGGTTTCCGCACTTAGTCCTTCAGGTGGACCATTGTGCGTTGGCCATGGCAGCCGTTGGGTGGATTATTCCGACCAGCCCACCTCCCTCCAGAAGCTAATTAGGGCTCCTGGTTTACTTAGAACGTCTGTGTATGATCTGGGCGACCCGAGGGTTTGTGTTCTTATCTGGGTGACCTCTGTGCATTAAAAGAGAACGTGTGCAACGGTATCCTCAGTCTCCATGCATGCCCTGCATGGAGACTGAGCAAACCGTCTGAGAAAACAGAGGTCTGTCCGTTATGCCCTTTGTTTAGTGAGTAGTGTCCCGTGATGGTCCCCGTTATCAGGCGCAGGCCATTCCTGCGTAGCAAACGTCTGGTAAGCCTGCTGTCCAAAGATGGCAAAGCCTCTTTGGACTGCCTACAGCCTGGTGCCGAGGTCCACCAGGTTTCCGCTTGTGCCTGGGTGAATTCCTGTAGCCACCTGCATATTTGGTTAAAGGGGATGGGTACAACAGGTTCGGGTCCATAGACCGTCGTGCTGGATCCGCGTCTCGCAAGCTCGTCAGCCGCGTCGTCACCCAACGATCCGCTGTGTCTCTTTATCCATTGCAGTGTCACCGTGTTACGACTAGATACGGTTATTTGTTCTAGTGCGTTGTGGCATTCTAGTATTAATTTTGATGTAATATATTTGTTCCGTAAGGATTGGAGGACTGAGGCGCTGTAGGAGAGTATACGTATGTGAGTGTCCGTAAACCTCTTGGCTTCTAGGGCGTGGACCGCCAGTATGATGCCCACACACTCCGCCTGATAGACGGTGTTGAACCCTCCTACCGGTCTGGATATATTTATATTTAGATCGTGTGAGAAGACCCCGACTCCGGTACCGGAGTCCGTCTTCGATCTGTCAGTGTATACTCTCGTCTCTTTCGGGCCCGAGTATTCGTTCTTCTGTAAGTATTATGTTGTAGTGTCTATGAAAGTGGTGTGTTTTTAGGGCTTTGTCGCATGGTGACGCTAACATGGGTTTTCGCTTGATCGCGTCCTCCTTTATGCGTGTGTGCTTAACTCTGGAGTCTTTATTTAGGGTACCTGATAGATGGAGTCTAAAAGCGGCCAGGGCTGCCTCCTCCCGCACGATAAGATGCAGAGATGGCAGTACCAGCATTGCCTGTAGGGCGGCCGTGGGTGTAGTTCTCATATTGCTAGTTATTGCAATGCAAGCAAACCGCTGCAGTTTTTCGAGATCTTTTTGGGCTGTGCTGAGGTCTGTCCTGAGCCACCAGACCAATGAGCCGTATGTAATGATTGGTCGGATGACTGTGGTGTATAACCAGTAGGTGACCATGGGGCTGATCCCTCAATTCCTGCCCAGCAGTCTCTTGCACTGAAACAGGGATATGCTGGCTTTTGTAGTGATATAGTTCATGTGTTTCGCCCAATACAATTGTTTGTCCAAATAAATACCCAGGTACTTGGTTTCGGTTGAAAGGCTTAGTGTTGTTCCAAATAATCTTGGTAGTTGCATTGTCACAATAATTCGTTTTTGTTTAAAATTGTCGATCATTCACAGTCATCGCGCGCGCGCCGTCATTAGCGGTCGCCGATTTTGTGTTACGAGAATGTCCGTAAATAAGCTTAAGTGCACAAGTTGTAATTTAGTGATATCGGAAGTCCTTGCGTTCATACGTGATCGGCATCATGTAGTCGATAGTGAAAGCTTGATAATGATATGTGAAACTGCATTTTCTGAAGAGGAAATAGATGCAGCGAAGAAGTTGTTGTTCATATCAACAAAAACAACAAAAAAGCTGGTGTCAAGACGCAAGAACAAGAATCAAAAAGACCTAGAAGATATGATAACTGTGTTTAAAACGATAGACCCTGAACAAATGCCAGTGTTTGTGGCGTATGACCTACACAAGTTGCCACCAGTTGGAGGTCTCGTGTTTTGATCACGTCGATGTCACGAAACTTTTGAAGGATATATTGGTGTTACGGAAAGAAGTTGAAGATATCAAGAATAATTGCGTGACAAATGTTCAATTAGAGGAGCTGAAACTAAAAGTGAATACTGAAAAATCGAGTCCGTTAATAAATTCGAATGTTAACATGAAGAGAGGAGGGTACCTGTTAGATAGTGGCCCGTTTGGTCTACCTCACATCGAGCAACGGCCGGTAAGCGATGTCGTTGTGCCGCGGTCCAGTCATGAGGATATGAGTCACGATAGTGCAAGCGTAACGCCAACGCCGATATATCGCACTCTCGTTCACACGAAGTCTGGAGGTGACACTCGGAATAAATCTGTCTCGCCTGCACCGGTTAACTCGACTATGCTTGATAACGATAGCTTAGTGGCCGTAAATAACGTTCGTAAACAACAGACTATGGCAGAAATCATAAAAAAAGGCGAATGGAAGGAAAATAAGCCTGATGAGCAATGGATATTGGTGCAAAGGTTGAAAACAAGAAATCGATTTGTAGGTATGACGGGAAAAGCACTTTCTGCTTCATTAGGAAATTTCAAGGCCGCTGAGAAAAAAAAACTTGTTTTTATTTCGAATGTGAATAAAGCTACAACTGAAAAAGACATATCTGAATACATAGAACAAAAATCAAATGAAGTTGTTAAATTAGAGAAAATTAATATGAAGTCTGAGAGGCAGTACAACGCCTTTAAGTTGTTTATACCTAAGCACAAACTAAGTACTTTTTTGGATGATATATTTTGGCCGGAGGGAATCACTTTCAGACGATTTATCAACTTCAAGAGAGGAAAAGACACAGAAATTGTTAGTGATGATTCTACACATTGTACATAATGAATAATAATAACAAAAATAATGTAACTTTAACAATATTCAATTGTAAGAATGTTATTCGATCAGCAGATAGTATTCGCAGATTGTGCTGTGTTGCTGATGTTGTTGCACTGCAGGAGACCTGGCTTTTACCCCATGATGTGCCGTATCTTGGAAGCATCGATGATGGCTTCGCATATGCGGGTAAGTCCGCAGTCGACACATCGGCCGGAGTCCTAAGAGGGAGACCGTATGGTGGAGTCGCGCTCTTATGGAGAAAATCAGCGTTTGCAGCTGTATCAGTGGTGCAGTGTAGTAGCGATCGTCTGGTGGCTATTAGGATTGAGCATGCAGAGCGTTCCCTATTGATATTCTCAGTGTACATGCCTACTGACTCGGCTGATAATCTAGTTGAGTTTACGGAGTGCTTAAGTGAAATTATTGCTATAATTGAGAACAGTAATGTAGAATCAGTGTTTATACTAGGAGATCTAAACGCACACCCAGGTAGGCGCTTTTCAAATGAATTGTTAACTGTATGTGGGGAGCAATCATGGTCATGTGTTGATATGGAACTACTTCCGAAGGACACGTTTACATTTGAGAATACCGCTAACGGTGCATTGCGCTGGCTTGATCACTGAGTGGTGAGCAGTGCGGCACGACACTTGGTTGTAAATGCGTCAGTTTTGTATGGTGTCTATTTGTCGGATCATATTCCCCTATTAATTGAATGTAATATTGATTTAATAATACCTAAATTAGTAACTTCTAACTATACTTGCAATAGGGTAATATGGGGTGAAAGAAATGTCAATCAAATTAAGGAATATTCGAAGCTTTGTAATTCTAAATTAAAGTTATTGGATTTCCCGGATGAATTTCGTTATTGTGCGCATAAAATGTGTTCTAATCCTAATCACTCTGTAGTGTTAGATACAATGTGTCAAAGTTTGATAAGCATTTTAAAAGAGGGTGCCGACCGCTCTTTTATATGTAAACAAATGCGCCATAGTAGCAAAAGATACATTACTGGTTGGAATAGGTATGTTCGTGACGCTCACAGAGAGGCTCGACTGTGTTACCAGACATGGTTGTTTTATGGTAAACCTGCTAGTGGTTATGTTTACAATAAAATGTGTCAATAGAGGAAAACCTTTAAGAACAAATTAAAATATTGTCAAGATAACCAACAGCAGATAAAAATGGATATTTTGGCTAAACATCATACTGAAAAGAAATTCAGATCAATTTGGAAATCAACAAATAGTTTGAATCCGAGGTCGAGTCCCCCTGTGAGCGTGGCGGGCGTACATGAGCCAGCAGATGTAGCTAATGCTTTCCGGCGTCATTTCAAGATTCAGTCACCTCTTACTAGGCCTGTACGGGCGGTCGATGCTGGGGCTAACACTGGGGATGTATCAATTATTTTTACGGCTCAAGAAATTGCAGCCATTGTAAGGAAAATGGAGAGGGGTAAATCACCGGGCCATGATGGCCTCAGCATCGAGCACCTGAAGTATGCGGGTGGACACCTTCCACGTGTTCTTGCTTTGTTTTTTGACTTGTGTATTAGTCACGGTTACTTACCGGATGATCTTATGTATACAATGGTAGTGCCTATTGTGAAAAATAAAACAGGGGATTCCTCTGACATTTCCAATTATAGACCCATTTCTCTGGCCACTATCGAAAAGTTTTGGACAGTCTGCTTGATAAACAATTAGCAAAACATCTAGAACTGCATGATGCACAGTTCGGCTTTAGGCCTGGGCTGTCAACTGAGAGTGCAGTCTTGTGCCTCAAGCAGACTGTTCAATACTACACAGACAGGAAGACGCCCATTTTTGCCTGTTTTCTGGATCTGTCAAGGGCATTCGATCTCGTATGTTACGATGTTCTGTGGCGTAAACTACAATGCGATACTACTTTACCACCTGTGAAAGTGTCAATATTTAAGTACTGGTATAGTAGTCAAAGTAATAGTGTGAAGTGGGTTGGCTCGCATCGTGTATCGGCTGGAGTGCGGTGTGAGGCAGGGGGGGCTTAGCTCACCCCGACTCTTCAACCTATACATGAACCAACTGATCCTTGAGCTCAGCAGCATCAATATCGGATGTCATGTTGACGGGGTGTGTATTAATAATATTAGTTATGCTGATGATATGGTGTTGCTGAGCCCATCGATCGGTGCTCTGAGACGAATGATCGCTACATGCGAATCTTACGCGGTGAGTCATGGTCTCAAATATAATGTCACAAAGAGCGAACTAACGGTTTTCAAAGCAGGCAGTGTGACATATTCTAGTGTTCCGAGTGTCGCACTGTGTGGAGAACCCCTGCGAAGGGTAGACCAATTTAATTATATCTAGGCCACTGGGTCACCGAAGATCTTAAAGATAATTGTGACATTGAGAGGGAACGTAGGTCCCTGGCTGTTCGTTGTAACATGCTGGCCCGCAGGTTTGCGCGATGTACGAGGCCGGTAAAAGTAACGCTTTTCAAAGCTTACTGTCAGTCCTTCTACACGTTCAGCCTGTGGGTCAGTTTCACTCAGCGGGCATACAGCGACCTGCGCGTCCAATATAATAATGCACTGAGAGTACTGTTGGGGCTGCCGTGGCGTTGCAGTGCGTCTAGGATGTTTGCGGACACAAACATTGATGGTTTCGCCGCCATTATTAGAAAAAGATGTGCCTCTCTGAAGACGCGTGTTCGCGGCGGTACCAACACTATTCTCAGTGTGTTCGCAGATCGGTGGGATTCTCCGATGATGCAGAGGTGGATGCAGCTCCATGCTAAAGTGTAGCTATATGTTTTTAATTTTATATCTGTACCAACTAACAATAGTTTTTTAAGTAAATTGTTACTAATCCTATGGACTTTGTCTGAAATAAAAGATTTTTAATTTAATTTAATTGTCATCGGTTTCCTCTTTTTCGTGAAGAGAATTAGTTCCGTTTTTGTGGGGTTCACTGAGAATTGGTACACGCTGCACCATTTCTCTACTAGTTTGACGCATGAGATTGCATGGAGTGTTTTCAGGGGTCCCGTTTATTATTATTGTTATATAATCTGCGTAGTATGAGTGTTTTGATGAGGCTGTCTGCTACTTCTGGTTCCACAGGAATGGCGAAAGGACGCTGTTATCGATAAGATATTAATAATCTGTTTTTTTGTATACATATTGTGTCTCTTTGTATATCTCCCAGTCATCCGGGAGTCTTGTGTTTTTTGCTCTGTTAAATTGCTTACGCAGCGCTTCTCTGAGTTTACCAAGTTCAGCGTTCCACCAGGGGTTCCTCTCGTTTCTGCTTTGTGGCGTTCTTGATTTACAGCATTCGCGGTTAGATATTCGGATAATTTTGTTACAGTGTATTCTAATTGTAACTCCGCCAATGCCGGTCCCAAGCCCGGATGAAAAAGGAGGAGGGTTGGTCAGGAGAAGACAAGACCTACCATCAAATGTCAACGCCGAGCCTCAGGCGGCGGTAAATAACCTGACATCTCCGTGGCATCTTTCGGAGCGGCGCCCAGTGGCCTTGAGGAATTAAATCCCCTCAAAAATACTGATGTGGAAGGACTCGGGAACCCACCATAATTAATCTCCCAAGAAAACCTAATTATGGATTCAAATGCGAATAAGGAATGCGATTTGTCATGCGATCCGACTGACGCTCGGCGCCTGCCAGTACCCGGGCTGGTAGGTGTGAAATCTGCTACCGATGATGATGAGGTTACCGATGCGAAGGATCATGCGACTGCAGATGTGGGGAAGCTTTCAACTAGCAACGAACGGCCCGCTGAGAACATGACGATCCGCACTCAACATAGAGTGGGCACCTGGAACGTGAGAGGACTGCTTGCACATGGGAAGCTGACCATCGTGGAGAGTGAAATGAAGGCACACCGGCTGACTCTCCTTGGTGTCTGCGAGACCCACATGAGAGGACAAGGTTACTTCAAGACCAGCTCTGGTAACACCATGTACTTCTCAGGACCTGAGAATGAGAGCCGAAACGGTGTCGCCTTTATCTTGACACCACATATCAATAGATTCGTCCTTGGGTACAACCCTGTATCGGACAGGATCATAACGCTGAAGCTGAACACTAAGCCTTTCATTGTTAATGTGATCCAGGTTTATGCCCCCACTAAGCAATCTGATGAAAGCACTATCGATGGGTTTTATGCTACTCTAATAGATACACTTAGTTCAATACCAAATCGGGAAATGACTATGATAATCGGTGATTGGAACGCAAAAATCGGTAATACAACTGCAGACGATCACATCAGTAACGTGGTGGGGAAGCACGGACTAGGGGTTCGAAATGATAGGGGTGAGAGGTTGTTGGGGTTGTGTATTGATAGGGGACTAAGTGTCATGAACACCTACTTTCAGCACCATCCTCGCCGTATGTACACCTGGAGGTCACCTGGCGATCGCTACAGGAATCAAATCGATTACATAATCATAAATAATCGATGGCGCTCCTCTATCTCTAATGTCAAAACTTTCCCTGGCGCAGAATGCGGCTCTGATCACAACTTGCTGGTTGCCTGGTTTGCCTTGCGACTCAAGAGGATAAAGAAAACGTCACCGCCGAAACCCAGACAGCTGGATCCGTTCTTCCGCCCAAAATTCAGAGAAGCTGTAAAGTCAAGACTCGAATCAATCCCAACCGACTCTCAAGACACTAACGCTCAATGGGAATCTTTGAAATCTACAGTGATTGACGCCCTAGTAAAATGCTAGCCTCAACACAGGGAATGCAGATCAAAAACCTGGCTCTCTGATAAAACCTGGGAACTAGTCAAGAAGAGAAAAGAGATAAAGTGTCACGGTCTCCAAAACAACGAGGTTATGAAAGAGTATTCTGGCCTATGTAAAAGGATCAAACGCAGTAGCAGGCATGACAAAAATAACTTCATATTAAACATATGTCGTGAAGTTGAGTCTCACGCCAACAATCTGCAGACCTCTGACCTCTATAAAAAAGTCCGTTTACTCTCAAGGCAATTCAAACCGAAAAGTTGGGTACTTGAAGACAAGGACGGAAAGCCCCTGCACGATTTGGAAAGGGTGGCCGACAGATGGCGTGAATACTGCGAGGACCTGTACAGTAACCCATCGCCTACGATGAACTCGACACTTATCTTTGAAGGACTGGACCGTGAACCTTCCATTCTGAGATCCGAAGTGATTTCAGCTATATGTAGCTTGAAAAGCAGGAAGGCCCCCGGCCCTGACGAGATCACAGGAGAAATTTTGCAGGCGCTAGGTGATGCTGGTATCGATATGTTGCACAGAATTTGCAATAGCGTTTGGGACACAGGTAAATGGCCCCTGGACTGGACAAAGTCAATAGTCCTCCCCTTGCACAAAAAGGGATCGACACGGAAGTGTGGCAACTACCGCACTTTATCACTTATATCACACGCCAGTAAGATCCTCCTCCACATTCTAAACAGCCGAATCCGATACTACCTGGACTGGCAGATTCCACAGGAGCAGGCTGGCTTTGTAAAAGGAAAGGGAACACGGGAGCAGATTCTCAATCTCCGGCAACTCATTGAGAAGGCGTACGTGTTTGATGTACCAGTTATGATGTGCTTCATTGATTACAGCAAGGCCTTTGACTGTGTGGACTGGAATCGATTGTGGCGAGTTTTACGGGAAATGGCAGTGCCTGAACACCTTATTGCTCTGTTACAGGGGCTATATTCAAACAGCCAAGGCATGGTGAGGGTGGGCAGCACGTCCTCGAAGCCGTTCCCATTTGGCAAGGGAGTGCGCCAGGGCTGTATTTTGTCACCCATCCTGTTCAACATTTATGGGGAGTACATAATCCGTAAAGCCTGTGAGGACTGGAACGGCAGGGGTGTCAACATCAATGGCAATAAAATCACCAATTTGCGCTACGCTGACGACACCATCTTGTTTGCGGCAGACGAAACCGAAATGAGCTCTCTCTTCAACAGGATGGAAAGATACAGTGGTGAGATGGGCCTTTCCATAAACCGGTCCAAAACGAAGATCATGGTGGTGGACCGCACGTCCAAACTAGGGCTCAGTGGTACACTTGACGTCGAAATAGTTAATCACTTTATTTACCTGGGCTCTAGTATAAGTAACAATGGATCGTGTGAAGATGAGATTCGCAGGCGCATTGGAATGGCAAAGAGTGCCATGTCGCAACTCGAGAGAGTGTGGAAGGACCGCAACATTTCGAACAAGACGAAACTGTCACTTGTCAGCTCCCTTGTTTTCTCCATATTCTTGTACGGAGCGGAGACGTGGACTCTAAAAGCCGCTGATCGCAAACGCATCGAGGCTTTTGAGATGTGGTGTTACAGGAAGATGCTGCGTATCTCGTGGACGGCGCACAGGACGAACATCTCGATATTGCAGGACCTCAAAATTGAAAAAAGGCCTAGATTGTCGAATGTGTGCCTCCGCAAGATATTTGACTACTATGGCCATATTGCCCGTAAACCTGGTGACAACTTACTCAAGGTAATTGTCACTGGTAAAGTCGAGGGCAAACGGCCAAGAGGCAGAAGTCCTATACGCTGGTCAGACCAAATCCGAGCCTCGCTGAACGTCAAAGCCTCGGAAGCCGTGCATGTTGCGGAGAATAGGAGCAGGTGGAGAAACATCATAAAAGAGAAAGTTCTGAAACCATGATGTGGTCACGACCCCCAGCATTGGGGTATCGACGCGAGGAGGAAGAGAGTATTCTAATTGTGCTTGGTCCCTTATGGTTACCAATGCTAGATGCCCAGCTAAAAGCGAGGCCAGAAGATTTTTATACCCGGGCACATTGGTACGCCTTGGGTCTCGCCTTGGTGCGGGATTTTTAGTGTTTGTAGTTAGTGTAAAGCGGATTCTTCTGTGGTCTGAGCAAGAAGGCTCGTCCGATAGGTGCCAGTTGATGTTGTGATAAGGTTTGTCACGTTTTCAGTAGCGAGTGTTATGTCTATAATCGTTTGTTCTCACTGCCAGATCTGTCGTCCTTCCCCGTGTCAGTCTTATTGAGTCGGTCTGGGTCACTATATACGTGGGTTGGCTGCTCCGCATGACGCTCTGTTGCCAGAGGTTCGCAGGGGGCATGCTCCGTGTAGTGGGTGTTGGCGCGTGTGTCGCAGCCGGAGTCGGGTTTAAGGGCACGTTAGTCGCAGCCATGGTCGGATTTATGGGCGCGTTATTCGCAGCCTGTGGATTGGGCTCTAAATCAGCTGCCAGCCGCGCAGAGAAGCGCGGCATTAATGAGTCGACGACGTTGCAGAGTGGTACTCCCCCCATAATACGATGGGAACTAACCGCCGAAGCTGTGTGGGATTGGCCGGGACCCACCTGGGTAGTTGGTTGGTCAGTCTGCGTTTTCATGTTGGGGAGGGATGGGCTTTTTTGGAACCGAGGTTACCCTTCCTCTGGGAGCGACGGGACTGAGGGATAGGAGGGAAGGAATTTTATGGATGTGGGTGTGGGTTTCTTGGGAGTCATCCTAGGCTTGGGAATTGACCTAGGGATTTAAGGATTGGCAGGATCTGTTCGGATAGGGAGGGATGACTTTGTTAGGAGATGGGCACATAGGATGAAGGTGTATGGGTTACCATAAGCCAGGGATTTTGGCTTTCGGGAACTTCTCTTGTCCGCCGGGGTCGGGATATCCGCAACCTGCCCACCCGCTCGGTTGCATGAGAAGAAGTGCCTGGCAGTCCGGTTCAGCCCACCACGAATGTACATATACATTCGCGTTGGGTCAATCCAGCCTCCCCCGAGAAGCGACTTTGTTTTATACTATGTATAAGGATAAGGAGGTGAATGAAAAATTTTCCTCAACACGTCGTTTGCAAGTTGATAGCTTGCGCAGTTACTTTTTTTTAAAGAAAGTCCAAGGTTTCAAAAAGCGCTAAATGTAGTGCTAGGCGCTAGAACGCACTATTGAACAAAAAAAGCGCTAGACCTAGCGCTGAAAGCGCTAAGTTGGCAGCACTGTATGAAATAGTAACTTACGTAACCGTTATATAAAAATAAGAAAATCAAAAGAACTGGGCACGCACTAAATTATACGTAAAGTAAGGTCTGTGAAACACGAAACTAAGGTACTTTCCGGTTTAAATTTTAAATACTATTCTGAGTGGGATCTAAATTCTAAAGTAAACATGCGTGTTTTTGTACGTATGTAGCTACTTATATACCCACCCACGTGTGAATGTATAATTGTAGAAACAGTGGCATTACGCAATAGTAGTTTATGAAACTGTTGCATAATTAGGGGGATTTAAAAATTAGTGTGTGTTTAAAAACCGAGCCGTACGCGAGGTTTGTAATAGTTTTCACACGAATGTTTTAATTTCTAGTTATGTGCAGTTTCATACACTACTTTATCTACACTCATAAATTGTGATTGAACCTACTAAATACCTCTTTTTGCATTTTCCATGCCATAAAATTGTGATAGCTTTTGTCTTATACTTTTCTCGACTTTGCTGGTAATAAATTAAGAGTAATTTCTTTTGCCGCATCTAAAATAACGGGCGGATTCAAATTTTCTTCACATTCACTGATATCAGACATTTTTAAACAATAATTTAAATAACTCATGAAATTCAGTACAGCAAACGCGAATTTTATCCGCCCGAATATTTTGAGCTCTATGAACAGGAGGAAGGAAACAAAATTCGCGCGAATAAAAATCGCAGTGCGTGCTAAGTCTAAAGCGGGCTATTTTAAATTGTCTATGACAATTCATAGACAATTTAAAATTGGAATCGAATCTTTTTATAATAGGTACTATAAAATGGCAATACAAAAAAAATATTGATGGAAACTCCTTAGTGATTAACTTCTTGGATTTGTCCTGTATCGTAATAGAAAAAAATGTTTTGTAGCATTATTTTGTTAGAGAAATAGTGATATAATAAGATTCTATTTTTAAATTTCGGTATTGTGTTTATGAAGTATGCCAATATAACTCGTTTTGAATTTTATAATTCGAATATTACGATATTAGAGTATATAAAATATTTTATAAAACATTTGCTCGTAAAGGGTCTCTTATTTCAATATCGTAATGTGTCTCATTATGTACTTCTGCGTTATTGTAACGTAAAACGCACGGTTTATCAAGATGCTCCGTCTAAATCAAACGGTACTTTTTTAAATCATAAAAACTCTTTGCTAAAAAGAGTTTTTATGTCAGAAAAGTGGTCAACATTGTATGAATAAAATTAACTTTGGGAGGTAAAATATAATAAATAAACATTTAATTTAATTAATTTTGACCATAAATTACAACCATTTATCTGTAACAAAACACAAAAATATTAATTTACTTTATTAGTTATACTGGCTGTTTTTGTGCCTTTGCCTTAAAAAAAACGCGCTGATGCGCGCGCATCGCTAATTTGTGAACAAGTAAAAACTCTTGAAGTACGTAAGTAAGTAAGATTTATTCGTTTAACAAAGGCCGAGTTTTATTTGTTTCTTCGCAAATATGTTGTAGTAGTGTTACGAGCTGGGGTTCAGGGATAAATTATTTTAAAAGCAGACCTCAATTAATCACTGTTTATTACAAAAACACTTCTTAAACAATTCTATTACTTCGCACTATTTTCCGCTTTGATCGCTCTGTATCGCTTCTCAATCGAAACTGATTCACGACGAATCCGACCGCACTTTATATAGCACGGAAGAAGTTTCTGGAACGTTCCATACTGTTCTAGATAATTCGAGAAACTTCCAGAACAATCGACTTTCGAACTCATTGTTCCCGAAGCGACTAGAAACATCCAGAATGTTCGGTTCGAACCTTCTGGAAAATTCCATTTGACACGAGCTTTCGAGAACATTAGTTCCGCTATTCAATACTAGATGGCGCCACTAGTTACTACCTAGTTCTTCCTCTCGTTACTAGATGGCGTTGGCCTATCTTGTAACAGTAGTATGTATAGTTTTACCATAAATCCTTCACGGTCCAGGCTGTGCGATTGTGGAATGAGTTGCCGATGTCAAGAAGACAAGCCCAGTCACTAGCATCTTTTAAAACCTTGTTAAGAACCATTTCCTTTCTCTTTTATATTTTTCAGTTTCTATCTCCTTTCTTATTTCATTGTTCACCCCTTCTTTGTAATTTTGTTGCATGTAATATTATTTATGTACGGTTATTTGTAAGTTTGTGTATAGTATTTTATATAGCTATATATTTTTTATGTATTAATATTTTTTTTTATGTAGCAGTACACCAGTTCTTTAGGCCACCCAAAGGTTGTCTGGTAGATATCGCTGTCAGCAATAAGACCGCCTTTGTACCCATAGTATTAAGTTGCTGTAAAATATATGTGTAATTTCTCTTTTTGGTGTACAATAAAGTATATTCTATTCTATGTTATAAAACGTCGTATGACATACGTGCGCTTTGATAATTACAACCTCTGCTTTCTTTTAGCAATATCGCCTCGGATGTAATTTACAACTTACCGCACTTATATCATAATGTACTAATGTTCAATGTTACCTTTGGACATTGACTCAGCATTCGGCCCGGCTGACGCGCGGCCCAGATAAAATACTGTTTGGTTGCAACTTACACGCATAGAACACAAATAAATTTGTACTAAGATAAAAAATTAGTGTGTATTAAGATAAAATAGTATATAAGCTGTAAAATATTGTAAATAAATCAGATTTGAATTTTATATTCTTGTCTCATTACCCCTCACTGTGGCGAAGACACCTTTAGCCATCTCTGATCAGTCCTGTGAGTCTGCTGGACTGGCAGTGAGTTTACCCTTCCCGAACCTGGAATTCTTGCCCACTATCCGTCTGTAACCTTAGGTCGCATGGTGCAGACATCCTGAACGTATCTATATATTTATTTATCACACACTAGGTATATGGTAGGTTAGGGCTGTAGGGCTTATAGGTCTTAGGGTCGTAGGGACTGTTAGGCTGTGAGGTCTTAGTAGGTCTTTTAACGTACCATATAGTTTCATGTACTGTCACACCCGTGACATTACTGCGGCCTTACGTGACGTATGTTAGGGTGGGCGTACACTATTAGCAACAATAATGTATTTTTGTGAACAACCGTTACTCGTATATAATTAGACATCGGGCCATATACTGGCCGTATATTATCATAACAATATAACGCAAAAATTTAAACGTGTCACACTGAAAATATTGTTATATTTCGAGCTTATAAAACCACCTATTAAATCGTTATTTGAAAACGTATAAAGGTCATTGAACATTTATTTATAATATCGTGGGTCTGTTACAGCTGGTTTTGTAAATGAGAATTAATGTGATCGGGGAATTAAAATGGAGTCTTTTATCACATTCACGCAACAAAGGAAGAATTTTGTTAATCGCTCTTTGAGAATCCGCAAGCCTGAAAGCCCAGTGGCAGTGGTTCAAACAGAAAATAGATAACTGCTGTGTTTCAAAAGCAATAAACATTATTTTACCGAATACCGAAGGGTTCGCGACTAATGTAAATTCATTCACACGTTCTAGGTTTATTCATAAAGTGCCGAGGAAAAAGTGTGATTTTAGCTGAGTCCATTATCACAAGAACACCAAAAAAAAAAAACCGGCCAAGTGCGAGTCAGACTCCCGCACGAAGGGTTCCGTACTTGGTAAATTGCGGTTTACGATTTATGACATATTAAAAAAAAACTACTTACTAGATCTCGTTCAAACCAATTTTCGGTGGAAGTTTACATGGTAATGTACATCTTAATTTGTTTTAGTTTTATCATTATCTTATTTTAGAATTTAGATATATGTATATGGGTGGGCCATAAGGGTGTTGGCGGTTTAAATATTCGATTTAAAAAAAACTACGAAACATAACACAAATATATTGTTAAAAAGTAGAAGCATAGGAATTTTTAAGACTTAAAAATAATGTTGTCCAAATGGCTTCCCTCGGCTGCTTGGCACTCTTGGAACCGAAGTCGCAAATTTTGGAAAACTCGTTGAAAAGTTGTTCTCGGTATTTTGTTACTTTCCTGAATAATATTCCTCTTCAGCTGCTCTAAATTGGTCGGATTATTCTCGTAAACTACCGATTTGAGGTAGCCCCATAGAAAATAATCGCATAGAGAGAGATCGGGGCTACGTGGGGGCCATTCAATATCCCCCCTTTTCGAGATGAGTTTTCCGGGAAAAACATTTTTCAGCAGCTCTATGGATACCCTAGCCGTATGACATGTGGCCCCATCCTGTTGAAACCACATCCTCGAGGTATTGCCTCGAAATTCTTGCAAAGCTGGCACCAAAAAGTCTGTTATCATGTTGCAATAATTGTTAGCTCTAACCGTCATCGCTTGCCCTCTTTCGTCCTCAAAAAAGTATGGCCCAATAATACCGGTTGACGTTATCCCAGCCCACACGACAAGCTTAGGGCTGTGAAGTGGACGTTCATGCAAGCGTCGGGGATTAGTCTCGGACCAGAACCGACAATTTTGACAACTTTTTTTGACAATTTGAACAACTTTTCAACGAGTTTTCCAAAATTTGCGACTTCGGTTCCAAGAGTGCCAAGCAGCCGAGGGAAGCCATTTGGACAACATTATTTTTAAGTCTTAAAAATTCCTATGCTTCTACTTTTTAACAATACAAATATATTTGTGTTATGTATCGTAGTTTTTTTTAAATCGAATATTTAAACCGCCAACACCCTTATGGCCCACCCTGTATATAGATATAAGAAATCATTTTTGAAGACCTATCCGTATATACCCCACACGTATGGGCTAGATGAAAAAAAAAACACGAGTTTCAGTTCTAATTATGGGGAACCCCCAAAATTTATTGATTTTGCCCATTTTTGTTTGAAAATCTTAATGTGGTTCACAGAATACATGTACTTACTCGTACTAAGTTTCAACAGCACAGTTCTTATAGTTTCTTAAAAAAGTGGCTGTGACATACGGACGGACAGACAGACATGACGAATCCATAAGGGTTACGTTTTTTGCTTTTGCCATTTGGCTACGGTACCCTAAAAAGGTTTAAATAAAACGAACTCTTTGAACGAACAAATCAGCAAGCCACTTTACAGTACAGCAAAAGAGTGTGACAAAATGTGCTCGTTCAAATGTTAATGAGTGTAATTTTTCAGATGGTATCGAGAGGCTTCAACGTACCCGCTGGATGCGACGATAGCGCACGCCAGGACTCGCTCGGAGCCGACTGTGGTGACCCTGACCCTCATGCCGACCAGGGAAGACGATGGCGCCGTCTTCCGGTGCGTAGTGTGGAACAGAGCCATGTCGGAGGGACAGCAGCTCGACGCTTCTGTCGATCTTAGTGTTAATTGTAAGTACTAACTTCTATGTTAAATTTTGTTTCTTTTCGGTATTCAACCCCCTCCTTATCGTTCCATCTCATCCCACCCCCCAATTTCTTAAATGGACCCTCAGAATTCAATCTAAATTAATATTATAAAGAGGTAAAGTTTGTGAGTTTGTGACGTTGTGAGGGGTAATCTCTGGATTTACTGAAACGATTTTGAAAATTCTTTCACCAGTAGAAAGTTACATTATTCCTGAGTGTCATAGGCTATTATAAAATATTTTCAAAAAAAATTGAGATCTTTATGAAAATTGCAATAATGTAACCCAAGGTAGCAAAATGTTGCCTATAAAATTCATTCTCGGCGTGCGCTGAGAAAATTATGGTAGGTAGGTAGGGGAGGGTAGGCAGGGTAGGCAGGTTAGGCAGGGTAGGTATGTTAGGCAGGGTAGGTAGGTAGGTAGCCAGTTGACGGGAGCGAAGCCCCGGAGGTCAGCTAGTAACAATATATATTTTTAACTACACATTAATAACTTGCGAAATTGTTTTCTATTCAAAACTTTGTTTTACAATTGTAGTTTAAAACGTTGTACAAAATGCGAAGTCTATGGTCTGTAAAAGGTATCTAAGCACTTAATAATTTGGTTCCAAGTGCTCTGCTGTATGAACACAACAACAATTACCAGGATGCCGGCTGTTGTGGAAATGACAGGAAAACATTGCAGCTGCATTAATTCTGACGCGAATTGTAAAAGTCAACGGCGTCGGTAAGGAACACGGTGGCCGTAGACATTAGGCGACACGGCGTCGCTACCTACTTCTTTTTTATCATTTTTCGACACCGACTTCCGAAACGAAAGTTATTTTGCACTTTTTAGTGTTTTGCTTTTGAAGACGGTTTATTTTTTTTGTGAAAAGTTTTTATTTCTCTCTTTTTAGTTTTATTACACTATCACTAAAAGTTTGGAATTGGATTGATGAAATACCCATATTAACTTAATTTACACATTCGTGCTGTTTGACGCTAAGGAGTTCGGTTGTTGTATATTTCATATCTTGAAAACTGTTAAACTGATTTGGATGAAACATGCACTATACCCTAAGTTGAGAAATACCTATACTAATAAAAAAGAATGGTCACGATCCGATTAGTAGTTTCGGAGAAATGCGTGGACATCATCACACACTTATGAAATTTGGCACACATGTTTAGAAGCCCATTTACAGTAACATGTGTGGATATTGGCCAATTCCAACAATATAACATACATATGAGTCGAATTTATTGCCTCCTTTTTTTTGAAGTCGGTTAAATATCCTCAAAACGTCGGTAGTAAGTCAAAACTAGTAGGCAGCCGTGTCATGAAGACATCACGTTCCGGTACAGTACAGAGTGAAATCAATATCGTTGCAATTTATCACGTTTGGATTCCGCACTGCGAGCGTCTGTCCCCGGAGTGTGATTGGCCACATCTATAGTGGTCACACGTTACTTGAATAACCGGTTACATTAACATTACTTCGTTTGAAATATAGCCCTTATATTAAATTATTCTCCAACTTAGAATTATAAGCACTTAAAGACCATACAGGCCTACATCGACTTGACTTACCCCAAATGTTAGGGACTGAGCCAAATACATAATTGAGAATTGTATTATAACCACCGTATGTAAACAACAGGTTCATTCATCACATATATAAGCACCTACATTTTGGTTATGTCTTCGTTCACATGTAGTGTTGTATATTAAGCCAGTTACGTCATCCAATTCTTTTCACGCTCCGAATAAACCTATTCAGGAATTTGTTTAAGGATGTCGTCGCGAGTCTGAAAAACAAGTATTATAACAAAATAATAACTTGTTTGAATATCCACTGAATACATCCGAGAGCTTATAGCTGCTTTGCTTGTTATTATTGAAAGTTTTTTATTAGGATTAAAGAAAAAAACAATTGCAAACAAAATAAGGTTATTCTTTTTTATTCGTATCTACCAAATAAAAAGTTGATGTTTCTGTAAACTGTTCACTTTAAATCTCCTAGCAGTCTTTATGTTACATTTGTTAAATGTATTTATCAGTTGTAAGATTTCCTATTTCAATTAGATTAATTCATTTCATCCGAGTTTTATTTCTTCAAAGTGGGCAAAGCTTCGTAGTAAAATCTTATTTGCGTACAATAAATCTTTGATGATTTGCTGCTCGTAAACTTTGATGTTTTCTTCAACGTGTACCATTTACGTCTCTCAAGTCCTTTTGTATTTTGAGTTGAGATAATATTAATAACCTTGATCTTTAGGGTTCTGTACCCTAAGGGTCCAAACGGAGCACTATTGGCTATTGCTGTCACTCACGCGTCCGTCTGTTTGTCTGTCCGTCGTTTGTCAAACATTTTGTTCTGAAGATTTTTTTTACTTCCCATTGACCTATTAACTTGAAATTTGGTGATAATGTTTATTATTACGTATATTTTACTAATAAATACCAATATATTGATTAATTTGTACGGAACCCTAAATAAGCGAAGTCTGACCAGAGACTTCCAGAGACCAAACGCGTTGGCCGATTTTGATGATTCGTACGTCAATCGATGCGTCTTAATCTTGCGAGTGTCACTGGCTACATTAAAATTAGGAAATAGAAAAATGGCGGCTTTTTGGCGCCATATTGTGGGGGCCCAATTTTTTGTTTTTTTTACCTCGCGCACAAAATAGTTCGTGACGTCGAGTAGGGGAACCTTAAGCCAGTTACGTCATCCAATTCTTTTCACGCTCCGAATAAACCAAAAAATAAAATAAAGGGTTTTAAGAGGCAATTTCATGGGAATAAAGTATACATATTCGCCAGCTGGCTGAACAAACCCAGATGTATTCTCCGACTGCACAGCATGATTTTCTTCTTGTTTACGTCTTTTTATTTCGCTTTTTAAGCAGTCGGGTTTTTTGTTTTTTTTAAATATTTTTTTCTTTTGTTTTAATTATCCCTGACCTGCCTTCAGCTTTTCAGATTTTGTTACTAGATTTTCAAAAGTATTACCAACCTATAATTTTCTGTTGTTCAGAGAGAAAACGCCAATTCAAGGCAGGATTTAATAGCTAGTCGGTAGTTCTGAAACTGCTACATAAAAGTAGTATGTCGAGTAAAGAAACACGGGCAGGTAGTGTTTGTACGGACTCCTTTCGCGCGTTCAAATGTAGACGACGTCTCGGGCATAGGAATCCCTGAGCGAAGCCAGGGGCCATCAAGGAAACGTAAAAGCTCTCGGCAAATAACCTCAATGACCTAAACTTGCTCCGGCTGTACCTCGGGAATGGAATCCCTCTCGCTATTATTTACATGACCCTACTGTGCAAATACAAGATAAGATAAGATAAGTCTTTATTTGCCTTAAACATGGTATAAAGTTGTTACAGTCGGGTTTTGATATAATGTCCACATGTTTAGCTATACAGAATATGTATCAATTGCATGCAAAATAATTAATACACAAGTTAAAGGTGAACTACACAATGTCACAGATTACTAATTGGTAATACAATAATAGTCATTCAGATCATACATCACTAATACATTTTCATTAATTCCTGTAGATACATATTTTATATTTTCAAGTTAAAGAAATCTTTAATGTCATAAAAATTATGTCCATTCAGCCACTTATATAGTTTGTTTTTAAATGAGTTAGTATTATTTAATAATTTTAGTTCTTTTGGTATTTTGTTGTATATACGTACACACATCACAAGGCAGCTTTTAGCATACTTGGCTGACTTAGGAGTTTCCTTCAAAATAAGTCTGTGGGGATCCCTTGATGGTCGAGAGATTACTTCATACGCACTGTTGAACAATCCCTTATTACTGTACACAAATTTACAGATTTCGTATATGTATATTGAGGGAAGTGGTAATAAACCTAGCTTTTTAAAAAACGGTTCGCAGGATTCATCAGGATTGAGTCCACAAATGGCTCTGACGCATTTTTTTTGTGCAATAAATGCTCTGTCCTTATCCGTACTGTTTCCCCATAAAATAAGCCCGTAACGTAAAATAGATTCTATATATGCGTGATATGTAGTTATTGCCGTTTTCCTATTGGTCACGTTCTTAACTTGCCTGAGAGCATAAGCAAATTTGTTAATCCTATTGCACAAATTATCTACATGTAATTTCCAATTTAAGTCTTGGTCTATGAGTACACCCAAGAATTTGGTTTGTGTAACTTCTTTCAGTCTATCAATATTAAGTTTAAAATTGTATTTAGCATGTTTAGATTTATTAAATTGTATAAATTTGGATTTGTCTAAGTTGATTCTTAATTTATTTATTTGTAACCATTCTAAAATATTGTCAATAGTATTATTAATGTCCATTTCATGGTCAGATATTGATTTATTTTTCTTATCAGACGTCACGATAATTGAAATGTCATCTGCAAATAATATACATTTATAATTAGTCACTAGTAGTATGTCATTTATATATAATATAAATAAAATGGGTCCTAAGACACTCCCTTGAGGTACGCCGCATTTATTTTCCCTGGAGTCAGAAGAATAAGAAGAAAGTAAGTTATCGTGTACTTTATCTATGACAACGTATTGTTTCCTAACACTTAAATAAGACGCAATCCACTGCAGTGCTAGTCCTCTCACTCCAATGGTTTCTAGCTTTTTTAATAAAACGTCATGTGCTACAAAGTCGAAAGCTTGCGACAGGTCGAAAAACAGTCCAAGTCCAACTTGACCGTATTCAGGCTTTTATTTTGGTTTAACTTGTTTTAAATTGCTTATAAAAACGATCATGAAAAATATCTGGGCTTTTGCAAAAAAGGGTGAGAGGTCTTTGTTAAACCCATTATCTGTCAGTTAGATGTTATAAATCCTATGTAATTGGGCGAGCCTCTTGTAATTGACCTGGTTCAAATCCGGGCAGGAGTCTAGTGCTGCTACTTTCAAGTTCCTAATGGAAAAATACAATAACACTTTTTAAATGTTAGTCTAAACTTTTGTAGAATTAATTCCGAGTCCGCTCTACGTGGTTTAGTAACAGCTTTGTTCAAAGCAAGTAACATTTAGTAGTTCAAGTTGGTTTAGGCCATGCCACACGTTAAGACAAATCCCGCAATCGAAAGTTTGCCAGGTGAACCGACCAGCGAGCAAAAACTTTGTTTTTGTTGTGGTTACTGTACAGTTACTCAAAGGAAATGCTTTGTCGTTACGATGATATGATTTTAAAAAGTAATTGAAATAGAATAGGTATGTAGTTAATAGTAGCCCTTAGCTGATTAGAATGTTTTTAGGGTTCCGTACCCAAAGGGTGATAACGGGACCCTATGACTAAGACTCCGTGGTGCGTCTGTCTGTTTGTCTGTCTGTCACCAGGCAGTTTGTATTTCATGAAACGTGATAGCTAGACAGTTGAAATTTTCACAGACGATGTATTTCTGTTGCAGCGGTACGGAACACTTCGTGCGCGAGTCCGACTCGCACTTGGCCGGTTTTAATAGAGAAATGAGAAAAAAAAAAATAAGCACCGGACATTTTGACTTAACATTTTACACCATTTTATATTTTGTGAAAAATAGCTCTTTGTCTCTTGTCATTTTGAAGGATTTTAAAAAGAAGCTTCTAAAGCCTTATCTCATTAAAATGCTGTATTTCCTGCACTTAGTATTAAACGGTAAATAAACCGGCTCCACAATAATAAACAGTCTTTATTTTTAGGGTTTAGAAATATCTTCTTAGAATAGCTAGTGTAAATAAAGATACAAAGAGAGAAAAGGCTGAACCACTTAACAGACTTTATTAGATCCTATATTTCTTATGTATATGAGACTTCGTAATTAGCTGGTAAATGAACGAGCCTATAGTTATGTCCTGGGCACAACTCCAATACCCGGCTGTAAGTGCACGATATAGTTAATTGTTGTGATCGCTAACGCCAAAATGTTACTGGTATATAAGACCATTGACCTCGCGTTGTATTTTTATTCGAGTCGATATTTACAGATGCAACTGCAGCCACATGTCTGTGTTCAATGCTCTGAAATTGGGTTAGATAATTGAAATAAAAAGTTAAGAAGAAACGATAAATGAAAAGATCGTTTTTGATGCACAGCATCTGGATTCTGTTTATTATGAACTGACCTGAATAAGCAACGTCTTTCACCAGCTTAAGAACACGCTCGCATGCGCGCCAGTGCATGTTTTAATTCTGACAGATTCTGTAAACAAATGTATTATTGGTATGCTCCGAACAGCTAACCGGACCAGCATATCCGCTTCCTTTGTACAACGTTAATACTACAAACCGTCGATAGCAAACACAATACGTGCGATGGAAATATTCCTTGCAGATTTTTGCGAAAATATTTCATAACTTTAACAAAATCGTATTATTGTTTTAGATTTTCCTCGTGTTGAAGTTGCTCCAGAAAACCCTTTGCGGGTAGAAATAGATGGTGTGGCTACCATGCAATGTAAAGTAGATGCCAAGCCTAAAGTGAGCACCGTGAGATGGACTAGGAACGGAAAATTCATCTCAAACTCTTTCACTCATACTATCCAGGGAGTTACAGTGCAGGACGCGGGCAAATATACATGCAGTGCTGACAACGGCCTCGGGCGCCCCGGAGAGAAAGAAATGTACCTCGATGTACTATTCCCTCCGAGTGTAACAGTCGAGTCCAAAACTTATGAAGCCGAGGAAGGCGGAAATGTCGAAATTCGTTGCGAAGTTTCAGCGAACCCTGAGCCTACATCCATTGATTGGACGATGGAAGGAAGATATACCTACCTTCTAATTTCCTTTCACTTCCTTTTCCATACAATCTTTCTTTATTTATAAAGGAAGCGAAAAATTAAAGGAATTTTTATACTTCGTTCCTTATGGAGAGCAAATTTTCTATTTCTCTGCTAATTAAAGTAGGTAATGAGATTCTAAAATAACATTGCATATTTTCTAATATACTCACGTTCTATTCGAAGATGATCCGTAGACTCGACTTTCTTAACTTCGTTCTCGAATGCACATGAATAAATGCCCCGGATATGCTTATATAATGCCAGGATAGGCTCGTTCATTTACCAGCTAATTACGAAGTCTCATATCCTACTTGAATATTATAAATGCGAAAGTTTGCGAGGATGGATATAATTATGTATGTATGTTTGCTACTCTTTCACGCAAAAACTACTCAACGAATTTGAATGAAACTTTACAGTAATATAGGTTATACATCAGAATAACACATAGGCTACAATTTATAATGTTTTTTTTTTGTAATTTGGTCATAATATAACGATAAATATCAAGTAAGTCGGAAAAAAATCTGCTCTCTAAGAGCTATCTTCACGTGCACTGCCTAAACCGTTGGATTGTTTGTCTTAAATAGTTCTAAATAAAAGTCCTTGACAGCATATATCTACCTTTTATGTGGAAGCCACTATGACAAAAAAAATTAGAGATTCTTATTTAAATTGCAATAATGTAACCCAAAGTAGCAAAATATTGCATATAAAATTCATTCATTAGCGTGCGCTGAGAAAACTATTGATGGTACATAACAAATATGTCCTAATTTCATCTGCCAAACTCATCCAGTGGCTTATCAAAATGAAGGGTTTTAAGAGGTGATTACAAAAATATATACCAATAATATGTTTAAAAGAGTTAAAAAAATTATAACTTAAAAGTTATAAATAAAAAAAACCAGCCAAATGCGAGTCGGACTCGCGCACGAAGGGTTACCTACCATTATCAAAAAAACGGCAAAAAAATCGCGTTGTATGTGAGCCCCACTTAAATATTTATTTATTCTGTTTTTAGTATTTGTTATTATAGCGCCAACAGAAATACATCATCTGTGAAAATGTCAAGTGTCTAGCTATCACGGTTCATGAGATACAGCCTGGTGACAGACAGACAGACAGACCGCGGAGTCTTAGTAATAGGGTCCCGTTTTACCCTTTGGTACGGAACCCTAAAACGCATTCTAATCAGCTAAGGGCTACTATTGTGTATTTAGACAATAGTAGCCCATAGCTGATTAGAATTCGCGCATTCGATTTCAATTACTTTTTTGTAAAATATTATATAATCGTAACAACAAAGCATTTCCTTTGAGTAATTGTAGAGTAACCACAACAAAAACAAAGTTTTTATTCGCTGATCGGTTCACCTGGCAAACTTTCGATTGCAGGATTTGTCTTACATGTGGCCTGGTCTAAACCAACTTGAACTACTAAATGTTACTTGCTTTGAACCAAGCCGTTACTAAACCACGTAGAGCGGACTCGGAATTAATTCTACAAAAGCTTAGACTAAAAGAACAATGGCAGGTGCCTATACATTATTTTAGCTGACATTAAAATCCTACTTCATTAAATAAATAATATCTGGTCTAACTCAGGACGATGTTTTGAACTAGTTTGTGCAATAATTTTTGTTCGAGAATGTCGAGAATAATAGATATTCAGTTATAAACTTTTGTAGGTTATGTCTGGGTAACTTTTAATAATGTGTTTAATATGTAATATAATTCAATTTCGTGAAAGTAAAAGTGGAATATCGCATTAGTATTTCCCTTACCTAGTTATTTCAGCATGAAATGTATAATATACTCTTTGGAAAGAGTATATTTAATTAAACTAAGCGACTTTGACGTGTATCAAAAGGTCGTCGTCAACAACCAAGCTATATTATTTTTAGACTTGGATACTAGTCTTTTTGCCAATCATTAATTGAAAGTAATTCATTTATTTCTACTACACTCAATGATATTAAAATAAACAGATATGTTATGAGCGCGCGCATTTTGAAGACTCGAATAGGTCACAATTGTGACCTTTAATCTTTAGTTTATGTGAAGAGGCGAAGAGCGATAGTCTTTGTTGAAACAAAAACAAAATAAAATAAATGCCATCGTGTATATTTGTAATTTATTTATTTATTGATTAAAATAAATAATTTTTAATGTTAGATGAATGAAAAGTGTGTATGTGTGCTACCGCTATGTGCGGCACACTTTTTTCAATTAATTTGTGAGTGTATAACGTATCTGTTTAATTGAATATCATTGACTACACTACAATATTCTTACATGCCTGCAAGGAACATTATAAATACGTAGAGACGCAGGAATTAAGCAGTATAATTTAAATACAGCGAAGTCTTTATATTGAATAAATTCTTAGAAAAAAGCGCTTAAAATATTAATACTTAAGTATGTTTCTAAAAATTTAAATGAACACACGGGAACCATAAAACTGGTAGCTAAAACAGCTAGCTATTTTTAATTACTTGTTTGAAAATCTACCTTGAAAGTAATGAAATTTTAAATTATTTAGAACGAAACTATTGCCGCTTCCGACTTCCGATCAGCAAAATGTTCTTTGAGAACTGGCATCAAATATTATACGTCTTACAGTACGAGATATTCTATCTCTTCCAATGAAGTATTTATGTTTTCTGAGAATGCGCTTGCCATTAGATTCGACCGGGTCGGATACAACATGCCCAGCATTCTATCCAAGAAATAATTACTCCTACACCAGAATGTGAATGAAAATACAAATTACATTGAAGTTTAAACTGTCTGTTAAATTTGGGAACAACTAAGTTTAAAACGATTATATTTGTGCGACTGCCAAGCGTAAAGATTTTGGCAATATTCACCAAACTGTGGGTTTTGCCTGAATGCGGATAGAGCCATGTTTAATGGTGAACATTTTCCGATGCTATACAAAGTTATGTTTGTGAATTTTCAAAGCACGAATGTAAATTGTATCTAAAATAAATTCAGCGTCCGGAATAAAATATATTGTTAGGAAATAATGAAAAATAGCGTACGTGTTGAACAAAATTGCGTTTGCAATTTACTGTCCATATTTTTATTTATTTATACAGCGGAAAAAGAAATAAAAGATGGCTACTATTTTCAAATGAAACACCTCACACCGGACTAAGGTTAATATAATTTCTTGCGTAACAGGTAGTGGATACGGTGACTCTTCGCTTGTCGGGCGCGGTTGCCACAGTGCAATAGGCCACAGTGGAGCTCCCTAGTAAGACCACTCGCACAACCACCCGGCACGTCACAGATCCGCCCCTGGACGACTTCATCCCTCGCATGCGATTCAAGCTGTGCTTACAGGTCAATCAAGATGTCTGCAGCGAGTACACGGAAGCAGAAAGTGAGTACCTAATTAGTTGTAGACTTATATTACGTACCTAATTTAATACAATAAATACCTATACATAATACATAGTCTGTCCATCTGGAACAATGTATCTTTTAAATGGTGAAATAATTTTTCATAAAGGAGCAGTGTGCCGGAGATTCCCCTCCCACAAACTTAATGTATCTTAAATTCATATAAAATTCTCACTCTCTCTTTATTTATTCATCATCGTCAGCCTATTAATGTTCCCATTGCTGGGAAACAAAGTCAACCCCAGAAGGGGTGAAATAGGGGATACAAGTTTGTATGCTCATTTTTAAATAAACTAAGACCGTCTGGAAGCTCAGTTAGATTTGCCACAACTGACCAGGAGATCAGAATCCTGAAGTAAAAAAACCGGGGCTGGAATCAGGAGTGATGACTCTCAAACTACCAGGACAACAGAAACATAGGATAGATGGGCCCCTTTTCCGCACTAAGACTCCCATTTGGCCCGTTGTGCGTGCAGGCCTAGTCTCTGTGAGAGGGAATGGACCGTAATCCTCCACGCGGACCCAATGCAGGTTGGTGGATGTAATATATCTTCGAATTTTTGGTTCTAAGACATGTCGGTTTCCTCACGATGTTTTCCTTCACTGTTTTGAGAGCAGTTGATGAAATAATTTAGACAAAGTAAAGCGCCTGCCTGGGTTTGAATCCACGACCCCCAACTTGTAAATCGCGAAAGATACCACTGGGCCATCACTGCTCTCTTTATTTATAACACGCATAAATAAATAGGGCTATATAATTTAAATATAAAAGCAACATAATTAATAAAGAAAATACATGTTAATAAATGAAATTCTTATTTACAAAGGTAATGCAAAACAAATAACAAAATGTTGGTAACATTTTAGTGATTTTCCTGTTTATTTTCAGCTGTTCACTTTCAATCTGACGTCTTCCCGAGGGCCAATTTTATTAACTTGTATCCGGGTCAATTAATGAATATTATGGTGTAATAAATAGCTTTTATGAAAGCATTAATACAAGGGAAGACTTATTCAAGTGCCTTTAATATTTTCGCTGATGCAAATTATTTTTGATAATAGCAGCATTAAAAGCTGTATCTTACAAATTGGGGTACAGTTATCTTGATAGATTAATAATAATAATATAGCTTTTTATTCAGAACTCTTAACTAATTACAATGGATTTCAACTTATAGTATAACTAGCTTCTGTTAGCGGCTTCGCCCGCCTGTATTATACATATAAACCATTCTCTTGAATCACTCTATCTATTAAAAAAAACCGGATTAAAAATCATTTGCGTAGTTTTAAAGATTTAAGCATCGATAGGGACAGACAGCGGGCAGCGGCTTTGTTTTAGAAAACCGAAGAAAACCGTTTGTCCTGGTATGGTCATGTGATGAGGAGGGATGAAACGCATGTTACTAAAAAAGTTATGAATATAAACGTGGAGGGATGGCGAGGGAGAGGAAGGCCAAATAAAAGATGGATGGACTGTGTGAGGAGTGATATGAAAGAAAAGGGAGTCAGTGATAGCGTGACGGGGGACAGGACGGTATGGAAAAAGGGAACATTTTATGCCAACCCCAAGTAACATGGGATAGGGGCAGGAAGATAATGATGCTTAGCAGTAGCATTTGCAAGAACAAGACAATGGAAGCTGTCCTTAAATTTGTAAACTATATGGCTTTATCAGCAAGTCAGATTTCTGAGCAAGAAATCCGTCACGGGTAACTGAGCTCTCAAAGCCGGGTCAAAGTTTTAAAGCACAAAATTAAAAGACGCTTAGCGAGCTATGCTATTAATTTCTTTAAGCGAAACATTAGCAACGAAATGTTCTGAAAAGAGCCGGAATGACCAACATAGCTTTTAGAATCACTAGTTTTACGAGTTCATTAAGGGCCTGGACACATCACCACGGCGCGGCGCCGCCACCGTGGAACGGCACGGCACGGCTTCGCGCCGCGGTACGGTGCTTTGTACGCTCGACAGTTGATCTTTCGCAGGTGTTACGGGAACGATTTACTTTTGACAACTCTAATCCGTAATGATTAAAAGTTTGTCTGAGTGGTAGCTTCGGTGATGTCGCGCCATCACACGGTGTCGTGTACAGTGCGCCGCGCTAACCCGCTCGGCAGTTGATCTTTCGCTGTCGCTAAATTCGCAGAAGCTAGTACAAAAAAATAAAATAAATATCGATGAAGACTTGTTAATTAATTTATACGTCGTTCGCGGTTATATATCTAGACAAAAATTGCAAGTTTGACACGTTTGAACCGATGGTTTAGGCTCGGCGCACCGTGCTGCGGAACGCGCCGTGCCGTTGCACGGTGACGGCGCCGCCGCCGTGGGGATATGTCCGCGCCGTAGGTTTGTCGTTGGACTGGCTAGCTTATGTGAAACTAGCTGTGCCTTTGGCTTCGCTCGGATAGACTTTAATATCCTATATAGGTACAATAACGGAGTCAGATAACATTGCTACGTACTGGGCGGACCAAATATGTATCGTCAAAAAGGATTAGCCGTTCTCTAGTTATAAGCGCAATAGTAGAAAGAAATAACTGAAGCCTTAAGCTCGCCTTTGTACGTAAGTTGTCCTTTTGTATTGGGTTTGTTTGTTTTGTGTACAATAATAAATATGAATAAGAAATAAACTTTTAGTTGCGAGTAATTATAAGAAAGAGATTGCTGCAATTCGGCAAACTACCACCAAGCTGGACACGCCAACTTACTGAAGAATATACTAATAATAATAATAATAAATTTTTATTCACGGAAAATTACAGTTTGGTACAAGAAAAATGAGGATATGTTACAACTAATAGGTAGAATATTATTATGACACTGAATTGTATGTTGCATAACCTGTACTTAATAGATTAACCCTGCCTCTTAAACTAGGATAACCTGTATCTTAAGACACAGTGTTCGGCCATGAGATTCATTTATAACATAATTTATACAATAAAACAAAAAGTGAGCTGTGTCGATCTGGCTTAATGAATACCATAATAATACTTATTTTCCTAATTTAAAGTTCGTGTAGCAATGTATGGGGTATGTTTATTTATTTATGAATTAGGAGTTGAATGAATGCTTTGGGTAGGTGTCTGTATTTGTGTGTGTACGTTTGCGTGTCGTGTCTGTGAGTGACTGTGTGTATGTGTGTGAGTGACTGTGTGTATGCGTGTGTGTGCGTGAGGGTGTGTGTGAGAGAGAGAGTGTGTGGTATTATGTATATATTAGGCAATGTAGGTGAGTAAAGACTCCGTAAAGGAATAGTCCTTCTGTAGTAGCCACTCTATTACTTTAGATTTAACTATGTGTGAATTTAGATCAAGCAGATTTAGTTCTTTATGAATCTTGCCGTAGATGTGTGTACTTAATGTATAATATTGGTGTGTTGCGAATGTTGTTTTGTGCTGAGTACGTGGGAGAAGATTTGTTCGCTTGCTTGAGTCTGGTTTTGGCAGGGTAGAATGCCTTCTTCGAACCGATTGAAGCACAAAGAGGTGTCGGACCGTTAGAACCTTGCAGTTAGAGTACAGTTCCGTTGTTGGATATCTGTAGGGCTTTCTTGTCATAACTTTGAGTATGGCTCTTTGCGCTCTCTCTATTCGAAGGAAGTTACTTTTTGTGGCACCGCCCCAAACGGTAATGCAGTACCCAATGACCGATTGGACTAGGGCATAATAAACCATTTTTAGTGTGCTAGGATTTGTAGACTCCCTGAGAGCCTTAAAGATATGTATAAGTCTCAACGTTCTGGTGGTGAGGGCATCGATTTGTATGTCCCATCTTAGTCCATCATCTATAAGCACTCCCAGATACTTTACACAGTAAGTTCTTTTAAGTGCTAGACAGCTACATGGTGCTGGTAGGTTTGAGCATGTATGAGCAGTTATGAAGAAATTGTGGGATGGTGTGGTATTTCGTCGGATTTTTGGAGGTTCAACGTGAGTAAATTTGAATTGAGCCAACTGATTATTTCCGACATTGCTGCTTCTGCATTTGCCTTAACGATGTCCCAAGTAGATCCACAAACGAGGATAGCAGTATCATCAGCATATGCGTAGATTTTACAGTTTGGGAGGCTCATCCTGCAAAGATCATTGACATAGATTTGAAATAGTATAGGGCCCAGTATGCTGCCTTGAGGGACGCCGCAAGTCACAATTTCGTCGTCACTAAGGTATGTGCCAATTTTAACGCATTGTTTGCGGTTTCGGAGGTAATCTTTAAAGATTTTAAGTCGGGTACCACGAATCCCAAGAAGTTGCAGCTTTGAGGTAAGTATGGGAACAGAAACTGTGTCAAATGCCTTAGAAAGGTCCAGAAAAATACCCAGGCATTTTCTTTTTTTGTCCAAGTTCGTCCAATTGGGTGAGATCAAGTACAGCATCCTCTGTTGACACCCCTGGCCGGAAGCCATACTGATTGTCAGCAATTATTTTGTGTTTGTCCAAGAAGCTCCTTAAACATTTGTTAAGAATCTTCTCAAGAATTTTGGATAGTGCTGGCAGGACTGATATTGGTCTATAATTATTGACACAGTTTCTGTCCCCGCCCTTATGAATTGGATGTATTATTGCCTTTTTAAGGGCATCGGGGAACACTCCTGTCTGTAAACATCGGTTATAGAGGTACGTTAATGGAGTGACCAATATATGGCGACAGGTTTTTAGGAGCAAGGACGATATCCCATCCCAACCAACGGCACAATCATTGCGTAGTTGAAGAATAAGAGACTCTATTTCTGCTTCATCTGTTTGTAATATAGCAAGAGAGTTGACAGGTGAGTTTTGAGCATCACGTATAGGAGAGGGGGATTGATTGCTCGCAGATATTGATGGATTATGAGTCCGTATAATATTTGCCGCAAGATTTTTACCCACATTACTAAAAAATTGACACACATCGTTTAAGGAACTTTTAGGGTTCTCTTTGGTTCTTAGCAGCTCAAGAGGACTACCATACATTTTCTGTGTGTTGGTTATTTCCTTGATTGTTTAACACATAGCCTTAGGGTTATTTCTGGCTTTCTCAAGCTCGCTCGTTTCATAGGCTATTTTTAACTCCCTAAGTAAGTTATTGCAAAAATTCCGATAGCGTAAGTAATTTTAAGAATTAAGTTATCAGGTGCCTTTTTCGTTTTCAAATGCATTTTGTCTTGATTATTTATACATTTATGTAGACCAGGCGTAATCCATGGTTTTATTGTTCTTTTTCGGCTTGGAATTTTAACTTGCACTGAATACTTTGATATGACAGATTTTATACTATTTATAAATACGTTCATGGATTCGTTTGCGTCATCGATTTGGTAAATTCGAGTGAGGTCCAACTTTTCTAGCTCTAGCGTAATAGCTTGGTAATTTAGGTGAGTGATGGTGTTAGATGACTTCCGAGCTGGGTTGGCATTGGCAATAGTAAGCAGAACCGGTTTATGGTCTGTAACATATGAGTCTAATACCAGTGAGGTAGCTGGTAGGTTAGACTTTAGAAATATGTGATCGATACAATGTTCCAGCCGAGTAGGAAATAGGTGAGTTGGCATAAGCCCCTGAGAGGCATTTAGACTAAGGTAGTCAAAGCAGCGATCATTCCTATTGTTCGGTGTTATGTCAATATTTAAGTCACCTACGAGTGCTATATTAGGGCATTGGGATAACTGATCATATACATTGTTTAAGCTGGTTGTGAAATTTTCAAAGTTCTCTTTGGAGTTAAGCGATGGAGAGCGATAGACCGCCACCACAGCCAAATTTTTTGTCAATTTGACATACGAGGCAATTTTCGCCCTTAAAATTCGGTTCCCACACAGAAGTGTGAAGTCCTAATTTCGTGTAGATAATAACGCCATCATTTTGATTAGAGTTGGTACCCGTCGAGTGACACACAAATCCGTCCAGCGCCGGCAGGTAATTAGCTTTACTGATACTGGCCACAGAGATGTTCTGGCGCAACTTGAGAGCTGAATGAACAGAACTTTATGTCAAATTAAACTTCAAGTTGCTTGTTATACAAGGCGCAGTAAGCATGCTTCATATCTATTGAAATCGAGAATTTGTAACTTACTTGGGTAATAATATCTGCAACTTTTATAACTTCTGCAATCTCTTTAGAATCATGAATTTGGCAAAAAGACGAGCCATCTAACCATTAGATGAATCCTACAAAAGTTAAAAACGTCGTTTTGCCCTTCAAGTAATCCTTATAAAACCAACTGAAACCCCCTACTGAACTCATTTTAATTTATAGCGAGTTCTTAAAGTATAAAGAGTAAGGTCATATTGGTATAAACGCGAGGCAAGTTGTTCGGTTCGCTCCTTTAGGGTGACACGCTCCATAGCTTCGGCATAGAAACTATAAGTACCTAGTAAGAATTTTTCACCGTCAGTGATATCAAAAGGTTCATCGACTTCTTTTACGAAAGTTTATTAAAATCTGGCGAAGAAACGCCATAGCATTTTAGTTTCACGATTCATTGATCTACAAAGCCAAATTAACCAGCAAAGGATTTTTTTTAAGCACTTTTAAATATTGATACTAATCACATCTGTGGAGTTTCGCTAGTCTAATTTAGTTGTTGATTCTAGATGGGTACATTCATGCTACAACTGTTGTAGCATGTTAATAGTTTGATGTCTGAACTAAACATGGTCGTCAGTTGAAACCATAACCGAATATTCGGCTCCCCATCCAGTTTCGGTCTAAACCTAAATTATGTTATAAAAAAAGTGCGATTCGGACTCGCGCACGAAGTGTTCCGTACCATTATCTTCAAAAGCGGCAAAAATATCACGTTTGTTGTATGGGAGCCCCACTAAAATATTTATTTTATTCTGTTTTTAGTATTTGTTGTTATAGCGGTAGACAGTTGAAAAATTCAACTGTCTACCTATCATGGTTCATGAGATACAGCCTGGTGACAGACTGAGAGACGGATCGGTGAGTCTTAGTAATAGGGTCCCGTATTCACCCTTTGGGTACGGAACCCTAAAAAAAAAAATATGTTGAAGTCCCAAGCCCACAAGTACTCGTGGATGCAAGCCTGTTGCTAATAAGTGACCAAACAATTCAGAAGTAAAATAATACCGGGGCTGGAATCATGAGTACTTGTGTGTAGACTACCAGAACAACAGAAATATAAAGAACAAAAGTATATCCGGGGATGGCATCGTGTGTGGTGAAGACTCTCAAGCTACCAGGGAATCAGATTCATGAAGAAGTAGAAAATTACAAAATCTATATTAACCAGAGCGAAGCCGGGGCGGGCAGCTATTTATTAGATACATTGCGATGATTGAGTTATCGATGCTCAAAAAAACAAAGAATCTGCAGAAGCAAATCGTTCCGTGCATATCGAATACGTAATAATAACTACGTAAACAAAAGAGTTTCAGAAACCCGATAGCAACTAGTATCTAGCTGCAATCGAATCCCGAGTGGTTCTAACCCTTAATGATGCCCATCAGTCCGCATTACTCTATTAAAGAGATAACCATCCTCCTGCAGGCTTAAGTAACTGGATTCTCTGAGCTCATGTGTGTGTTATCATCTGACACTGAATCAATTTTGACGTGGGCTGCCCACAAATTCGATGCAGGAGTCTCGCAAAATCCTGCCTCGAAATTGTGACTCTACTCAAAAGACCACTATTTCATAAAATACCACGTCCAAACCCTATTATAAATGAATAATATTATAATCCATTACCCTTATTTGACAGCTACAGCTTGGGGTGTGGCTACTCTAGGAATGTGTGACATTCCCAGAAATACATTTATCAAGTGCCTACACAACAATTAGTAGAAAAAGTTTCAAGATGATTACTTTTGCGAGAATCCGAAAACAGCGCTCTGAAAAGCTATACAGACAGATCTTCATTCTTCATGCTCTGTGTGCACGAATACGCCGATTTTACAGAGAGCTTGCATCCCGACCATTTTGCACTGCACAACTTGCATGCTCTTTCTGGCATCCTGGTAGCGTGGGGATCACACGAGTTACTTATTGCCGCCACGCCTTTAGGATTATTTAGAATTCGCCATAGCTGAGGCGAATATGTTACTTACGTTATTTTCCGGAACCCTAAATGGTAGCAAGGTCGCATTTGGGTCTAGAAATTTCACATCACCGCGTGACACTTAATATTCTGTGCTTCGTTACTTTGTTGTTAATAGAACCCACACAGAGACACGGTAAACGTGTTATTTAAAACTCCATTAAGAATGGCTAGCACAGCTGAAGCGATTAAAGCCCAACCGTACGTACACTCCGCCTCCGCCCAGTCTAAATTATGGACCTTTTGAATACGCCATAGCCGAGTAAAACGAGCTCACTTACCTGGATATATTTGCTCTATCGCTAACCAAAATGCTGGTAGGAAATAGTGTGACTTTTCTAAGAAGTTGGAAAGCTATATAAATAATTGTTAAGTACAAAAGTTGAGCATAGCTCAACAAGTTACGGGGACGATTTACTTTTGACAACTCCAATCATTAAAGATTCAAAGTTTTTCCGAGCGGTAGCTTGTTATCAATCATAAATGTTGTTTCATAAAATTTAATACCGTTACAAACACAATCTTCCACCAAAATGGTTTGTGTTCATACCTATACTGTATACATATAAACATTGTATATACTGTACACAACGCTTATTTATTTAACGTTGCCCAACTATACATAGGGACATTATGTTGGTGAAATGCTTGTTTTTACTAAATCTCAAGCCATTGTGATAGGAAGTTTTCATTGGATGCAATTTATTTTTAGTATCGTCAGACAAAACTGGCTGAAAATAAAACAAGAAATAACTTGGCGACGTATGTCCTAGTAATTACCTCGCAGGTCTCGTTCCAGCGTTTTGTTTTGTGTTCATGAGAGTTTCGGCGTGACACTGTTCTCTGTTCACCTGGCTTTTCACCAAATGTTTCGGAATTTATTCCAATTGAATTTAATCTGAACATAAAGTGTTTATTTTAAAACTTTTATTTATCTAAGGTTGTTTTACTAATTTCGATTAAGTTCTGATTAAATTGAGAGAAACTTGAAATATCAGTTCATGTAAATTATGTGCCTCTGAATATGTATATAAATAGTACCTTCGACTAGATATCTGAGTTGTGAAAAAGACCCTTTAGTAAACCAGGCCAAATGTCATTTACCAAGAAGAGTCAGAATTCGGAGTTTCCGGCTTTAAGGTTGGTCTATTTAGATGAAAAGCATACGACCTTTGCCGATCACAGGCTGTGTAAGGATGTGACTATTCTCGATAATTGAGGAAGCAGCGCAATGTTACACGTCCTTTCATTTCGTGTACGCCTGGTAGACATACCCCTAAACTGCCATGTATTAATAATTGAGTATCTTATTAATGCTGAGTATGACGAAACATAAAAGATAATAAGGTATTTGTATACATAATATGTCATTATTTTATGGGATTATAACAATCGTGACTTGACGGAAAACTGTTCATAATTACCTACTAATATCACAACTATTAAAGACACACTTATCATCACGCCTGTGTGAAAGGTTGGGCAGAGTTAGTACCTCATTTCGTCATCCCATGTAATAGAGGGCAAGGCCTTCAACCAGAAACCTGCTGTGAAATCTAGACGGATAAACCCAATCACACTTTAAAATTAAATAATCCATACTAATATCATAAATTCGAAAGTAACTCTGTCTGTCTGTTACCTTTTCACACCTAAATAGGGTATGGTAGGGTAGGGTAGGTAGCTATGTAGGGTAAGGATGGGTCGGTTGGTTGGTAGATAGGTAAGTAAGGTAGGGTACATAGGTTAGAGAGGTAGGTAGGACAGCTAGTTTGAAATATTTATACGAATAAAATCAATCTAATTCGTCATTTATAATATTGAAACGTGAGAGTAATTATTAATAAATAATGCCACGTGACTCCAATATAATGTACTTAATTTTAAAGCAACTATAGAGAAATATAACAGATCTAAAGTAAAAAAAAAATACTCATACTCTTTACTTTTTATTTTGTTTTCGATCTAATAATAACCACTGTGTACCAAAAATAACTCAACTCGATTGATTATTTTCATAGAACCCGATGTAACGACGTCAAAAAAGTAATTTACCCTTCGCTAGCCTTGATTAGTTTTAAAAATAAAAGGATATAACGTTATAAAGAGCTGTAGTTACCGTCAGCGAGAATGATTCTTTATCAACTTAAGATTGCATATATCATTTGCAGGTTTTACAGCGTCAAGAGACTCTCGACAAAGTGTAATTCGGAGATGACGGGATGAAGAGGGACGGGGTGGCCAAAGAAAAGATGGATGGACTGTGTGAGGAGCGATATGAAAGAAAAGGGAGTCAGCGATGGCGTGACGGGGGACAGGACGGTATGGAAGAAGAAAACGTGTTGCGCCGACCACAAGTAACATGGGACAAGGGCAGGAAGATGATGACTTGTTCCATTCACTACCACGACGCTTTTTTGATAGAGTGTCACATGTCCAAAGCACGACTGGTCTATTTTTCTGACAGTTAATTTTATTAATTAAACTAGCTTCTGCCAGCGGCTTCGCCCTTCGCTTCGCTTATCCCGAGGGACCATATTCCCGGGATAAAAAGTAGACTATGTGCTATTCTTGACTATAATCTATATATTTGCCAAATTTAATCCAGATCCGTCCAGCCGTTTGAGCGTGAAGAAGTTACAAACATACAAACACACAATCACAAACTTTTGCCTTTATAATATTAGTGATTATTATTATCTAAGAATTGTTGTCAAAAGTGGTAAAAATTATTTTCTCTGAGTGCATATTACAATATAACAAAACTAAGACACCTTGGTTTATATACAATTTCTGCAGATATTCACGCCAAGGATCACAGGTATCACGTCCATCTCTTCGCCGCCACCCAAGGAGGCTATATTTATTACTACTGTAGTTGCCTAATGACGTCACTTGTGTACTTCCTCTAAATGCAAAAAACAATACCAATTCAAAGACACGTGGCCCGCAAAACATTAAACAAACCATTACTGCTACTAAGAAATTAATAAAGACTAATATCAGATAACTATGATGCCTCTCTTAAAGGTTACAATAATATGAAAACATTATCAGAGCAATTCCGGGTACAAAACTTAATTTGCCCGTTCATAAAGGGAACTTTCGAAGCGATAATCTTATCATAGCTTGTTTTTACTCCATCAGTTTTGCTACGCGGCCTACGGCGTAGCCGGACCTTCGTAGCATAGTCAAAGTTCGCAGCCACCAAAATAAAAACAAACGAATTTCGCCTGTTTTTTCCTTAATCTTGGCAAGATGAAGATACCACGGGCAAACGCAAAATAAATTATATTAATTCAAATAAAGTGCTTCCTCTTCGCAACACCACTCAAGATATTCGTTGCGGTACTTGCACGGTAATTAAGTACAACACTAGCTTGTAGGTTTCACACGGGGCATATGTCAATGTGACTTATTCCAGTGGTTTCAGTGGTGGTGGACTAGTTTATTATTTAACAGCACTTCAATGTGAGACTGTCTGTGGTGAATTTAGTACGAGATCCTACCGCTAAGTCTGCAGGTATAATGTTTTAAATAAAACTTAATTTTCTTTAATGATACTTGATAGTCAGTGGAATAGATTACTGCAGGGTTGCCTGGCAATTTAAAGCTGCAATAAGATTTTGTTTTAACTTTTCCTTACTAGGATTTTTTCTGTATCGTGCGTTTGCATCATCAGCTAAACTGCTAAGGATATTAATAAAAGCCCTGTCTGTTGTGCAAAAGAGGCCTTAATTCCCCTGCAGTGGACAAAAACCAGCCTTCATTACATTATCATTAAACATGGTAATATAAAATGAAATTCATATCATCATAATGTATATTACATATTAATTCATAGGAAGATTTCAATTAGCGATGCGCATTGCACGGCTATTAATAATATCATCGCATGTGTTAAAGACACGTGTTGATTCATATTTATGTACCAACATAAATTAAAATATTTCGGTGATTACAAATGGGACGTTTTTGTGCCTTTTTAAATTATTTGAAGGACAATATTGACGCAGCACTGATATTGATGGCAGCCTCGGCGCAAGCTCGCCTGAATAGCTTGCATTTTTCTCTGTCGAAAGGCCCCTTGGGACGCAAGCATTGTCATACGAAACGTGAAGCTGGTATCTTCAGTAACAGTCACAAAAAACGAAAGTATCAAGGAACTTTTGGTAAGAAACATCAGTATTTTAACGAGATACAGTTGAAACTTTCTATAAATACATCCCATTTGTGATTTAAACAATGATAGCTGGGACTATCGACAATAATGTTGCTAAAATTAGTCACTTTATTTGCACACTAAATATGCAAACTTTCCAGTAATGTCTACAGCTATTTATGTTATTCTCAACACGTGGCTATTAATCTAGAAGCATACACTTTTTGCCTTCGTTAGTAAAACCCGTCTAGACAAAGTGCGAAACGAGTATGTCAGGGGTTCGTTCAAAGTAGCACCGATTAGCGAGAAGATCAAAGAAAGCAGATTGCTTTGGTACGGCCACATCCTGAGACGTAGAGATGACAAACCTATCAAAAAGGCCCTAAATATCCCCTATGGACCGCGAGAAAAGGGTCGACCGCCCACCACCTGGTGGTCAAACATGCAGAAAGAGGTCCTGAAGGAAAACCTGAGCAGCTCCGACAACCCAGAATAGAGTTCTCTGGCGCAGACGTACAAGGAGAACCGACCCGAGTTGAACTGGGAAGAGGGTTAGACAAAGAAGAGTAAAACCCTGCTGTAATCTACAGTTCACGTAGGGGAATCATTTGCTAAATCGAGTGCACTGTTACATTACCCGTGTTTGAATTAGCGGGAAGCGACAACTGTGAGTAATGATATTACTAGGTTAAAGAGAAGCTTGATGCGTGAGTAATTTAGTCAAAAGGTGTTAGTTTAATAATGGTTGAGTTAATTGATTGCATTTGTTTAACAATTATTATCAACTAGCTTCTGCCAGTAGCTTCACCAGCGTGAAAAGTTTTTATTATCCCAAGGGAACATTATACCGGGAGAAAATGTACCCAATGTACTATTCCAGGCTATAATCTATATATGTGCCAAAGTTCATCTAGATCCGCTCAGCCGTTCTGGTGTGATTGAATAACAAATATAGGTATATCCATACAAACTTTCGAATTTATAATATTATAGTAAGAAGTAAGATTTTTGTTATTTTTGTAAGCGAGTAGTTCGATCCCTTATAAATAAAAATTTCGAGCTCTCAGTTCGTTCCCTTATAAATAAAAATTTACTGAATTAAACCGAACAAATCATAATATCTACTGTAAATGTTGACTACTGTATATTACACATTGTAATTTATTTATATTACAGATGCTCTTCTTATTATTAAAAATATTCTCAGTAAATCAAAGTAATTACTTGTTTTTTTTCTTTTGCCAAAAGTTGTCAAGTTTACTTAATTAAGTAGTCGAGCAGCTTTATTCAATCCTCAATGTTTACAAAATTGTGCTCAGTGATGTAAATTAATGATGAAATTGACGCTTAAATTAACACTTCCAACTGCTCACCCAAATCAGGGTATTTCACAGTGATTAACGCTACTTCCGTCAATGGGAATTAATTTAGAAAACCAATGACAATAATATGGTTGCAAGGTTACGAATGCAAAAGAAATCTACTACTGACATTCGCGGATGCGAATGCGAATACGAATGTTCAGTTTTTCAAATTTGGCGCCAATTGTCTATGGGTTGGTAGCAGTCGTGAGGTACGTTCCTTTTGTATTTTGTTCCGAGAATTGCCGAGTTGATACGAACTCATCCGAAGTGTCATTCCACTCCAGAGGTGTTTTCGCAAACAAAACAAGTGAATTTTGAGGTAAGAGTGTGAATAGTTATTTATTAACATGAGTAAGTCAACTTCTAGTGAAATATGGACTTATATTACACTTTACGATGCTGAACGAGCTAAATGCAAGCTGTATAACAATGAATATTCAAGAAAAGGAGGAACTGATAATGTGCTTACGAGGTTAAGTTACTTTCACTTACATTAAAAAACTTAAGAATTGAATGGATTTTGATTTTATTAACCTACTATTATCTTCAAATTGTTTTTTTTTCTGATATGCATATTCGTAAAACAATCGCAGATATATTGCGAATGCGAATGCAAATGCGAAAGCGAATGCGATCGCGAATATTCGTTACATCACTAGTAGGTACGTACGAATGTGTGAAACTCACATTTTCAACAAATGTTAACTATTAGTTCGTTCTGGTTCAATTACAATAGCCGATAACTCGGCAAATACAGGATGCGGGCGGGTCGGGGGAATTCATGGTGTATCTAATTGGTCATTGCTAAAGCACTAATATGGCCCTCGGATTGAGGTGAGGCGTATTATATCAAATTAATACGGTTCATTCCGGAACACCGCTATTCCTGGTAACAGTGGACAAACTGATAAACATATTACGGAAAAATAAACAAACGAAACATCACAGTATTATCAGTATTTCCCGAAGAGATCGACAGGGATGTATAACAATAATGATTTATTTCGACTACCAATGAAACGCATAGCGTAATAATAAATGAACATATAACTATGTTACTAAAACAATAATAACATTTAAACATACATATACAAAAATCAATAAATCATTACTTCAGTATTCCAGTGGCAATAACGAAGCAATATCCGAAATACTTTTTATATAGCATGCCCACATTTTTTTCTTGTATTGAAGGAAGATCCATTTAAGAAACCACACTGGATACTTCGATTTTCTATAGTATATTAAGAAATTTGTAATGTAAAAACCAAATATAAGTTTTCCATACCCAAGGACCGAAATTATAAGAAATTATAATAGACTTTTATACAAAATGTTAGTGTTTATAAAGAAGTAAAATTATTTGTTTACATTTGTAAAAAGTTCAGCTCTGGCAGTACTGATCCGATTACTATAAAAAAGGTAATAAATAAGTATAATAAAACAATTTCTACGTTCAGCATTTCCAACCGAATTTCTTGATGTTACCATTAATAGTGCTACGACGCTACGTCAGGCTACGTAGGAACTATTTGCTATATGCCACGCCCCTACTTCAGACTATGTAGGAACTACTCGTACTTGCTACGTGCTCAGGAGCGTAGAAAGAGAAAATCGCGCACAAGGCACGCATCATAGTTGCGCCGCTTCGTAAATTGGGGTATTCCTCGAAGCGCACCAAATGAAGCGCAGCTACGATTAAACATAGAGAAGAGCATGAAGTATTCGTAATAAATAATATCGATTGACGTTTTAACATTCAACTATGCTAATTATTTATTTATGAAAACTACCAGGAAAGCAGAAAATAACTGGAACTAGGTGCGTTTAGAAAATGTAATAAAAACTTGTGTCTATTTTTAATTGACTATTAGGGCCGAATACAAACATATCTTATTTAGTGTTTGCCCTATGTTCCTCACCCTAACCCTCTGTACGTGCTACGCCACTTATTCCGTAGTAAATATATCTCGTAGCGAAAAGAAACCGCTCACTTCAGAGTTAAGTATCCTTGAATACTTTACACTTATTTAAAAACGGTTTATAACCGTTTTAGAACTAAAATATATCATTGGTAGGTAGAGGTATGGCCACGTGTGCATTGCTTCAATTCATGTCGATGTGTTTATTATGTTTTTGTAAAAAATACATTTTTATACCTGACGGACTTACGGACAAATTATTTTCTGTATATAAAATATATTTGGAAACCTGTCAAAAAAGAAATCAAGAATTCAGATAAAAGTAAACGTACAATGACTGCACCAAAAGCAAAGCTTCCGATTCTGTCGAAAATGTTTAATATCATGGAGCTTTAAGAATTGAAATTATTGTTCAATCCAAATAAGCCTGGCTGCCAGCTATATCTACTTAAAATTAAAAATAGTATTCCCATTAGCAAACGAAAAATTGAGAACATTTTCTTCATATCCACCAAAACTGGTTTCTAACTTATACTAAGTGAGATGTCCAAGTAGAAATTATTAAAACCGAAGTAACACCGTGCACTTTAAAATATAATATAAATAAAGAAGTTTAGTCTTCGTTTGCAGCTTTAATTGTAAAAAGGCTTTTTACTTTGTTGTCAAAGATTTCTGGGCTATGAAGGATGAGCTTGAAAGTTTCTAGTTCGGATGAACATTACTGATATTGCCCAGTCAACGCAATCTCTACCTTTCGAACTAATATCATGTAGTATATTTCCTTACGTAAACAGAATTTCCTAATAGAACATCTGTCAGCGCTCAGTAGTCGATGCATCTTGACGCGACGGTATGTCAAGAATAATTAACAAGATCTATGATGCACAGTCCAATATACTTTATCTGCTATTTTCGATGAGTACCGATAAAATCCTTTTATTAAGTATGTAGCTAGAGACACGTTCTCGGCGTTTAACGACTGTTACTTAGATTAATTGCAAGCCCTGAAATCGAATTACTGATTCTATCGTTACCATAAAAAATACAATAAAAATGCTATGAAATATTGGTTTTTCGATCCATATGTTTTAATTAATTAATGCAGACTAGGTACTGTCAAATCAATCAAAATCAAAATCAAAATTTCTTTATTCAATTAGGCCATTAAGCGGCACTTTCGAACGTCAAAAAAAGTTAAATGTAATAATAATTGATTCTACCGTCCATTCGGAAATGTAGCTTGTTATGGAGAAGAACGGACAAGAAACTCCACACTTACTCTTTTAAAAAAAAAAAAGTAAAAGTAAAGTAAAAGTTGCATGCTGTAATTATACATTTTGCTGTATGCAGGCTGACAGTAAATACTTCTGGCTGCTTTAGAGTCGTCGCCAGTATTTTTAGCTTACCGTGCATTGACGTCAAACCCAAACGTGTATGCAAAATTTCATAGTTGTAATAGTTGTCTCGTAGTTGCAAGATTTGACCCGAACATATCATGTACATAACATAACATGAACATAGGAAGGCACACATATATTAGTACATTACACCAAATAAAACAGATAGATAGGAAAAGAATAAATAAAATTGTTATTATTAAGGAAAATATTAAGCGCTATTCCTCTCTTCGACTGTATCAAGAATGTTGCTGGGCCCGAAAGTGTCGATAATTGGTTTGTTGAACCAATTTTTTTTTTGTTAAAAATGGAAACATCATACATAAGTTTACATACAAAACTATTTTTAGTTTTTTTTTTTCGCTGTAATTACATAGTAATATCAAATTGAAAAGTTTTTCTTGAATCCAGTACCGAAAACACCTCGACATTTCCCAAACAAACTCGAGCCCGTGTGACGTCACATCGTTCATTTTTACTCATTGCAGCAAATAGTTGATACAGTGTTTTGACTTTTAACCGATTCAATCTTGTTATTATCGTCAATATATTGATGAAAATCAATTATATTGATCACAAATATTGATCCTTAAATGTAATCGTGCTTGCTTCATACCATTATGTACAAATACTATAAAAATATCCCCATTATATTTTAATCGCGCCATAGCCAAGTACCTAGTATTAACGATTCAGAAAATTAAAACAAACTTTCACAATTTCTCGATATTTATTACGTTCTCACAATATCACTTTTTACATCTGTCCATTACAACTGTTCGACGACAACTATCCAACACAACTGTTCCACCCGACTGTTCGACGACAACTGCCTTTTAAACACTCGCAGCACTTCCTACCACATGTTTTCAACACGTGACGTAACGTGGTGGGGCACATCCGGAAGTGGTGCGCGCGATTATACTTTGACTTTACAATTTCTACAAATAGTATAAATCATAGATAATAAATTCAATTACAGATAATATAATTCTTTGATCTAGAATAGAAATACATCTGTAATGCATGATTAATGAAACTTAATGCCTAAAAACAATTTACCAATTGTGGAAATACACTATTAAAAATAGAGTTTCTAACAGTCGGCCATTCCTGATATATTTCCCGTCCCGGGAAAATAAACTGAAATAACATATATAAAAAAAACAAAAAAGAAAAAAAAAAAACAATTAATTAGAAAGTATTATTTTCTTTAACCTTCCATCTTCTTCATTCTAGTTATACTATTATTAATTAAGATGTTAAGGCCTCAGTCTATCCTTAACACCTGTGTCCCAACTGAGATCTCTGTCCTATCTCAGTCAAGCCACTTACTAACTTAAGATGTTAAGGCCTCCGTCATATCCTTAACACCTGTCCCAACTGAGATCTCTGTCCTATCTCAGTCAAGCCACTTACTAACTTAAGATGTTAAGGCCTCAGTCATATCCTTAACACCTGTCCCAACTGAGATCTCTGTCCTATCTCAGTCAAGCCACTTACTAACTTAAGATGTTAAGGCCTCAGTCATATCCTTAACACCTGTCCCAACTGAGATCTATGTCCTATCTCAGTCAAGCCACTTACTAACTTAAGATGTTAAGGCCTCAGTCATATCCTTAACACCTGTCCCAACTGAGACCTCTGTCATATCCCAGTTAAGCAACTTACCAACGTAAGATGTTAAGGTCCCAGTCATATCGTTAACATCTATCAACTGAGATCTCTGTCATTCCTCAGTAAAGCCACTTACATACTTAACCGAAGATAAGAAAGCCTCCGATATAACCTTGACATCTGTCAACTGAGATCTCTGTCATATCTGAGTCAAGTCACTTGTATACTTAATTGAAGATATTAAGACCTCCGATATAACCCTAACATCTATCAACTGAGATCTCTAGACATATATTCCGTTAGAACATTAGACTTAATGTTAACCTATTGAACCATACCAATCATACTTGTATTAGTCTGTGTTGTCCTTTTCCAACCATCAGACTCATAGTCCGATCTATTAAAGAGTACCCAGGGAAGAATAATGTTTATTGAGTAGATACCACTAAATTGTCCACTTCCCTTTCTAGATAGTGATGGCAATAACGTATCAGTCGTTATCAAGAACTTCAAATTCAAATTAAATGTATTACATCCATAATGTACATACAGGTGGTAAATATAAGTTACAGAAAAAATTATGGACGCTGTCGGGTTTTGCAACATTCTAGATACAGTCAGTGTCCAGGAGAGAGGAATAGCTTATCTATTACAATTTTAACTATTCATTTCCAATCTATCTGCTTTTATTTGGTTCAATTTACTAATATATGTGTGCCTTTCTATGTTCATGATAAATTATGAATTATTATTGCTTATTAATTTAGTTGCTTAAGTGTTTGTATTACAGTTTATTTGATAGAAATTTTCTACAATACGTTAAAACCCCATACGTTTAGAAACTAATTTTCTACATTTACCTATTGACAGAACATCTCTTTCTACCCTTACGAGGTCTCCCATATTACTATTTAATTTATTTATTGATGTTATTAATTAATTTATTGATTTTATTTATTTATTATAATGGACTTCTTTCCTAGCTTAATCAAAACGTTATTTTGTAAATTTTCTTTAGAGGGCTATGTTTTTTTATATCAACTGTCACGTTAAGCTGTAATAATTCATATAAGTTGTTCACTCAGATAAAGACCAAATTTTGCCTGAACGAGGCTTTCTACTGTACCCGGTTTATTTAAGTTGAATTTTTGTATAACCTTCTTGCCACAACCATGGCATGCATCTGCTATATAATTTATACTCACATTTGTTATTTTATTATTATTTTCTTTCTTGTCTTTACTAACATAATATAAGAACTACTAATACTATAGGTTTAGTTTAAGCAAAACCCACTAATGTGAGGCGCTTAATGTCAGTTTGTGACTATTAAATACTTTTTATTTATTTCTTCTACCATCTGGCTAATCTGGACAATATATGAATCGTGAATCGTGGGCCTGGGCTAAATCCTACGGATTACAAATCTACCCATCCAAATCCCAGCCTATGATCATAGGCAGTTGATTCCATCGCACTGATCTTGACATATCCACTTTGACGGCTCGACCATCGCTTACACTGAGACTGCTAAGAACCTTGGTGTCTTAATAAGTAATCTCTCATGGCGAGCTCAAGTAAATGAGCACCTTTCACTCGTTAAAATCTCTTCAAAGCCTCTTGCCCTTTAAAACTAAAATCTGTCTAGCTGATGCCTAATGTCTGGATGCCACGAAGGAGCTCTTAAATAAGGTTGAGCGCTTGCAAAACCTGCGCATCCGTTTTGTTTTTGGTCTGAAGAAATACGACCACATCTTTCAGTTCCGCAAGGATCTAAAGTGGCGCCCTATCTACCTTCGCTGGAACACTCAAGTATTGTGTCTCCTCTTCAACACGCTGTTTAATCCTACGTGCCCTGAATACCTGCGCGCGCGATCATTTTTTTTCTAAGTCTTAAGATGTAATTTTGGATTCTTCACCCTAACGACATTAAGTGTAACTTTCTTTTGCTTTGATGGTTTCGCGGTTATTGAAAACGTCCTTTTTTATTTTTAAAAGAATTTATTAATCCTACAAATTGCCTAATCTTATGTTGGTCTGAGTAATTGATCCACAGCTCCAATTTTATTTTACCAGGTTTTACTCCGGACTCTAAATTCAAAACCTAGGAATTACCTAAAGAATTACCTTTTGACTAATTTAGTGCGAGGCCGGAAATTGTAAAAGTTCAACTTATATACTACCTAACTCAATTAATTTGGTTCTACGAGCGGTTCGATCTGGTGTTACTGTTTTATCTGCGCAATGGTCTATGCCGTAATTATTTAATGCCTGTACTTCACTTAAAGGAATTGCCCGAAGTAGTAAATTGTCTTAAAGCAATTTAAAATCAAAAGAAGTTCTACTTTAGCATTGGTGGCGTCTATTATATCTCGACACTCCATATGCCTTAGCAATTTTATTGACAAACGCTACCCTGAAAGCCTTAGCACAGGCAACTCCGAAACCGAGCATGAATTTACTAATTTCATAGCTGCCCGCTTACTAGCTGAAATCTATGAAATAATCCAAACTATGACCACTCACGACAATTTCTTTCCAATATCACTATCAAGTTCTTCTGTAATTCTCTAAACTGTTTTATTGCTAATAGTTTCTGTGATATCTAAACAAATATCAGCTAAGTGAAGTACTTTATGACATTTGTAACAACGTTTGCTAAGTAGTTGGCATTTTTTTTTAATGTTTGGCCTGTCTCATAACAATTATAACATCTTGTAAACATCATTTCTACTATTATGATCATTAAGAGTTTATTTAATGACTAATTTTTTTTTATCGTCAGTGTTTTCTGTCCGCAGATATGGTTTGACTTGTCAAACTTCTTTAAATAATAATTAAAATAATAATTTGTCAGGTTCTGTAAATTTTGTTGCTTCTACACTTGTTCTCATAGACCTATCCTCAATACCGACCAAAATAAAATATAGTATTTTACCATGTATTCAACAATACTACATTTTGGTAAAAATATTTTACTAATGACATGCCAAAACCAGCCCTAATAGCTGACCGTAATTATCATCACTTGGCAATGCCAATTCCAATTAACCTTGCCATTCAGCCCATGAAAACAGAGGTCTAATTAAACCCTGAGCCAATCCTGCTAATCTAGAATGAGCACAATGGATAATCTGTATTTCGGTCCACTTATAAATTTGGGCACATTTATTGACCTTACGTTTACTAGGATCAAATTCTTGTATCACATTTAAAACCAACGTTCACTACTTCAGTCTGTTTCCATGGTCTGTATGAAACTCGTCTGTGTATCTCTAAAAACCAAAACTAATCTGTTACTAATAAGATCTATGTCTTTAGAATCAAGGGTACTCACCGCTGAGGCGACTGCTGGTGCTAACTCCGTATGTGACAAACCGCGCACCCGCACCGCATCTTGCGATGCGGATCATCGCACGCGCCGCACAAGGCGCCGCGTCACGCGCCACACTAGGCGCCGCATCACGCGCCTCGCTAGGCGTCTTATCACGCGCCACACTAGGCACCCGGCACGCGCCACACAGGCGCCACATTACGCGCCTCACTAGGCGCCTCATCACGCTCCTCGCCAGGCGCAGCATCACGCGCCGCACAAGGCGCCGCATCACGCGCCGCACAAGGCGCCGCATCACGCGCCTCACCAGTCGCCGCATCACGCGCCTCACTAGGCGCCTCATAACGCTCCTCGCTAGGCACCTCACCACGCTCCTCGCTAGGTGCCGCATCACGCGCCTCGTTAGGCACCGCATAACGCGCCTCGCTAGGCGTCAAATCACACGCCTCACTAAGTGCCGCGACACGTACCTCTATAGGCACCACGTCACGCGCCTCTCTAGGCACCACGTCACGCGCCTCTATGCATCGCGACACATGCCTCTCTAGGCGCAGCGTCACGTGCCGTACTTGGTGCCGTACCATGCGCCGCACTAGGCGCCGTTCCATGCGCCGCATAAGACGGCGCACCACACTCGAAACCAGGACTCCGTGACATGTCACGCTCGCATATCTCTTCACGCCTCATTGACACGTGACGCACCCGTGACGCGAATCGCCAGCGTGACACCTCACGGCGCCTCGAATCACGACTGCTTTGAGTCGCGTCGTGATCACTTGACTCGCTGTGGTCTCTCGAATCGCTAGACTCGTCACGATGATTGCAACGAGTTTTGCGACGTCTACGCACAGGAGGCTCCGAGTTGCTTGATGGCAAGTCACACAACTCCCTCGTACTTTGTCGAGACTTTCTTTTGAGAGTCATGATTACTGTAAATAAATAATCTACAAAAAGTGGATGTCTTTCTTTGTTTACCTAAGGGACACTATCTGTAAAGCATCTATAATATGTCTTTGAAGATAAGACAATAGAAGAACCATAAGAAATCACGTTAGAGGTAAAGAAGAAAATTAAATACCTCACCAGTGCAGTTTGAATATTATCGACCAAATTCTGATACCAGCGTTTAAACGTTTCTCTCTTAAGTTATTTTTAAATAGAAAAAAAAATAACTAACAAATTTAACGTACGTACCTTTTATGGGCGTTCAGTCCTTCACCGAGGGCGAACATCAATCGCTATCTCGATTATATCCCATTTCTGAACTATTAACGATTCAGAAAATTAAAACAAACTTTCACAATTTCACGATATTTATTACGTTCTCACAATATCACTTTTTACATCTGTCCATTACAACTGTTCGACGACAACTATCCAACACAACTGTTCCACCCGACTGTTCGACGACAACTGCCTTTTAAACACTCGCAGCACTTCCTACCACATGTTTTCAACACGTGACGTAACGTGGTGGGAAACATCCGGAAGTGGTGCGCGCGATTATACTTTGACTTTACAATTTCTACAAATAGTATAAATCATAGATAATAAATTCAATTACATATAATATAATTCTTTGATCTAGAATAGAAATACATCTGTAATGCATGATTAATGAAACTTAATGCCTAAAAACAATTTACCAATTGTGGAAATACACTATTAAAAATAGAGTTTCTAACACTAGCAATCTATACCTACTAAAGTTTTGAGAAATGTTTTATGTCTTACTAGATTCCAATTAGAATGTGTTAAATATTATGTTATCTTGTTCTAATTTAGTATTAGATTCGTATTAATATCTTACTTTGATCATTACAGACTGAGATTAGTAAATTTTTATGGGAACTTTCGTGCAAAGTTGACGTTGTTGTATAATTACTTAACTTGAAAACATGATTTTTTGTTTATGGAGATATATTCATTATTTCATTCTTAAATGATAGATATAGGCGTAAAACTAATATTTCTGTTTGAATTGTGAAAATCGGTCAACGCATTTAAGAGATATTTACTGAAGAATTAGTGTAAAAAAATCTACAAAGTTAATATTTTCACGTTTTTGTTCTACAAAGATTTTTAGTGTTTGTAAATATATAATATTGATATTAGTGTTTAATATTATTAAGAGATATGTAAATAATGGTAATTACCGAACATTTTAAGGATTTTGTGCAAAAAATAAATATAAAAAAGGCTGCAAAGATTTCGGGTTTTATCATATTTAGTGGTATCCTCCTTTAATGAAGTTTTTTGATATCCGAAGTCAAGGTTTCGCGCCAATCGTGTTTGTTTACTTTTTATTTTACACTAATATCACCTACCCATATGTGAAAACGATTACGTTATGACAATTATGTTTCTAAATGTACAGAACAATAACAAACACCGGTCCCTAACACGTAATATTCATTACCAGTACTTTATTTATACTCAAAACTGCCAAATCGTCCATCATATATTATCGAAATCAGCCTTTAAGAATCCTTTATCACACATGACTAAATACAATTTGCTGTTATAAATAATATTTTTGCACTAATTTTCGGATATTTTAGTCAATTCACGTGTAGTTCACACTGTAGTACAAAATTCCTTGAACGTTATGACGTCACCAACATGGCGACCAATCATGGCCCGTTCGTAGACAGGTGGTTCTTTTGAAAATTTTATCGATTTTCAATTGCTTATAATAAATTGAAAAAAAAAATGTAAGAGATTTTTGCAACGACGATATAATTTATGATATGTAAAGTTACAAAATAAATTTTTAAATTCGTATTTTTTTTTAAATTTAACAACCCATTTGTTTCTGTAACTTATATTTACCACCTGTATGTACATTATGGATGAAATAAATTTAATTTGAATTTGACATACATACATTGCAAGTTAATAAAAAGCTTGTAAAACAGAACAGATTTGCATGACTACCGAGAGGCCTAAGCACGGATATATAAATTTTTTTTTTTTAAGAATGCGTCCTATAACGAAATAGGAATGCTTATTATTTATTAAAAAGTTTGTTCTGGTCCGGTATTGTGTGTTCTTAACATAGAACGCACAGTCATCACTTTCTTACTTCATAAAACCCGTAAACGTCCACCGTTAAACACGGGTCTGCTAATAAAGAGAATATTGCCACACCTGGCAAACGAGTTAGTGGTCCCTCCTACATCGCAGTATGTTAGCTAGGCGTCGATACTCCTCCTGGCGTAATCCCTTAGTCTTTACGATACCTACCTGAGAAGATAGGCACGAGTTGACACAAATTTCGTTTTATAGAAAGTTTTGATGTAGATGTCTAAGGTTTATTGTCGCAAGACTCGTCTGAATAATACTCACAATGGATCTTTGTGTCTCTGAATTGGCTGCAAGACACTACGCAGTAGCTATTTTTGTGTCAATGTTGAAGGCGAAGATAGCATTGTATAACTGTCTCTTTCACTCGCTTACGTTTGTCGCATCGTCCTATCTAGCTTACTCTATGCAGTATACTCGATGACAAACTGTTTCTACCGCAATGGTTGGCAGAGCCAACTTCAGAGACACAAAGATCCGATGTGACCACTATAAATCTGGTTCTTCTTTTCGTGTGAGGATGTGACCTCCTCTGGTATCAGAATTAATTAAGCCGCCTCTGGGAATCCCACAGGCTGTGATGTCCAAGATAAACTAAGAAAGTACATATGAGTTTGTAAAAGTCACTTTGGTACTTGCCCTGATTTGAACCCATGGCCTTAAGCACTAGAGGCGAGGTCTTATCCACTGGGCCACGACGAAATAATCTGTCGACATTGATAGAGTCACTTCTCAAAATATTACAGTTTACAAAACTAAAAAATGAAAAGGCTTCAGTAATGTTTTTTAGTAGCAAACTAGCAGACCACCCTAAGTGGAAACTGATTTTTTTCATGCAGCTGTAAATGCTATTAAGACTTACACCAGCACCAATACTCTCTAATCTGAAACTCAAGCAAATCTCGCTTACCAACAGAAATAATAACGATAGTTATACTTCTCCGAACGAACTCGACTACCATTTGGAAAAATCCCACATATATATGCTACATTGATATATTTACGGAAATACACATTGGGGTAATTACGGCATTCTTAAAAGACTGCAGTGATTAGGTTCATCCTATTTCTTTCTTACAGCCTGACACATCTGATCTGGGAACTGGTAGAATGATTGATGAAGCCTTCAGTCTCTCGCAGATTGGATCACTATCCGGATACATTTTTGCTTCTTAGTTCATTTGTACAACTCTGGCTCTGATTAAATTGTGTAAATTAGTTATTAATAGAATTTGTTCAAATATTCCATATATTGTGTTAAACCGATTGTTGATATGCCTCGTTATTGATTATTTTAAAATATTATTTTATGATATGCTAATGACCCGCCCTAGCTTCGTAAAGGTGTGCAATACCGACATACTCTGCAGGATTTTCCAAAAAAAATATTTCATACAAACCTTGTTTTTACAATTGCGAACAAAGCAAGAAAAAAATCATCCAAATCAATAGAACCGTTCTCTATCATAAATGTGTAAATTTCTTTAACTTAACATATAATTAGAGATATTATTAAACCATGCTGTAAAAAAAATACTTAAAAAAAAATATTGTTACTTTTTATGTGAATTATTAAGCATGTCGGTAATTAAAGCGAAAACGGCGTATAAAGGCGAGTAAACGTTATTATCGACGCTTGGTCCTCTTTTGTATGTTCAGGGGCATTTGCCTTGCGATATAAAGTAAACCATTACGAGACGACTCACATTGAACATGTAAATATGTAGACAGGGCATAAACAAGTGAGTGGAGAGATCAAAGACAGAAAAGAGAGTTCATCATTCTTGACCCCTTCGGACTGGACTGACGAGTTGGGGGTGACTGAAGGTGAGCTGGACCGTGCCGTTAGACGCATGGGGGCCCGTAACACTGCGCCAGGTCCTGATGGCGTCCCTGGCCGAGCGTGGGTTCTGGCTATGGCTCCTCTGGGGGACCGCCTGATATAGCTATTTAACAGCTGCCTCCGTGCGGGCGTGTTCCCCACCCACTGGAAGGAGGCCGGATTGGTCTTGTTGAGGAAATCAGGCAGAGACTCGGAGTCTCTCTCTGCATACCGTCCCATTTGCCTTCTCGACGAGGTTTCCAAGCTATACGAAAGAATAATTGCCGAAAAACTCGTCTGGCACCTGTCGCGAGTAGGTCCACGACCTGGCTGATTGCCAGTATGGTTTCCGGCAGCAGCGTTCTACAGTGGACGCAATCCTACGCGTCCGTTCGCTGTCAGAACAGGTGGTGTCTCGGGGTGGGGTGGCGTTGGCGGTAAGTTTGGACATCGGCAATGCTTTTAACTCCCTGCCCTGGGATGCAATAAGGGCGGCACTAGTACACCATGGAGTGCCCCCTTACTTGCAGTGCATCGTCAGGGCTTACCTACGCGACCGGCACATTCGCTATGTGGGCCGGGATGGTAGCTTACATCGGAGGGAGATTACGTGTGGGGTTCCACAGGGGTCGGTTTTAGGTCCTCTCTTGTGGGATCTCGCATACGACTTGGTCCTGCTTGTTGAACTCCCCGTCGGCGTTAATGTCGTTTGCTATGCAGACGACACCTTGGTGTTGGCCAGCGGGGACACTTTCGACGAGACAATCCAGCTTGCCGAGCTCGGGGTGGCAAAAGTCGTGGCATCGATCCATGAGCTGGGTTTAGAGATAGCGCCTCATAAAAAAACAAAAACTGCCGAGGAGCAGGGAGCCAGCCAGCTCGTCAGTGATAATTGGAGATGCGCAAGTCCAGGTGGGTCGATACATCAAGTATCTTGGCCTAACCCTGGACGGTCGGTGGGGCTTCGAAGAGCACCTCGAGCGCCTGGTCCCCCGCGTTGAAAAGGCAGTGGGTGCTTTGCATAGACTGCTACCCAACCTCGGGGGACCTCGGAAAGAAGTTCGCCGCCTCTACGCGGGTGTCGTGCGATCGATGGTCCTTTATGGGGCGCCTGTCTGGTCAAGCAGACTATCAGGCGTCCGACGCTGCAGGACTAAAGTTAATAGCCTGCAGCGTAAAATGGCCATTCGTATCGCACGAGGATACCGTACGGTGTGCTTTGAGGCGGCAACTCTCCTGGCACGTTTTCCTCCGCTGGACATTCTGGCGGACATGGACGCGAGGGTTTATAACCGAATTCGCGCCATCCGTCAGAATGGTGAAAGCGTGCCAGGAATCGCTGTAGTAAGGTTGAGGCGGCAGGAACGGCGACACGCACTCGAGCGGTGGCGCGGGCGGCTACAGCAGCCGCAACATTCGCGAAAGCGCTTTGTCGAAGCCGTCCTGCCGCACTTCGAAGCCTGGCTGAAGAGAGAGGAGCGCATCTCCTACCGGCTCACTCAGGTACTCACCGGGCACGGTTGCTTCGGTGAGTATCTGAATAAGATTGGGCGAGAGGCCACGGAAAATTGCCACCATTGTGGAGGCGACCTTGATTCTGCACAGCACGCGCTCGAGGAGTGCTCAGCGTGGGCCTCTGAACGGCAGGTCTTGGTCGCCAGGATCGGGCGAGACCTGTCTCTGCCAGCAGCTGTGAGGGCCATGCTGGCAGAGACAGCAAATTGGAGGGAAATGGCCTCCTTCTGTGAGACTGTGATGGCGCAGAAGGAGGCCGCCGAGCGGGAGCGTGAAAGGGTCGATCCCGCTCGAAGAAGAAGGCATCGGGGAGGCAACCGCCTCGATGCCTAAAACGCCGAAACCCCGCCTGCGTCACAAGCAGGTAGAACTCCGGGGTCGCGAGTGGTCAGATTGGGAACTCTGTCCACCCACCGAGTGACTTCAGGAAGGACGGCAGCACAGTGGTCACGTGCTGCCGTACACAGCGTGGCTCAGGGAAGCTATTCTTTCAGCTTCCCCAGGGATGTGCCCTAACAGGCGTTGCACAAAGGGGGTTCCGGTTTGATCTTTTAAGAGGTGACGGGGCCCCTTCCAGGTGCTGATGGTGATCACCGGGGTGGTTTTAAAATCCCACACTCCCTGATCTTTTCCCCAAAAGTTCAGGCGCCTTTTGAAGGTTGCCCCCGTAAACAAAAAAAAAAGGCTGTATATTTTGTCCTCAATAATAAAAACGATAACCACATTCGGACCGATCCATTTTAGCATCCATTTTAGCGTTAACCAAGATAAAAACGAGATAACACTATTTATATTATTCTCATTGTATGCTTGACAAATAAAATCCTCGGTCCCAAGGGCAAAGCCGACTATTTGGTGCTTAGTTATTGGCCAATATCTTTACTATATACTACTTTACTATATATTCGTTCGTGAGGAAGAAGATTCGGGAGGGGACTATAAGGAAGTGGCAAGCGCGGTACGAGTCTTAGAGTACAAGATCGGTCACGAAAGCGTTCTTTCCAGACGTCCTAGCGGCAAAAAGGACACTCAGAGACGTAGTGCTCACACCGGTCCACGTACAAGTCCTTACAGGACACGGCGGATTCTCAGCGTATCTCCACCGCTTCCATCTCAAAGATAGTCCCTCGTGCGTCTGTGACCCGAGTTGTGAAGAGACAGTCTGGCATCTGCTGTTCGAATGCCCAAGGTTCAGCCAAGACAGAATGGAGCTCGAGGTAAAATTCGAAACCCAGCTTAGCCAGTCCACACTCCACACCATCATGGGGAGACCGGCTACTAGGATTCCATTCTTGGCATTCGCGAGCAAAGTCGCCACAATCGCAGCAAAGGCCAACAAAACGGACGTAACCTTGCGAAGTCGACCACACAATCGAACACAAACAACCACACAAATAACAACCACAACTACACAAACAACAACAAGTACACCATTGACTGATACACAAATTACACACACACCATCTAACCAACGGCCATTACCAACGGTAGCAGCAGCGGTAGCAGCAACAGCCAGCCTACAACCAGCCCCTAGCATGACTATCACACAATTCCTGGCAAGCGGAGAAGACGGAGTCCCTGGCATCAGACTGCGAGGCGTCGCTCTGTTCATGAACAGGGAACAGGAAAAGTTAGGCATAGGCTTCTGCATAGGCTCAAGTCAAGCTGCGGCCCGAATAGACCTTTCACCGGGCCTTGCCGCCCTGATTAACGGAAGCACCACCAAAACGAGCATAACAGGCAGCAAGTATGCTGCACTACCTCAAATGGAAGTGGCCACTCACCAATGCCGTCTAGTGCGATTTAAAGGGAAAACAATCGCATTACTCGAGTGGGGAGAGGTTACTCCATTTGCTCAGGCAAGCTCATTGCTTCAGAAGATCAGGGAGGCAGGAGACTACACGTCAACCGCGGCCCGAACCATAAGTGTGGACGCAATGGTGGTGGGAGGAGAGAGAGGAGACGTCGCAGACCGCTTTGGCTGTTTAAAGGCCTCAGAACATCATGAGGTTGTTGTCTACGAGGACAGAGGGGATACCTGAGTTTCCTTAAAGCCCCCAGACAAACAATAGCCAGCGCAATGAGCCCCAAACAAGCCCCACCACTCAAAGCGGATCGGAGAGAGCCCAGCAAAAGGCAGCAGCCGAAAAAGCCGCAAAGGTGCAGTGTAACACCATAAACCCGGAGGACCGGTCCCGGTCGAGGAGTCGCCTGAAAGCGTTTGGCACTTTCCTCAGTGCACTGCTCCCAAGCACCAGCTACGCATCACCATCTCACAAGCAGGAGACAGCACTGGAGAGGTTCTTCAGAAAAACACCAAAGGAACCAACCCAGCAAAAGCCTAAGCCAACACGAGCCGACAAAGGGCAAGTCAGCCCGCCGACCCTCGCAGTAAAGTCGGGTACCACGGACCACGTAAAGAGCGCGTTCCTCGAGTACGTAGCAATCGTAAAAGCGACCAGAGAGGTCAATCTTACGACACGCAGGAAGATCCTGCAGACCTTCCAGAGAGACACAGAGGGTCTGTTAAGGGTACTGCTCGAGGAAGCAGGGGCAGCGGTGTACGACAACGTCACATCCCAAGTCATCAAATGGGGAAATGACGGGGTCATATATGGCAGCCTACAGCGCGAGGAGTGGCTTTGTGGCCCTGGACAAGGAGGAGACGGAGCGCTCAGGCAAACTCAAGTTCAGTGTGCCAAATGACGACCCGATAGTGGTTACCGCCAAATGTACCAAAATCATGCCGGACGATAAGATCCTGGAAATGGCACACTCCATTTCGGGAACCTCCGGTATCCCGGCATCACAGGAAAGTTGGGCGGTACCCAATATCAGGTGGATTAACGGAGTTCCGGGTTGCGGTAAGACAACCTGGCTGGTAAAGCACTTCGAAGAGGACAGGGACGTGATAGCCACCACGACAACAGAAGCTGCCAAAGATCTTAGAGAAAACCTTGCGCGCCGCTTAGGAGACCGAGCAAAGACCAAAGTGCGCACTATGGCCTCAATCCTAGCACGGTTTCAAGAGCCAAGACAAATGCTACCGTCTTACGGTAGACGAGGCTCTTATGAACCACTTTGGGGCCATAGTCATGGCAGTAAAGTTGTCTGGAGCGAGCGAGCTTGTCCTCGTCGGAGACGTTAAACAGCTTCCATTTTTGGACAGGGAGAATCTTTTCGAGCTTAGGTATACCCGTCCAGACCTGGTGGCTGGCATCACCCAGGAGTTTCTCTGCACACACCGCAATCCAATGGACGTGTCGTTTGCACTGAGTGAGATATACCCCGCTATATACTCCTCCAAGTCGTCGCTGTCGCGGGTCCACTCCCTGAAGGTGAAAGGTTACACAGGGGCGCAAATACCGAGTACTGCCCAAAACACCCTGTCCCTGGTTCATACGCAGGGGGAAAAAGCCTCTCTTGCGAGCCAGGGATATGGATCCGGCGAGGGGTCGCGCCTGCTATCCATACATGAGGCTCAGGGGTCGACCTACGACAGCGTTATCATCATCAACACCAAGTCCAGGAGGCTTCAGGTCCACGACAGCATCTCCCACGCGGTAGTGGCGGTGTCCAGACATACAGTCAGTTGCGGCTATAACACCGACGACGCCGATGACGCCGCAGGCCGCCTTGCTAAGAGGGCGATGGATGCGCCGACTAAAACGGTCGTCAACTACAATCTTAAGACGGCCATGCAGCATCGAGACGTGGTCGTCATAGAGGCCTTGCTCACGCTAGCAAAGTCCCTGGTCATCAGATATCACCAAAACACCACCTAACAAGTCCTATCCAAAAACTCCAACCCAAACACATACCCAAACCATCACCCTGTCTAAACCAAAACTATATACTCGTATATACATGTGAAGCTGCATGGTGGAGCGAGTCAGTCATACTCACCTTAACGTCCTAACGACGGGGTTCTATAACCGGAACCGTCGGCCGGGGCTGGTCTGCTCGCACTGCCATGCATCTTCCCACAAAGTGTACCAATAGATATAGTAATAACATAAGCAGTGTATCAATAGAAATAAGAAAACAAAATAGTTAATAACATAAAGATAAGTAGTAAATAGAAACATAAAATTGTAATGCCAGTGTGTAATATATATATATATATATATATATAGTATTTAGTGAGGGATGAACTCACGTAAATTTAAGTTAGATAAGTAAGCCTTAAAATAATGTCCGACGTAGGAATTCGACAATTGTAATCAGTATGAAAAAAAAATAACAAACAAAATATAAACTAAATAAAAAAGAGCGCGGACTGCCACATGTCCGCGGTAGAATATTGAATAAAAAAAAATAAAAAAATATCTTTACATATATACACGGCTCCTATATCGTTTGTTACAGCTTTGTTCCTTGTAGCTTTAATGTCAATAAAGTGTCTCGTTTGCGAACATTTTCGTGCTGTAGTTTATTTCACGCGACGTCTTCTATTACGTGGACGTCAATTAAATTCTAAACGCACTGTATCTCCTTCCTTGGTTGTAGTTATTTTCATTGACCAGCATGATACAATTTTCCCGTCCCGCTTCCAACTTCTAGTTCCATTACTATAATATTGGTAAGTATTCCTGCAGACACCTATAATGGAATCCTGACTTATCTACACGCTCACTTTCTATGAGGCTTTAGTAAAAATCCTATCGCAATCCACATTTAGGTGCATCAGCAACGTTCGGAATCACGGTGGAAAAATTACAGCCAATTTTTAGGTAAAGCTAAGACACTCGAAGATTTTGAAAATCATTTTCTTATTCTACGAGTTTATTGTAAGTTCGTAGAGCACACAGGTGCTAACCAAAGATATGAATTCAAAACTTGAACAGACGCACACGTTCATAGGAAAGTTGGCAAGTTGGTTCATACAAAGTAGTACCGGTCCACTTCGGAACTTTACACAATGCTAACTCGTTTAAACGTTAGCAGTTGTCTCCATGGAATTATTCATCCGCAGCCATTTGTACGGATGAACTATTTTTATTGTTATCACTGCCACGTGTAACGGACGTTCAACAGTAATTTCCTTATACCTACAGCGGCAAAACGTACGTATTCAGTATAAGATATTGCTACCAACCTTCAAATTAAGGCTTCGAATATTTCTTAATTTAAATTCAAATTGAATATTCAATTGGTCAATTCGATAAACGTTTCATAACGCAATAATTTCATTATATTTGCATCCATGTTATTTGCATAGGAACTCAGCTAACTAGAGTAGGTAGCCACGTCAACACTGTTAAATAGTTTCATGATACGTTCTACTTAGTTTATGGTTTATTTCTTTAGCGCATTTATAATAACTAGGTAACTGCATGCAGGTGTATTTAAAAAGGCAAATAAAAGGAAACCATTTCGACACATGCAAGTTTCAAACAAGTATGACGGAAATTACTGGCTGGGTTTCCTATGCCATAAAGCAACCCAAAGAACACTTGTTTTATTGTGAAAAATACATACCATAGGTCCATACGTACCAATACTCGTAATGAATTTAATTCTACATTCAAGAATTTATTGATTAAAAAACTTCGCTCGCTCATAACCATCCCATCTCATGTCGAACACGTATAAATAAATGGCAAAGCTGTATTGGAAAGTAATATAACCAGCTCACGCTTGACGATAAAATGAAGAGCCCTTAACAGTTTGATAGAGTCAATATCTTAAGCTATATTCTGTGGACAACAATGGCATTAAATGCCTTTGTGTGGAGTCACTTACTAACTTGGTTCAGATCCTGGCCGAAACCAAAAGGTTCCTTTGACGACCATTAAATGCACGTCAATATAGTGGTCTGTGGTGGTGGATTCCTGGCATCCTTGTTGCGATAGGAGTGCATGAAACTAGCTTCCCGAGCGGCGTTAACTAAATTAGTACTTGAGTGATTCCGAACGTCCGCCGCTCCCTGGATTCGGTAGCACTCGGTAACGCAGAATCAATGTAAAAAAAAATGAATATCAAGATTAATAGTTAAAAAAAAACTAGTCTGTCAGAATCTAGCTGATTAAATCCTTTCACCACGAGTTTACCACTCAAAAACTCTCGATAAAAGTTCGTGATAACTTGACCACTAACCAGGCCTTAATTTTACACATTTTAGAAAAGTTAACCCTTTGGCATTTAACGTTCCCGATAGATACTGAAAATCATTTTATTTTTTATTTTATTTCATTTTATTTTAATCGGAAAACAAACAGTATTAACAACTAACAAATATAACATCAAATTAACCAACTAGTAACCAATTACATGTTTTCGCATTTAATTTACTATGAAAAGCATGCCTGTTAGAAAAAAAAACAATATTGAATTACAATGGTGGTATGTACTTTAAACAATAACATAATCACAATATTACCTCGTCATGAGGTGCAATAAAAATCAGTTATTGAACCAATTCGAACCAATGTTGAGTGAGTATTCGAATGAATACATGCGGCTTATTAGTGAATAAGTCAAATTCAGAAAAGTCAAACAATTTATTGTAGGACTTAGCGCATCTTATAAAGAACGAATTCTGTCTGTAATTTGTGCAGCATCGGGGGACGTCAAGAAACAGAAACGGTATTCTAGCGGATCTGGTAGGGGCGCGTAAATTAACCTTAGAGAGAAGTTGCGGGGCGTCGATGAAAGATTGCGCTAACTTAATGAGGAAGGAGATATCTGATATACTCCTTCTCACCCTAAGTGGAAGTAAATGGTACATTTTGCATCTCGACTCGTAATTATGATCGCGGGTGTTACACTCGTACTGCAGGTATCTTGTAAAGTTTCGCTGGACAGATTCTAATCTTGAGATATAAACATACATGGGGTTCCAAACTTGTGAACAATATTCAAGTGGGCTACGGACGAAGGAACAGTACAATATTTTAATTATTTTGACATCCGTGAACTGGGAGCAAGATCTTTTTAAAAACATGGGGCTTTGTTAGCTTTATTAACTATTTGATCTATGTGCTTCTCGTAGGTAAGTTTGGAGTCGTGTATCACACCCAAATCTCGTATGAAATCTACTCGTTTTAGATGGGCATACGTTAGAGTGTATGTGCGGGATATGCTGCTGGTCTTACGAGTGAACGTAATTGTGTAACATTTGGATACATTGAGTTCCAGATTATTCAGCTGACAATAGTTTTCTAGTCTTTCGAGATCTTGTTGCAACGCATCGCAATCTTCGACATTGTTTATATGCTTGAAGATTTTCATGTCGTCTGCGTAAAGTAAAAATAATGAATTTTGAAAGCATGTGTGAATGTCATTTATGAGAATATTAAATAATAAGGGCCCAAGAAGCGATCCCTGGGGAACTCCTGAAGGGACTACATGCCGGTTCGACACAACACCGTTGATTACGACAGCCTGGGAACGATTCTTTATGTAAGATGTTATCCACCGGTATAAGTTACCATGAATACCTGCATAAAAAATCTTTTGTAAAAGTATATTATGGTCAATACGGTCGAAACATTTACTGTAGTCTGTAAAAATACAGTCTGCCTGACCGCCATCGTCCATACAGGATGTGGTGAAGTCGACAAAAGACAGTAGGTTAGTAGTGGTCGACCGGTTTTTAAGAAAGCCGTGCTGTTCAGGAATGAAGGCCGTAGAAAAAGTGCTGTAAACTTGCGTGTAGATGATACGTTCAAGTATTTTACCAAACAGGCATAATTTGGATATGGGTCGGTAATTATTAATATCACCCTTATTCCCACTTTTGTGTACCGGTGTTATGTACGCGTATTTCCATATACTAGGAACAATTCCCTCCTTAACAGAACGAGTAAAAATAATCGTTAGTGGCCTAACTAGTCCTTTGGCACACTTGACTATAAATAATGGCGGAATGTTGTCAGGACCCGCACCTTTATTGAGATCTAATGATTCTAAGAGCCTAAGCAGGTGGTTTGGATTAATTTCAATCTCACCTATGTTTAGTGCAGAGTCAGTAGGAGGGCCATTTGTTGGACTTGGGGTACTCGAATTTCGATCTGAAGTAGAAAGGAAGTTTGATTGGAAGTACGCTGCGAAAGCATAATTTCTTCACTTGTATTGTAGCATCGACCTTCTAATGACATAGTGGAGGGGAGAGTGTTAGTGCCCTTTTTGTTCGCTTTAATAAAGGACCAGAACATTTTTGGATTTTTTTAAATAGATTCTTCAGTTTTGGCAATATAAGATTTGTAACATTCTTCCTCAACAGCTTTGGCTCTAGCAAGAAGTAGTACAAAAGTGTCGTAATCGGATGTGTTGCCATAAATATGGTATTTACGTAGATATTTGTATTTTTCCTTAAGTATTTTTTTTAAACTTGAGTTATAGCATGGTGGGTAGCTTGAAGGATAAATAATTTTGTGGGGTATGTAAACATTAATTAATTTCTCAAGGTAGTTATAAAAAATATCAACCGCGTCGTCTAATGAATTGCCAAGCAAGTGGTCTTCCCAAACATATTCGTTCTACAATTTATTAATATTATCGTAGTCCCCAGACTCATAATACCATTTCATCCTGGGATAAGGTTTCAACGGTACCTCGAGATGGTAATGCAGTACGATGTCGAGAGATTTATGATGATCGTCCTCAGGAACAAGAGGGTGTACACAGGCGCTAATACATAAATCAATATTAGATAACACTAAGTCCAATATTCTTCCCTTTGATTTGTTGTAACAATTATTGTACTGAATTAAATTACATTCAGAAAGAATATCAAAAAAATATGTTTGAGATTCGCCAGAGGGTTGCAAGCAGGTGCCGACACTTGACCACTCAATATTGGGCATGTTGAAATCACCTAGTACTACAAAAGTGTCATCAGGGTTTGTGTTTATAATAAGTGAAAGACTGTTAGTAAAATTATGCAACTGCGTCTCGTACGAGTTCTCCAGATTTTCCTTACAAAGGTAAATAATGCAAATGTTAAATCTGTGTATAGTGCGGTCCTTTTTTTTTGTAACCAATCGTAACCCAAAGATCTTCAGCTGATGATGACCAGTCCGAACGAAATTCAGCTGATAGTTTACGTCGCACGGCCCACATCACACCGCCACCCATGGTTTGTTTTGTTTTTCTATAATCCCTATCCCTACGCCAAACTAAGTACTCACTGCCAAAAAGTTCACTGTCGCTAATACTATCTACCAACCAGGTTTCTGTTACTGCAATAATATCGTAAGAGTTCAGAAGTACATTACGTTTGAAAGTATGCGTCTTCGTTCGTAAACCCCGCGCTTTCTGGTAATAAATGTTAAATAACGCCATTTCTATAGATAAGAAAGTAAAAACTATAAAATAATAATATAAAAATTAGTAAGCTAGACGCGATAAATAGATTGATAGCATCCGCCCCCTGATTGATGAAATAAATAATCATTTTAGACAAACATCCCAAGCAACAATAATTAAATGCAACACCACAGCCACAAATCAGAGCGAGCACAAAAAACGATACGCGCAAATTAAGTAGAATTGAGTAAACTTCGACACGAACTACACAATTGTATTTAAAAAGAAAGGTAGTTATCAAAATGCGTTCAACAAACAAGCGGCTCGAGTCAGCGCAGACGCGGGCGCAAGCGAGAGTGACCCGTACGTCGCGGTGCAAGTACGCGCATGCTAGTGGTAATGGCGCGCGCAGCAACAAATAATAACGCTCAACTTGTTGTTCGACTAATCTGTTGTGACTCACACGGTACGTAAAGCATTAGTGTAAATTAGGAGGTAATTTAAATTTCAATATGGTTCTCAAACTGTGTACATGTTTTGTTAATAGATAAGAAATGATTATTGCTGGTGATTTGTGATTTTTAAAAGATCTTTGTCGCACTTTATAAAAAATGTAGGTGCAGTGTCCGATCTTTTTGCCATGATCTTGCAGTGTTTCACCCAAATGTATTTATAATTATTTTCTTTCGCAAGGGCTCTTGCCTTGCTTAGAAGTGACTTGTTAGACGGAGTCAAGTGATCGTTGACGTAGAAGTTTGCAGACGTAGAAAAGCCCAGGTTGGATAAGTTGAGCTGTTTACTTTTACGCGACGAAGCTACAAACTCCTCCTTGTTATATCGACTGTTGAAGGCAACCACAATCGGCTTATCTGCATTGGGGATACGAGTAGGTATAGGCGCAATATAGCTTATGTCTTCCTTTCTTACCGTAATGTTGCATAGGTTACCGATTTTCTGGGCAACATCGTACAGATTCTCATTTTTCTTCTGCGGTATGCCTTTGATCTCGGCATTGTTAGCTCTAGCCCATTGGTCTCTGTCTTGCGACTCCCGGTTTATTCTGTCAATATGATCCTGAAGAATCGGAATTTGACCCACCATCCTCTCCAGTTCAGTCACCTTAGTCTCGACAGTGTTTACCTTTTCGGAGAAACCGTTTATGATATCGTGTGCCATTTCGATGGAATCCTTGAGTCCGGACAGCTCCGATTTGATGGATTTCACGTCAGCGACCAAAGTAGCCAGCGGAGCCAGGTCGAAGGCAATCTTGTAGAGCTGCTCCTGAATTTTGTCTAGCTGGCTGGGCTGGGGTGATACTGCCAGAGGAGAAGCAGTTGAGGCAGCGCCAAGCACTCTTCCTACTGTCACCGAGTCTTCGGTATCCGGCTTCAGTGACTCCGGCACACTGATAGTCATAGTGTTGTTTGCAGCCACTACAGACAGACCCGTCGGTATGCTCAGAACCACAACTAGCGCAGGTGAACATGATGCGAAAAGTTTAAGTAACACTGGAATTTCTCTTTAGACGAACAAGCGTGCGGTCACGGTAGGGGTCTGACGACGAATGTCAAATCATAAATTGAATATTCTTCAAATATTATATCGACTCAGTAAACTAAACATCAACTTTCAATAAATTACTCTTGAGCTATCCCAGCTCAGGCTTTGCAGCATAAACTTCAGGTGATCTACCGTAATATGAGTACGTATTTGCCACCTACGGATATTTGGTTGCAGCTAGCAGACTTACATCAGATTAACGCTTCGTCGCATTTTAGATATATGTAAACTCACTACTACACCGCCCCTTTTCTCAGCACGGCGTTTAGTCACCGATCGCACACTCATACCATAGACCTGTCAATAGAACCCCACTCACCGTCTGAGCACTACCATAGATTAACTTTAGCGAATTGGATATTGATGGATTGGACCACCCTTGGGGAGCGGTTAATCTCATTATCAAAAAGTTTCCTAGCTGCGTTGGACAGTGATTCGAAAAACCTTGTTAAGTTATTCCAATAACAAAATATAAGTTGTTTCTAAAACTTAATAAAAACATCAAAATGTAAAGCCAAATTAAGAGAATTTCAAACCGTAAAGTAGACTTATTTAAAGGTCATACTAAGGAGAACTTCGGGCAAAAATTAATTCAGTTCCTGATTTTAACTTAACATCATTTTAGAGCTTTAAAGCTTGAACCTGTTTTTCAAGTGCTTCAACATTAACAAAAAATGTAACTTACAATTAAGTAGGAAAAAAACCAGAAACATTTTCTAGATTATAACGATGAAAAACTATCATAAACAAGAACAATGCTGTGCTTTTCTATGTAGTTAATATCAAAGTTCAAATCACTACATTCTGCGGTGCACCCACGGCCATTGCATGGAATAATTTACAAGAATCTGCCTCACACTGGATGCTACATCATACACTACGTGATACACGGACACTGCTATTAGAAACACGTACATCTTACATATAACTTGACCCTTACTTAGAGGCAGTATTTATGAGCACTTGACAACACGAGGCTACTTGAAATGTGACCGATGTGGTAAATACTCTTATGTACACATGTCAAGTATATGGATGGATGAATATAAGTGCTTTACTTGACGAACTGTAGAGATACTACTGACAGTCTGAGTTGGGCATTTCTAAAACCTTTTGCAAAACGGATACTTCGTTACATTGGTAGACATTCTACACAAAAGGTCTTAGGAATACTTTCATTGTGCGTACAGCCGTAGGTATTATATTATTTTTGGTACAGATAAGCAGTGGAATTCATTCCCAGAGTCTGTGTTTCCTGGTTGCTATCGCCTCCCCCAGGTCTATGAATAGGCAAGCATACTCAGTCGTCAACCTTATCATACACCTTCCCGTCTGGTGATACCAGAAACGCGAGCATATCAAAAATAATAAAAAACCAGCTAAGTGCGAGTCGGTCTCGCGCACGAAGGGTTCCGTACCATTAACGCAAAAAAAAAACGCCAGAAGATCATGCTTGTATTTCGTATGTCCGGCGGATGTCCGGCTGTTCCTGTACAGGTCGAATTTCTCAACTGATTCTCGTGAAATTTTGTGAGCTGGTTCGATAACTATATTACGATAAAAAATTAAAAGACAGACTCACGAGGTCTACCAGCTCACAGAGCCACTAGTTAATAACGTTATTATTCATTAAGATACCTAACGAATCTTATCAGTTGGATAAAAAGCTTACATGTAAGTGCCAATATTTGTTTTTAAATTAGACGCGCAAATTTATTAATGTACCTTTGTTATGAAGTTACAACAGATGACAATTTAAAAAAAAAAACAGAATTTAAATTCTCTAAATGCGCGTGTTTTTTACAAGATACACATTTGAACGCCAAAATGATTGTTATAGGTTACAGTTACAACTCGGAAATTAAATAGAAAACGAAGAGACATCCAATATCTACTTGTAAATGAATTTACCTGTAACAGAATTATATAATGACTATTATATTAGTCGTACGAATTGGTTCATTTATCAGTCACGTGAGATAAGATAGGGAGACGGTATTCACCTTCCTGGAAACGTATTAGGGGCAGGTATTTTACTAGTGAGGGTTGAAATGTCAAATGAAACGTCCAAGTACGAGGTATTTTATTGTGTTTTTGTTTGCGAGGAAAACTAGTTTAATTAAATACATGATGGAGGTATATCTGTGGTGAAATAGAGGAAAGTTTAACTGTGTTACATAAACATAATATCACGGCTGTAAGCCCCGAGAGGTTAGGCAGAGTGTGCACCTATAATAAGTACACATTTCGGTCATCATCATTTCAGCCTAAAGACGTCCACTGGCCACCCCCAGGCGTCACCACATTGACCGATCGCGTGCGTCTCGCATCCAGGGACTTCCCGCAACCTTTACCAGGTCATCGGCCTAGTGGACTTGTGGACTTCCAACGTATCGTCTTCCGGGTCGCGGTCGCCATTCCAGAACTTTTCGGCCCCATCGGCCAACCGTTCTGCGAGCAATGTGCCCTGCCACAGATAATATAATTGCCCACTGCCACTTAAGTTAGGTAATTCTTCGGGCTATGTCGGGCTTTGGTTCTTCTGCGGATATCATCATTTCTGACGTGATCACGAAAGGAAATTCCGAGCATAGCCCTCTCCATTGCCCTTTGGGTGACTTTAAGCTTTCTGATAAAGCCCATTATGAGCGACCACGTCTTGGTCCCATAGGTGATCACTGGCAACACACACTGGTCATAGACTTTTGTCTTGAGACACTGCGGCAAATTGGACGAGAAGATACCACGCAACTTCCCGAAAGCCGCCCAGGCGAGTCGGATTCGACGGTTGACCTCTTTCTCGAAGTTGGACCTACATAACTGGACCACATTTCGCTAGTTATGTGTAATTACCATGTAGTAGGCGAGCCTATAGCCATCAAGTGGGCACCAATCCAGACACCAGGCTGCTACTGATAAATCCCATTAAAAAAACTCAATAACACTTTTTACCGATCGAGGAATCGCAACAAGGATCTCTCTCAGGCTCTCTCACTTGCGACTACTAGACCAATAAGGTAGTCTATTACATATACAGTCTAATAAAGTTACAACCTCAATTTGTTTTTAAAATGAGAAATTTAGAATGAGAATGCCCATTTTTACAAGGGAACTTGTGCCCCTTTGAAAAAATGTTTGTATCTTGATGAATTTGGTTGTATATTGTAGAAAAACACGTTACATTCATAATTAGAAAATCTAATATTTATTTTTCGGGGTTTGAGAGATATAACGATGTTCCTGTTCTTTAAATGATGATGATTATTACAATGCAATAAGGTGCATACAAATGTCCAAGTGAAGGAAACTGCAGCCGAAATGCGTAAGTGAATTCGGCAAAGGCAATCATTTCTTTCAACTTTTTCCGTATTGCGAAACTAATTTGGCAAGAGTACGATCATCCTCCTTTGAGTTGAAGTTCATCTACTACGTTATGTTTCATCAAACTCGAATGCTTTCGATCATTATTTACAATCAATTCTACGTCAAAATATTGGTAATGGAAAGGTTCAATTACTTTCCTTTTCAGAGTGTAATATGGAATACGTAAAGTCGTTTTTGTGAATGTTCCAAACCGTTTACTTTGCCGAATTCACTTAGGCAATTCAGCTGCTGATCTGTCGTTGTCTGTACATATAAAGTAAAGTACCCGGTGGAAAAAAAAACAGAAAATATAAATCCTATTTTTGTATAATATTGAAATCGCAGACACGATATCTCATAAGGGCCCTGTGTATGGGCTGGCTGTATCCTTAATCCCATCTAAAACATAAATGTGGAAAAGGGAGCCAAGTTCAATACTAGGAATATGCGCGGTTGTTGATAACTCCGACAAAAGAATTGAGATCTAAATGATCAACGATGGCACCCGCCAAGTACGGTATCCTGAAATTTATTTACAAGAACATAGAACATTCTGAAATAAATTAATAAACACAATTTCATGCTTTTTCTGCTACAAAAATATTTGCTGTTTTAAAATAAAACTTCTTAAATTTGAATAGTCGAATTATATATACAAAGCAGATAACTTAGGATAAAATCTAGCTAATGATTTTACTTGGCTGATTTTCACAAGTACTATGTCGTTTTTAATATTCACACATTCGAACATTTTAATAAATACCTTTATAATTATAATTGACACATTATGATTAACATGATCTACCGGTGAACATTCACAACTTCTTCCAAATAAGCCTTACTTAATGGTTGGTTACATTAATGTACATTGTACACCAATATGTAGTAAGCTAGTAGTAGTCGATGTGTAGTGCCATATAGTTTTTACCATAAAACGTAAATTGCGTGTAACATAAAGAAGATATATTTATTAGCCAAATATAAGATAACTTGTTTGTGAAAACTAGCCAAGTCAAATCATGAGCTAGAATTTATCCTAAGTTATCTGCTTTATATAAATATTTCGACTATACAAAGTTAAGAAGTTATATTTTTAAACAGCAAATATTTTTGTAGCAGAAAAAGCATGAAATTGTGTTTTTAAATTTATTTTAGAATGTTCTATGTTCTTGTAAATAAATTTCAGGATACCGATATTGGCACCAACTTAGATCTCAATTCTTTTGTCGGAGTTATCAACAACCGCGCATATTCCTATTATTGAACTTGGCTCCCTTTTTCACATTTATGTTTTTGATGGGATGTCATTATTTTTTGTACAGAAATGATTAGTAGGTGAAGAAATGATTACTTATTCATAATAAAATGAATACCAAATGGTTTTTGTTAATCTACTGTATTTTCCTACGTTTCATCATCATCATCATTTCAGCCGAAAGACGTCCACTGCTGGATATAGGCCTCCCCCAAGCGTCGCCACACTGATCGGTCCTGTGCGTTTTGCATCCACCGGATGCCCGCAGCCTTGTCTAGGTCGTCACTCCACCTAGAGGGAGGCCTTCCAACGCTGCGTCTTCCGGTACGCGGTCGCCATTCTAGAACTTTTCGGCCCCAACGGCCATTTGTTCTGCGAGCAATGTGCCCCGCCCACTGCCACTTAAGTTTGGAATTGATTTGACTTGGATCTAAATTGATAAGATGTACTCCATCTAAGATTTTAACTCTGGACAGTCCAACGTAAGTCTGCTCTTTACGAAATATAGAGGAGCTTGTGTCGAGAAGAGCACTGTCAAGGCTAAGGCCTTGCGATTTGTGGATAGTAATAGCATATGCTAAGCAAAAAGGGAATTGTTCCCTGTTAATTAACATATACATTACTTAATATCTGAAACTTGGTCTGACTCGTTATAGAATTAAGGGTGGTATTCCACTCGTTATATAACCACGTAAAGACCTTAAAATCCACATAAAAACCGGCTGTCATCAATTTTCATTCCTATTTCTTGCATAACAGGCACTTTAAGTAAGTGTTCCTAATAGAATCAATTTATTGAAAATTGATAATAGAATAATAAAAAATTACTAGTTTCAGATTTATTCCTGTGTATTCACCCTATTATCTATCTGGATGCCAAATTTGAACTTTCTAGGTCATCAGGAACTGGGTTAGAGTTTTGATCTATAGGTCAGTCAGTGATAAAAATTACGATTTTTGGACATTAATATCTAAATAACCGTTAGAGATTTATTTATATTATTTCGGTTTATAGTTCATCTTAGCGATTTTAATACATAAACAGAATTTTATGTGTTTATGTTAAATAGATTTGGAGTTATTAAGATGACAAAAGTGGCTCCAAATGGTTCGTGTAATATTACACAGCAGCTACGTCGCCAGTTCCTTTTTTGCTTGAACTTGGCTTGACACGCTGCCGCGTGTCTAGATACATGTGTGTAATGTAGGTATCTGTGTGCTTATTCCGAGTTTTTTAATGTACTCGATCGTGATAACGCAAACGAGCTCATAAGTCGAAATTTATACATAAATTAAAAAAGATTTCTGACCATTTCCAAGGATTCATTTGTCAAAACTAGGCAGGATTTAATAAATGTTTTTCGAAACTCGAACGAAAAGGCTTGTGAGAGGTAGTAGACCTTTAAGAACTAATGAAAAGTCGTCGGCGATTACATCGGGCGACTATTGAAGCGTGTTACTCGACATTATAAAAGCTAACTCCTTCTGTTGAGCGTTTATGTCTAATTTTATTTTTACGAACCTATCTATTATCCTATCACGAGGCAAAGTTTATTAATAGCAATCGATCGAAGGACAAAGCATGACAATTTATGGGTTGAATACGTTGTAGATAAGCAAGGTCAGAATCAGTAAACGCATTTCCTAGTTCCGGCGAAGTAGGTATTTAACGCGCCACTGTTACCGCGAAGCGAGCGGCGCGCTCTCGTGTGCGTAAAGTCGACAAAAAAGTCACAGTAAAGGTGTGTAGAGAAGGTTTATTTTATTATTGCTTTTTAAATTTACTAAAATACGAGAGTTACAATGCGTGGTAAATAAACAATAACTTATAGTGTGTACTTATAGTTTTAAAAAAATGGCATAAAACCTTATTTTATTTATTCATTTATTTGACTACCTAAGTATTTATGTTTTTGAAAACATAAACGGACAAACTAAAAAGAAACAAAAAAAATCAAGCTGTTGTTGAATCAAAATCCAAGATGGCACCGATCGAAATTGCCAAAATTTTAGTCATGGGTGTAATTTTTATGGTTTTTGGGGTCGCTAAATGCGAATTTGTGGTCAAAATAAAATTCCAAGATGATGCCGACCCTAATTTTTGCAACGGTCGTCATGGGTGTCATTTTCATAGTTTTCGGGGTGGGTAATTGTGAATACGTGGTAAAATGAAAATATAAGATGACGCCAACTGAAATTTCTGAAAGTTTCATCATGGGTGTCATTTTCGGGGTTTTCGGGGTCGCTAATTACGAATTTGTGGTCAAAATAAAATTCCAAGATGGCACCGACCGAAATATTTAAAATTTCATCATGGGTGTCATTTTCAGGGTTTTTGGGGTCGTTAAATTTGAATTTGTGGTCAAAATAAAATTCCAAAATGGCGCCGAGCAAAATTATTGAAACTTTGGTCATGGGTGTCAGTTTTAAAGTCAGCTCCATCTTATATTTTAATTAGAACCATGAAAATGACATATTAGCATATAGCGATCCCAAAAACCATGAAAATGACACCAATGACCAAAGCTTTAGAAATTTCGGTCAGCGCCATCTTGTATTTTCATTTTGACCACATATTAGCATTTATCGACCCCAAAAACCATGAAAATAACAACCATGACAATCATATCAAAAATTTCGGTTGGCGCTATTTAGAATTTTTATTTTGACTAATATTCGCAATTATTTATTTTTATTTTGACTAATAACCCAAAAAAACAAAATAAAATACACCCATGACGAATATTTCGGTCTTCTTTGAAGTCTGTTAAAAAACTTTCCTAACCTACTGATTCTGTTACACTGTGTTCTCATAATAAATCGGTCGATAGATTAGCGAGAAGTCCAGCACGAATAAAACTGGCATAGGTCCTGCCTCGTCAAGGCCTCGCGAGCGACTGACTGAAGAGCCCTACGGCGGCCGCTGTGTTATATATAAATTTATTATAAAGGGGCTGAGGACGAACAGTTGACAATCGACATCTGAGGTTCTAAGCCACGCCCACTGTCATCGATAGTTTAGGGGCAAACTTAAATTGGAGTGAAAAGTATTTGAAAATTAAATACACAAGGCCGACCACAGACGCCCGCATCATAAACGGACTCTTCCGATGGTTTTTACAAAAATATAACCGCGCAAGTTCTTATTTCAAACTGGCGGCTAGCATCTGACATCAGATCGTTCACTGTTATTTTGCCTATGAATGCAACCTTATTGCTACCAAAATAAAGATCACTAAAATAGGTAATCTGGCTAGTGTCATACGAGTCTTTGCCGTGCAAATTGAATAAATATTATAATTATGTCTGCTTCTATGCGACTGCCACATATAAGAACACAGTACGTGACATTTTTTTAATAATGGTTTTATAGCCAGATGATTTAATTAATATTATTTTAATGAGTTCTACTATATTGAAATGGACTGTGTTATGTTGACTGTGTAATGGAAACTTTAAATTAGAATTGAGATTTCGTGCTTTCATTAATAAATTTAAATACAAATACAAATATCCAGAACTTACTTGGTTCGGCATTATCTTTTTTAGGCATATTTAAAATATCTAATAGAATTTAGGACACTATTAATATCATTTGTACAATTCATAGGTTCATATTCCTTGTTTAGTATTATCTTAAAATATTAAGATGTCATTTAGTTACTAGTACAACATGACTTTCCATAGCCTACTTTAAATCATAATATATTTTTGCGCTATCCTGGAATATAATAGTTTCAAAGCACCTACTGAGTTTTGATATACACCAGCCCTCTGGGGTGAGGAGGTCACTTGGTGCCGTTTTTAAGATAGCATTAGTTCTATTTTTATAGAGGTTTAATTACTTTTCAGTTATGGACTTAGTAAGTAAACTAAACGACATGAGTCGTTTATAATACAACAAAAATGTAAATGCTAGTGACAGCGTTAGTGCCAGAGAATAAAAATAATACAGAGTTTGACAATATTTCTTGTGATTTTGTTAGTTCCAATTAAAACCACCGGGATATAAGATCTGGCTGCATTATACCTGTTTTTTTTGACAGATTGAATTGACGAGAAATAAATCGAATATGTTTTTGCATTTTGCGAAAAAAAAGCGACATTCGTCCTCCTAGCAACGCCATAAAGCAATCACTGTCGAATTGCACTGGATGGAAAGAGAAGCACGTTGAAATTTGTATGGATTTTTTTATAAAATATAATAATATGAATTACTAAAAAATAATGAATGAAACTTCAAAATATACGACAATGAAGTTTTGCGTCCTGTTATGATACGTTATTGTTGTTAATTGTACAAATGTACGCTGGTCAGCATTACCGGAAATTTTTTTTGAAGATCACGGTAAGAGGTTATTTTGCCATTCAATTGTATCGAGGTTTTTGTGCGTAAACGTGTTTCGGCCACAACAAAGTTTTCGGAAATATGATCAAGATTAACATATCTTTTTTTCAATAAATAAAATCTTCAATAAATTTGGCAAAAAATATTTAAAAGAATGCCTATTTTGGTAATTCAATAAACAATTAAACTATTTTATAAATTCTACTCTGAGAATAAAGTTCTACAGGTTGTTAACATTTTTTTAGATACGTGTTTTAGGTAGTGAATCTTTCATAATCTTCCAGAAAAATAAGAAAATAATCAAAAAAACATCGGTTTAGAGGCTTTTCAGATTTTTTTTTGATCGAGCGATATCATGGTTTTGAATCTCAGAAATGAAAAGTACATGAAGTAAACTATAATATATATTTTTTTTGCATTTAAACTATCACTATTTGTATGTTTAATAATGAATCAAAGAAATGTAAAAGTGAGACTACCTTAAGGTTGCCCTAGTCGACGGCACAAACTATTTTGAACACGTGCGAAAGAGAAAGATGCTGTGATGAGCAGTAAGAAGCTAGTTGACGTACGAATTAGCACTTTTGCAAGTTTGTAGCGAAATGGATGATGATTTAGGACGAAAACGAGCGCGCGAAATTTTAGAAACAGGCCTTTGAGTGTCTAGATATCATGAAAACACAACTAAATGTATATTTTCAAAATAAAATTATTTGCATTGTTGAACTACTAATCTATCCCTGTATGGAGGCCGTTTTGCAATTTTCCTTCTTCATATGGTATTTATTGCCGCCCAAAAATGAGTAAAATTTGCGTTGAATTATGGAACTTTCAATGCTAATAACTTTCAAATATATATTTTTTATACTTTTTTATATTTTATTTTGAACGTACATTGTAAAACAGTGGAGTAATCGCCCGACTACGTTTGTATGGAAGAATGATCGACTAGTGTAACCTTAAGTAAAGCTTTTAAAAGTCACCGAGCATCTTGCTATCATATGTTTATTTTTTTGTATTTGTTGGGCGTTGAGTCATACCTTTTTTATTTTAACTCTTGCTGATATGTATTTTATGCAAATTTTTATATGTGGGCAAAACTTTTGATTGGGCTTTTTTGCGTATTGTTTCTGCGTATTTATTGTAATAGCTGTAAGTTTTCCTATATAAGATTAATAAAATAAATATCAGCCGAAAGACGTCCACTGCTGGACATAGACCTCCCCCAAACGTCGCCACATTGACCGGTCCCTTGCGTCCCACATCCTACGGATCCCCGCAACTTTCACCGGGTCATCTTGCTATTCATAACTTAAACATTATCATTCGTTTTGTTATGAAATAAGCACTAACCTTCCCTACAAACTACTAGAAACTTTAAGGTGTTTTGTGTGTAGGTAAGCACCTAATCTGATCTAAAACGGATAAACCCCAACAGTGAATGTCCCTGTCCCTACATTCACGAGACTGCCGCCTTTTCTAAACGAAGGTTCTAACTTCGAGAACATGTTAACCACAAACGACATAAAAACCCGCGTCCGAACCGAAACGGGCTGCGTACGACATGTTAGGGAAACTTGTCTATTGTTACCGTGAATAGTACCATCGACAATGGACTTACGGCTCGAGTGTTACGAGTACTGAAAAAGGGTACCGGATTCAAATCAAATCATGGATATGGAAACTTAACAAACTGACGGTCGTGAGGTTTGTTGGTCGACAACATTTAGAAACGTGAGATTCGAGGGTTCCTAGATTTTCGTAATGAAAAGTTAATTTTCCAAAAAAAGGTTTTCACTTAGATATCTTCTATATCGTGTTCACATTTCGATACATAAATGTCACAACAAAAAGTTCAACCCGGAACCAATACATACCAATCTATTATAGGACTACCAAATATGTATTCGTCCGTGCGTAAATTTTACCCGCGACTAGTAGTGCAGAAAACAATATTTTCAGACATTGTGCCGTTTATTCACGCTGTGATATTACCCACTAAATAATGATAAAAGTCTGGGAACCGATCATAGGTGGATGCACTAATAACCACACTTGGTAGGAAGTCGCATTGGTTATGGTGTCCATCCTCTGACCGTTTCTTGGTCACATATTGGTTTCTACCTCATTAAACAACAGAAGATTGGATATATTAATAATATCGACCGCCAAGCTGTGGTCTTATTGTATAACTGAAGTTACTAAACACCATTAATAACAATCGCGCTAAACCAACAAAGCAATACAAATACAATAGACCGTTTGACGGTACATTATATTAATTATGTGCAAGTGGTCGGGTCGGTCGTATTTAACTTGTACCTATCAATAAACGATGACTTACTACAAAAGCTGTTTCTCGGCAACGACCATTACTTCAGCCAAATATTATAGATTTAACATTTTTACAATATTAAGACGAGATATTCGCTGAAGGTCATACAGGTGTACGCCCCGACCTCGGCACTCACCGACGACGAGGTAGAGACCATGTATGAGGATATCTCTATAGCCATGCATAGTTTCGAAATTCACATTTACCGTTGTCATGGGGACTTCAACGGGAAACTGGGCAAACGAGACGAGGATGAGCTGCAAATGGGCCAATTTAGAGTTGGACGTCGGCACCACCGGGGTCACCCACTGGCCAGTTTTATGGAGAAGGAGGGCCTCTATATGATGAACTCCTTCTAACGTGGAGATCCGCAAGAGAACCAGGGTTACCGACTTAGCCCGAAGAATTGCCATTGCATTGAGTCTATCAATCATATTTACGAAACCAATTAATGAAACTAATTTATTTCGACTCATTAAAGTTTTACAGAGCCAGCTTTTTGTTAGCATTAATATTTAAATATTAATTAATCGTTGTTATGAAACGCTTCATATTTACAACTGCGCCGTGTTATTATCGCGTTTGCACTGTATCCGATTAGCATAGTAAATGGCAAAAATATCGTTGTATGGTGAATTACACCAGCCCGACAATTAGCCGCCTTAGTTTACAAACAACTAACTGTTCCACACACAAATTAGAATTAATTATCCCGTCGCAAAGAATAGTAGTTGACACTTCACACGGTAGGCATACTCTACTTTTACGTGCCCGGCACGTTTGCAAATGTCCAAATGAGATTGTCGAAGGTCCTCGGTTCATTTATTGAAAATGTAAACGAGGGAAGGACATTTATTACACATGACAGGTATTTGACAAGCACCCTTCCAAATAAAATAGATATTTCAAATTGTGTTACTGAAATTGTTTCAGTTTTTATCGCTGTGATTTTTCATAATATTGTCATATCATTTAGAGGTACTCGCTATTTTTCTTCGCAAACATTTCCGTCTCAAACTTAGAACTCATGTAAAATTCTTACAAATGAGGCGAGGATTTTGTTTGTTTTTCTGGAGCGTCTTGGGAAAGTTTTAAAAGTATAATTATGTAGTCATATAATCTTTTAGTGAAGTGAGCAGTGAGCGAGGCCTATCGATCTGTTGACAACTTGACAGGCTTTACTCAATCACTGTCTCGTAATACCAAACATTATCAGTCTGTCAATCTGTCGATCGCTTACCGCCAGTAACTACAGCGCTTTGTGCGTTCCATAATTGGAAAACTCTTTATTGTTCCTCGATTTAAATCGTGTACATTACCATCTCCGCGAAACCTCGAATAATATTACAATTAATTAATCTGTAAATCATTGTTGCTCGTGTTATCACAATTTTTGTATTCTATTCGGCTCCAATCGAGTTATAACTTTCCTGGAATAGGGCTAAGCAACGCTACTTATGTTCGGAAGGATTTAATCAAGTACCTACTTCGCAAATAATCCGGATTAAAATGTTTTTAATCTAAATTGGAAAAAAGTAGACCTACCAATCAATTTAAGAATATTCGTGAAGAGTATCCGACCCTCGAGCAAAACGGATTGTGAATATTGTTAATCCTTAAGACGACGTCTTTCGTAGAACTGGTGCAGTGCTGAAAAACCATATCAGATCCCAATTTTTATTTTTTTATTTATTGTTTTATTCTATAGGTAGTCCATGTATCTATTCTTTTAATTTATGGCTAAAGCTTTTCAAGTAGCAACCAGTAAATATTCTCTTTCGAGACTTTCACGTCAAATAAAAATAAAACTATTTCCAAACTAATTTGCATATCGTAGGTAACAACAAAAACTGATTTACGTTTTAGATATTAATCAACAGAGAGTTCGAAATAAATATTTTATCTGGACAAAAACTAAAACGTTATATATAATAATAAAAGTATATTCTGTAGGCAGTCTGTACTAAAATCAATTAGATATCCATTGGATAGCTAGGTTCAGGTCCTGCTATATTTGGACGCACGCTCGCCAAGCTTGCGTGACTGCACAGAGCTTACAGATTCAACGACTATAGACTATTAAATAGCCGCTTCCAACTTTGACAGGTTTTATTTTTACTTTTACTCGTACATATTCTAGATTGCATGGATATTATGTGAATTTTTGTGTAATATGAGTATCGTATCTTATGCCTCCTCGGTATGAAAAAGCTTTTCGCGAGATTTTTTTTTTCAATTGTTTTTTTTTATAGCCCCCAGAGGTGAAGCTGTGTGAAGCGCAAAGGAGTAAAATACGTCGGCGGAATTTCATCTCAAGCTTTTTATATGTCTCGCTTGTTATGATAAGGTAAACGTTATAAATAGCGAGTAAGTAGTCATGAATTTATATCACATGTGCAAGCTTTTCAATGGTTTTTACGAGCACGGCTATTGTTAACAGAGTAATTTGTTCCTACAAATTACTTTTTATAATGTTAGTGACTACAATTCAACGTTTAACTGGATTCTACTTAAAATATGTTCTGCTTTAGTTATACAAAATTATTTGTGGGTTAAATTCACAAAAAGAATAGAGAGGTATGTGACTAATGAAAGGTGATTTCAATTAGTTTGAAATTTCAGTAGTCAACTTATACAGAAAAAACAAACAAAAAGCCTGAAGTTCAAAAAAATTTAATCGATCTGGTTTTCAAGTCACAAAAAACGTGGTGCCCAAATTACAGAGGCAAACTACTATTTTACAGTTCGATTCCGAAGCACATATTGTAAGGACTCACGTAAATCCTCGCTCACGATATTATTTCGTACTTTATGTTGGTACTTACTGTACACCTGCAGGCAGGAGTGAACATTTACATAGCGATTTAAAACAGACATGTGATGGCGTTGTGAATGCAGTGCACGTTAATTACTGACACCAGTACCTACTTAATTGGCATGATAAGAAAAGGGAAGAGGATTCAAATCTGTTCTTTTTTGCTATAAGGTCGCTTGAAAGATTAGCATCAAATGCAGGATGCTAAAGTTATATTTACCAACATACGCCTGATATAAATATCGAAGCAAGACGTTAAGCCTTCATAAATAAACTCTGTGCCTACTAAAGAGAGCGGTTACGGAGCATATTGTAGTCTGTGGTCTGTGTCAAACAAAATTTTAAAACTTATTTAGCTGATTAAAATATTGTCTTTTAATACGAATGATTCTTCATTCACATTGAGATATTCACAGCTTAAAAATATAGTCTTCGTATTAGTTAATAGGTAGGCTAGGTTACCTATCTAATCAATTAGTTTCGAGGTACATTTGTAGTCAGCGTTTTCTCAAAGGCATAGTTACATATTAGCAAATGCTACGATTGCCAAGCGAAACGTTTCAGAATGTTGAGTCCCTGGTGTGGTGGTGTGCCTTGGGTAGGGAAAGTAATTGAAAGTCACGGGTATCAGAGTCTCACAGTAGTTTAATGTTCTCACTCAAACTGACACATTTAAGTTGTAGCCTCTCAATCTATTCACATGTTATTGCTACCGCTGTTCGTTAGGGACTGCGCTCCCGCACATAATGAATACAGTTGTCGACTATGCATTAAAGACTATGAAATTAAAACGTTTGGCATTTTAACATTAGAACTTAACTTAGGTTTAAGGCGTAGTTTTAAATGGCCGTTTATAATTTGTGACGTGGTTAAACCTATAATTGGTGCAGATTTTTTAAAGACGCATCGACTATTAGTAGACTTACATAATAGGAAGTTAGTAGATTCAGTTACTTATTTATATACTGTGGGCACCATTGTAAAGTACAATGAGTCAACAATCAAAAGTATACAAGAATCGCATCCGTTTCGTGACTTGTTGGAGGAATTTTCTGATATTACTAAGCCCGTATCATTTAAAGAAACATTACCTATGCATTCGGTTAAGCACCAAATAGATACAACTACGAAAGATCATTAAACGCGAAGCCGAGACCACTCCCACCAGGTAAGTATCAAAAAGTTAAAGACGAATTTCGCTATATGCAGGAACTAGGAATCTGTATACCATCTAGAAGTCAGTGGGCCAGTCTACTACATGTCGTGCAGAAGAAAGACGGAAATATACGACCTTGCGGAGACTATCGGCGACTGAACGCGGTAACAAAACCGGACAGATACCCGATACCCAGACTCCAAAATTTCACTTACGGATTGACAGGTAAAACAGTTTACACTCATCTCGATATAAATAGGGCATATCACTTTATCGAAGTTGCACCGGAAGATGTGGAAAAAACCGCTATCACGTCGGGGTCACCAATGTTGAGTCCCTGGTGTGGTGGTGTGCCTTGGGTAGGGAAAGTAATTGAAAATCACGGGTATCAGAGTCTCACAGTAGTTTAATGTTCTCACTCAAACTGACACATTTAAGTTGTAGCCTCTCAATCTATTCACATGTTATTGCTACCGCTGTTCTTTAGGGACTGCGCTCCCGCACATAATGAATACAGTTGTCGACTATGCATTTTGTCGCGTCAGCCCCCACAAGAACATAGAAATCGGGTATTTCTACTGTGGTTAGCTTCTACCTCCCTATGTGTACTTAGTATTTCAGGTACACGCTGATTTCAAACTTCAGTTTTAGTATGTCAGTTTCATAATGCTTGAGCTAATGTTAACCGTGACTTAGTATATCGAATGAGCAGTTTCATACTTCCGTAGCGGTAACACAAAACAGATATAACGAAAGCACTTCGAGGAAGGTTTTCTCAGTTTAATTAACGCAAAGCAGCTACGGTCTTGTTGACACAACTTGAAAGAGTCTTTGTCCAGCACCGCACTGCAATAGGCCGTGTTTATTGTTGGCATGCACGTCAACATACCTTATTTAGAGTAATGAGGGTTCCGGACATGATCTTGTACACGTACTTCAAAGAGCTTGTGCTACTAATTAAAATAATGATGGCGCTGATTCTTCAGCGTAACCAGGCAATTGAAATAAGACAACTGTTTTCTTTTTCTTGCAGGTTGAGTGAGAAAGAGTGAGTGATATTTTACAGCTGATTTATGCACATATTCTGACTCTCTAAGGTGTCGTTTAAACTTGTGTAGAAGTTTTCTACCTAATTTGACAGCTTATATTTTCTTACGTCGTTTACGTGGTTAGGTACTTGTTTTACCTATTTGAAAGTAAACAAATCAGTAGTTACAGGGTAAAAGCAAGCTATGAGGATATAGCAGAATAATGGCCATTAAATGTAATTTCTTTTATAATACTTACCTACATGGCAACCACAAAAGTTATTGGATATAAAGAATATATTTTCAAGATAAATAAAGCAAAATCTATAAAGGAACAAAACGTTATACGCTTCGGAAAACATCCTCATATCGTTATATAAAAAATCTAATAAAAATATCGAAGAATACGAGACCTCAGTTTTATGAAGAAATATTATCTACGATATATTTTTCATACTTACATAAACCTTAGACGATATTTACATAACCTTAATAATCATATAGTTTATCTTTTGTAGTACATAGTTTTATGAAGGTAGGTATTTAACTACCTATGCCTTGCTCTTATAAAATAATGACGTATCATTAGACAGATAGAATTCTCTTTAAATATAGTAAACCATTATAATACACATAGGATCCCAAATTGGAACATCTCTGGCTAAAAGAGCCAGATCTTAAACCCTACTATTATTTGCTGCAGGCACAATATATGAGTTCGATATCATGTCACCAAACGTCAAAATCACGACAAAATCATCAATGCTTTTTCACACCACCTGCTCGAAAATGTCAAATTATATGTCAAGCAACCTTAACCTAAAGTGAGTCATTAGTGCCGGGGGCACAGCCGGTCAATAATTGTTATAGCGGTTTGAGAAACCTCTTCATCCTTGTGTCTATTATGAGAAGTGGACTGTATTTGAAGGGTTCTGGCAATAGTGCGTTGAAAATAAGCGGGAAAATATTCACGGATCAATTCGGGCGATCTAGTATGGAAATGAGGGAAGTAGTACGCCTTACCTTGTAGTGGTCGATGCCAGCCCACGTGTGGCATCGAGCTGGTGTTCTTCTACTCCAAAATGGCTCCTTCAGGATCCACACACTTCACACAATTGTTTTATATCCGCGAGGCGGGTTAATAGACACGGTTCACAAGGTTCTCTGCAATCTAACTAATTAGATGCATCAGTCTCCAGCCAGGTGGCTTGGAAAGCTGGCGGTTGAGATACGAGGCCCGTTCACGTTGAAGTTTCGGTTCGTTCTGGCGACCTGTCATTAAGGCGTACATAAAGGGAAAAGGAATGAGGAAGGAACGAGATAATTAAGATATCGATCGCCCGCGAAATCTCAAATGCGTTTGTCTATGTGTTTTTGGTCATTGATTTATGACATTTACAAGAGATGGCGCTACCATTTTCCCGGCCTTAAAGGGTCACCTTTAATGAAAATTAAACTTAGCCCTATGAGGTGTACTACCGTATACCTATTCAGCAATACGGACTAAGATGCGGATTTTTACATTTCAGTTATTAAGATTTAAGATAAATACTGCGAGTTGCATAATACATTAAGTTGCATACCTATAGTTAAATTTTAATAGAAAAATTATGTTGCGTCGCTAACTAACTAAAACTAAGAGACCTAACTATCAAGCCAGGCCTTATTGAGTCGGTAATGGACACAGACGCACAACAGGGCGCACATAGCTACCCTTTGCGGTTTTCACAGTAACAACACGGGTTGTACCGTCCTTGGAGGTATGCAATTTATCAATAATGCCTAACGGCCATGAAAGGGGCGGAGAGTTATCAGTAATGATAACTACAATAGTACCCTCTTGTATAGAAGGTGCAGGACTATTCCATTTGGATCTAGCCTTCTCTATCAGCTTAGTAACCCGATTGGCAACAAAAGTTTGCCAGCGGTGCGGTGAGGAATTTATCCAGGCGAGCACTACTTTAGAGTCAGTAAACGCGTATACCTTATGGATGCGGTAGTGGGGCGATATTGTGTCTTGTACCTTGCGAAGCAACTTAGACAACAGTAGGGCCGCGCACAACTCTAGTCTAGCCACCGAAATGGTTTTCACAGGTGAGACTTTAGACTTCGCACTAACTAACTGCACGGAGTAGTTAGAACCATTGTATATTTGCATGTATACGACTCCACCGTAAGCACGCTCGCTGGCGTCAGCGTAACCTACTAAATTCATGGTGCATCCGTCGACCAACCCCAGATGACGCGGGATAATAATTTCATTAAGCGTAGAAAGCTCAGCACAAAACTGCTTCCAAGCGGTGACTATATGTTCAGGTGGTATGTCGTCCCAGTCACACTTTGCTAGCCAAAGTTCCCTAATTAAGAGCTTAGCGTGCAGAATAGTGGGGGCGACCAAACCCATTAAGTCCCATAGCCGAGCCACTGTGGAAAGCATGGTTCGCTTGGTACATTTATCATCTGGTGTGGTGACGTCAAAGTGGAAACTGTCACAAGACTTGTCCCAGCGTAAACCCAGGACCTTATGCGGTATAGACTTCTCATACTCGATATCGGGCGAAGCCTTATGAGTATCAGGTATGTGTGTGAGAACCTCTTTCGAGTTACTTGTCCATTTGACAAGGTCGAACTGGCCTCGCTTGAAGAGCTGAATAAGCTCATCACAAAGCGAAATTGCTTGCGGTATGGACATGACACTACAGGCAATGTCATCCATATATAGGGCGGAAGAAGCAGCAGCAGACGCTGCAGGGAAATTATCGCCTTCATCAGCGACTAACTGGCGGACTACACGTAACGCGTGATATGGACTAGACTTAAATCCGAAGCAAACACGATTAAATTGGTAGACCATTATAGGTTCATGTTTACTGAATCTGTAAAAGATGCGTTGAAATCTACGGTCCGATTCACGAACGCCGACATTGAGAAACATTTGGCGGCAATCAGCAGACAGGGCTATTTGAAAGAGACGAAAACGAATTATAATATTAAATAAATCACCCTGTAGATTAGGGCCTGCATGTAGAATGTCATTGATTGACTGTCCCGATGTAGTTTGACTACTAGCGTCTAAAACTACGCGAAGTTTAGTGGAAGTCTTATCTTCGCGAACGACACCGTGATGCGGAATGTAATATGTCAGATTAGAAACGTTGTCATCTTTTAAAACCGGACTCAAATATCCCTTGTTAATGTAGTCCCGCATGACGTCATTGTAAGCGCTGCGTAACCCTAAGGACGCATCAAGTTTGCGCTCCAAACAATGAAAACGCCTAAGTGCGACAGTGTATGAGTCGCCTAGCGAATAAGGGTCGTCGCAAAATGGCAGCGACACAATATATCTACCACTGTCATCGCGAACAGTGGTAGCGCGAAAATGTTCTTCGCACTCAAGATCCTTAAGGCTCTGCGAGGGCGAGGCGGAAATTTCTTCAAGCTCCCAGAATCGCTTGAGAAGCGAATCTAAACTGGGATCTTGAAGAACAGAACAACATGAAGTTGTACTCGTACAGTGTGAAGTATGTGCCGTAGGTACGGAACCCATAACCACATACCCCAACACAGTTTCAATAGCGGGAGGTATATTATATTGCTCGCTATGCACTATGTTAGGCAAAAGCAAGCGCGGGAATATAGCAGCACCAATCAAAACATCGATACCGCTCGGCTCCGCAAACTTCGAATCTGCGAGCGGTAATGTTTTGAGATGTGTAAGTTTAGAGACATCGACGAGAGCGGTCGGCAATGTCTCCGTTATACGTTCAACAATAAGCGAAGAAACGTTAAAATTAATATCACTACTAAAACGAGAATATAATTTAATATCTACGGAACCTTTAACTGGTTTTTCCGACCCACCGATTCCTTTAACTATTAAATTAGAAGTATGAAAGTTCTTCCAAAGTCCTAGACGCTTAAAACATTCAGAAGTAATAAAATTACTTTGAGATGCACTATCTAGTAAACAACGTATTATGTGCGGCTTATCATTTACATCGTAAATTACGACTTGAGCAGTAGCGAGCAGAACGGTTGTATACGCCGTACATTGCGGGCTATCTCTCGCCGACGGCGACGCCGCAACGCACCGAGCGTCAATCGAACGCGATCGAGCGGCGCCAGCGACAGAGGTCGTACACAACGATACCTCTGACTGTGAGGTAATAGAAGGTACTGTCGGCATAGGCGTTGGGACCGGACTCGGCTGTGACGTCACTACAGTTGATAATTGCGGGTTTTTATTAAAATGTAACAATGTATGATGACGTTGATTACATGCGCGACACTTTAATTTAGAAGAACAGTTAACCGTTTTATGTTTAATACTCAAACAATTGACACAAGCATTGTTGTCTTTCACACATTTGAAGCGAGCTGTCGGAGTCAAATTATCAAAAGCGGGACATTTATATAAGTGTTTATGGATATATGCTTCGCACAGACACTTGTTTGAATTATTTAACTCAGAGCAAGCTACATAGGATTGTGGATTAGGAGCGGTCATTTTATTATTAAAACTACGCGATTTATTAGACTTATGTGAATTGTCTGAACTATTAGGCTTATTATTGTTAGCTAAGGGTGGTTGGGTATTACGGAATATCCGACACTGATCATTGATGAAGCTGACAAAACTATCTAGAGTGGGAATCTTACTATTACGTTCTGTCATCTCGAAAGCGCGAATAGTTTCAGTGTCAAACTTTTTTATTGCGAGGTGCAATAAAATGAAATCCAGAAGGTCAACTAATTTTAGATTCTTTAGGGAATTAATTGCGGTGATGAACTTGTCCACGAATAGCTGGCAATTCGAAACAGATGCGGGACCGGACAATTTAAGATTTAAAGCTTGATCCAAGTAGGTAGACGCGAGGACACGAATATCCTGGTACCTATCGAGGAGTGCCTGGAACATGACTTGGTAATTCTCAGCACACGGTGTGACTCCCGCGAACACAGACTGTGCCTTCGGCGACAGCTTACCTATTAAATAGTACAACCTGTCTGCATCCGTCAGCGACTTATTGTCATGAACTGTAGATTTAAAACTTGCATAAAATAATGGCCAGTTTCGTATATCACCGTCGAACGACATGAGTTCGATTGGCGGCAACCTTGGTCTACATGTTGCGGAATCACTCATACTGTGCCTCCCGGACGGCTTATCTTCCAATTGAGACATCACACGTTTCACGGAACAATACATATCCTCGAATGAGGCGTAGGCTTGATAGCTAGGCTTCGCATCGGGATATACAGCCAGTAACCTAGCATTATAATCATCCAATAATCTATGAAAGTCCGTTCGAATATCATCTATTGTTACACAAGAACTGAGAAAGCCTTCTCTCACCGATTCGGAAGTATTAGCGACTTTAGAGCGATCATAAATTGACTGAATACGCTCGAAAAGTATATTACGCTTAGCTTCTAAAATCACTAACTGTTGATCTTCCGAAGAAGCGATTGCTTTCGCATCACGCGGCATTGTTATGTTATGTAGTTACAAATAACCACACAAACAAAACAATGTACGGTAATTATTTAAACGAACAACTATATGTAGAAAAGTAATACTACTGATTGTGACTGTACTGTGACAACGGGTTTCGCAATATTTGCGTAGTAACGAAATAAGTTTTTTCGTAGTACCCACTAACCAAAGTAATTATATAGTACAAAATGTTAATAGCATTACTATCCTAACCAGTTTTATTTTTAAGTTTGAATATTGTTTAAGATAAATGAATAGGTATAAATATGCAACTTATAGCCCGCAATCGTCTAAACGTATTCGGTAAAGTTATGATATTTATACTGCGTAGGTACCTACAAGTAGTACACCTATTTTATTTTTCTCTTATAGAATGAATGTCTACCCCGCGGTATTCGGAAAGTAACTTATTCCTAACAATTTATAATTGGAGGTAGGTGATTCCTATAAGGGCGGTTAAACTAAAAGACGCTTGAAATATGGAAATTTACAATACGACAAGTTAGTTTTAAATAAGAATTATTTTTAATAATAGCAGATACCTAATTATGAACCTGCTATAGCGGCGTTGATGGAACCACGTATTGGGTTAACAACTTGATTATGTGGGTAGGCGGCTAGGTGCCACGAACCTAGTAGGAATTTATGATTGATTCCTACGTAAGAAATAAAGGAAAATGGATATATTATAGTAATATATCGGGCTACGAAGGTCCAAAAATGTTATAGCGGTTTGAGAAACCTCTTCATCCTTGTGTCTATCATGAAAAGTGGACTGTATTTGAAGGGTTCTGGCAATAGTGCGTTGAAAATAAGCGGGAAAATATTCACGGATCAATTCGGGCGATCTAGTATGGAAATGAGGGAAGTAGTACGCCTTACCTTGTAGTGGTCGATGCCAGCCCACGTGTGGCATCGAGCTGGTGTTCTTCTACTCCAAAATGGCTCCTTCAGGATCCACACACTTCACACAATTGTTTTATATCCGCGAGGCGGGTTAATAGACACGGTTCACAAGGTTCTCTGCAATCTAACTAATTAGATGCATCAGTCTCCAGCCAGGTGGCTTGGAAAGCTGGCGGTTGAGATACGAGGCCCGTTCACGTTGAAGTTTCGGTTCGTTCTGGCGACCTGTCATTAAGGCATACATAAAGGGAAAAGGAATGAGGAAGGAACGAGATAATTAAGATATCGATCGCCCGCGAAATCTCAAATGCGTTTGTCTATGTGTTTTTGGTCATTGATTTATGACATTTACAAGAGATGGCGCTACCAATAATGTTGTACTGGATTTCATTATGACCCGCTGGTCAATAATGTGATTTGAATTTGGAATCTCACATGCTCAGCTAAATTGGCAGTACAATACTAACAAACACCCTTTGGTGCCAGAAAGAGGAAAGCTATTCTCGATAACCTTACTATACGTGGATGATATTCTCGATTTCCTACAAAATCATAACGACTGCTTCTTCATATCGTTGCCATGTTTTCATGTTGCGATGTATTGTAAGAATAATTAGATAACTACGAACCATTTTTTAAAAGGAATTGAATAACATTAAAACTGGCATTAATAATAACAAATACCGTACCGCGCCGTAATACCGTAATAGTAATTGGCTGTAACATTAGTTAATTTATTTTAAGTAAACTGCGCAAAGATTGCTGTGAATTTTGTGATTAAATAAATAAATAATAAAAACTTTCTGTACTACAGTCGATTTATCACATTTTATAAAAAAAACTTAACTTTATCTTTGCACAACTGGACTAATGTCTCAAATGTTACCATTAACTTCAATTAATATGTAAGTGCATATAACTAACTAGTTCTAAATATGTTATTCATACTGTTTGTTTATTTAATAAATACTTTTTTCGTACTATGGCTATTATTTTCTCACAGTAGGTGTAAAAAGTAGAGTATCCTCCTCTGGGCTAAAGGTGTCTTTGCCTAGGGCTAGCTTGAATCCCTCGCTGCATTCAGGATTCTTGTATTGCGCTCGAGATTCAATATGACGCCCGTGACATAAGACACAACTTTAGCCCCTCGGTGCATAATCTATTATTAAATCATTACTCGAATGAATAAACGCGAACTTCGGTGATTCGCACGGGCCGTCTCGGGCGCTGCGGTGCGAGTTGCGACGTTGCGAGACTGCGCGATAGCAGGGCATTTTTACACAGGTAGGGCGAACAAGTTTTCACACAGGTATTTACTTGCAAGAACGCGAAAATGCCAGGCTATACTTAATATACATAATTGTCCTGTAGCAAATATCAATAATGGAAACATATTGATGATTTTCATGATTATTAATCAATAACTAAATACTAAAGAATGTCGCAAACTAAGAAAAAGTAATTTCAGGCGCTAACTGACAAAGTCGAGCCAGGCCTACTTCTAGATTTATCTAATAATAACCTATACACATAACTTTTTTTATTTGTAACTTTTATACAAATAAAAAAAGTTGTGTATTAACTTTTTTTATTTGCCATTGTCACAGAAATATCATCACTCAGCCCATCTCTCTAGCACATATATATTATTTACCAACCTCTAATCAACCTTACTATGGTACATATTTGACTTGATCTAATGCAACTTACAATCTTTTCTCGAGAAAAACCTTCCATGAAAACCATCTACAGTAAGTCTAAGGAAGATTTATTCATAGCTGAGAAGATAAACGTACGAAGAAACTAAATATTGTAACTTCAACAAGCCGTACATAAGGGAAGCCGTGCAGTTTGTGTATATCTTTAGATGCATAAATTGATCACCCAGATCGTTCTTGTTTATACATCGGAGTTACAGTGTTATCATTTCTAAAATACGGCGCCCGAATCTGCAGTTGCATCCGCAAATTCAACATAAGTTAAGAACTCTCCTCGGAAAGGTTTTTTTAGCGTACTTTACGCAACAAAGAAGTAATTTTGGTATTTTGTAGAATAAAGGGTACTTTTTAACAGTTAAAAACTTCACATAAGGCACTGGGCTTATATTTATGATCTTCTTCACAAACTTCTTATTATTTTCGAGTCGATTGTTAACCTTTATATAGTTTGGTAGACGCAGTAGCGTAGCTAGAACTGGGCCCTTGCACATCATAATATGATTAACTGTAATAATTGGAAACCTGAAAAGATTTATGCTATTCATTATTAAGAACAACACCCATGACCAAAACTAAATCTAGAAAATCGCATAGAAAAAGCAGCAATCACAGTGTAAACTTTCTATGCCACTTCTATTCTATCCATTCATTATTTTTCATTCCTAACTTTCTTTTGTCCTGAAAGTCATGACGAATTAATATGTCATGATGCAGATCCTCACTCGAGTACTTAGTTATTATGTATTACTCGCTGTGTATACTGCAGAAACTTGTTGCCGCACTGTTTTACATAGGAACATATCTTAGTAGCTAGCCCGAACCGAAGCTGCAGTATGAGTTGTAACTGTTTCTATGTACTTATGACTAGGTACCAATAACTGTCACAAAGAGTTGGTTATCGGGAACTGCGTTGTGCATTGTCTCAGATGAGAACAAGCAACTCGAGGAAACTGAGTTTGGTGTTGGTTAAATTTGGTATTGCGTTACCTAAAATAGATTGGCGTTATTTTTACTGTGATTCTACTGTTACATTTATTTTGTTAAGATCTATGGCTTTTTAGATTTAACTATAAAACATACTATACATTGTGTTTATTTATTTAATTGCTGCCCCACATTTATCTTCTGTATCGTGTCTGTGTCGTACATCTAAGATGCTCTTGAATATCCAGACTCAGAACTATTTTCAGTTAGCCGTATAACGATGTAAGATCCTACCGGTAAGTGCATTATGCTAATGATGATTAATTCTGATGAGAATAATTTCTTCTTCCATAAAGGATTACTTAAACAAAGGTCACAGAATAGTGTTACAAAACTAAGTTAACATGATCCCGGTTAGCACGTTAAATATGCTAGCCTCAATGACATACTTGGTTACAACTCTATGGAGTGACATAACGACGCTACAAACAGCGACAACTATTTCTTGAAGTTCCTAAACTATGAAAGCATCAGTTTTCCCGCGCATTAATTATTCGGGAGTGTGAGTGACATCGGCAGCGGTACAATTATGCCACAGATTATACTACAAATTATTGGATGGCATTTGCCATGGATTAGCACCACTCAGCTCAACCATTATGAAGGGAACTATATGATCCAACATATGTGCCACCATCAGGTAGACTATTGAAAGAGCATGACACACCCTTAACTGCCAGGGTACATTCGAGTCAAAGAACGACATTACGAGTTAATATATTATAAATTCGAGGATATGTTGGTACACCCACATGACATTATTTTCAATCAAGTGATTTCCTACGAGGTACAGTGGTGTGATAATAAATAAATCACTATGACAACTAATATAATGAAGCGAAAACCGACCTTGATCTGTGTGCTGTACTGCTTTCACAGCTATCTCTAGGCGGAAACGTTGATACGATTCTGCCGCTCACTAAAGTGAAAAGATGTGTTAAGCACTTTCAACAGTCGATAAAAAAATCCTCTGTTCATACTTTCCATTTCACTATTTTTCTGAAACAAAGGCATGTTTCAGAAAAATTGTGAAATGGGGCTGCAATTGAACTGTCATATTTTCCTCATAGTTTTCACGCTAATGTCAGTCGAAGGAAAAATATCGTGCGTCTAGCAATTTCAGCACAGTTTAGCATAAAAATGCTTTTGCTTTGTATTACTGCTATTATTTTAAGCATCTATTTATACAGTATTCTGCATTTTAATAACTCTTGTAGATACAAGTTTGTTCGTCTAGTCTGGCGAAATATTATGTTTAGATTACGTGGGTCTACGCTTGCATATATATGTTAGGCGATACATTGTGACAGCGATAACACCGGTATACTACAAAGGGGTTCCCTTTTGCTAATAATTTCATGGGGTGAGCCCTCTGCGCAATTGAACAGGGTGTTATATCTTTGTTCCGCATGGTATGCGAATTAAATCCGCATTGCTTTGTTCGCGATAAGAACGTGTATCTCCTAGGTATAACAACAGCTATGAAATAATTTGTTCAATCTCATTTTCGTTGCAAAAGAGGGAGGCGCGAGTTCCGCGTCGCCTAAACAGAAGTGTCGTTTGTTGAATATAATATCACGAATCAGCCAGACGAAGTTTGCTGCTATATTCGACCTCTTACATAAATTTGCGTTGTTCGACCACCTTTGCCAACTTCCTAACATTAAAAATAATTTCATGCACATGAAAATGCCGTTAATAAAGTATCAAAATTCGTTGAGGTTAAAAGTTACACAATAGCGTTGGGGAAGTTGCGCGGTATCTTCTCGTCAATCTTGCCACAGTATCTCAAGACGAAAGTCTATGACCAGTGTGTATTGCCAGTGATAACCCATGGCTCTGAGACATGGTCGCTTACAATGGACCTCATTAGAAAGGTTACAGTCACCCAAAGGAGAGGGCTATGCTTTTAATTTTGCTTGCGTGATCGAATCAGAAATGTAGAGATCCGCAAGTGAATCAGGATTACCGACATAGCCCGAAGAATTGCCAAACTTAAGTGGCAGTGGGCAGGGCACATTGCTCGCAGAACAGATGGCCGATGGGGCAGAAATGTTTTGACGACCGCGAACCGGTAGACGTTGCTTTTGCTGTCCTCCCACCAGGTGAACCGAAGACTTCGTGAAGGTTGCATGGATCAACTGCATGCGAGACGCACGGGACCGATCAATGTGGCGACGCTTGGGGGAGGCCTATGTCCAGCAGTGGACGTCTTTCAGCTGATATGATGATGATAAGTTACACAAAGCTACAAGCACTTTACACCATGGTGGTCAGCCGATTCAGCTTCAAAAAATTACGTGTCCTTGTGTCCAAGTGTCCAGGTAGGTAGATTTTCCTCTTATTTCGTCACTTTCAAAGGCTTATATACCGACTAACACAACCTTACCTACTACTAATAATATAATAATATACTTTCCTTAAGATAAAGTTTGGCACAATTTACGAAATCCAAAGGCTATTAAAGGTAAAAGGGAAAAAATTAAATATTATTTAGGAAATCATATAACGGGCAACAAGCAGTAAGTATCCTAGTTTGCATAATTTTTCTCTAAAAGGGAGCAAAGTGTGGGCAAAGACTATAACTAGGTAACTTGGGTCTTAGATTTTAATGGAAAAAGGAACCGAGAGCATGTGGGTACTTTGCCAACCGTTTACATATTTCCTAAGGGGGAATCGCTCCTTTCGTAAGATTATTATTTTCAATAAGCAATCCTTTTTAAGGATGTTCATATTGGATTTTTCCGCGCGTTATAAAAGGAGTCAATTGATTAGAAAATTAAAGGCGTTCTTGACCTGATACAGTCGATTACTTTATCATTTTGCCTCTAATTTTGTTGGAGAGATTGTTCAATTTCAATAGAAGAACAATATGTTTTTAACCATTTTCAATCATCTTTAAATGATAATGTAACTTTTAGCCTGTGATTGTATGTGAATAGGTCTAGTGTAGGTCGGTAATAAAAGCGAAAACGGCGTATGAAGGCAAGTAAACATTTTTATCGACGCTTAGTACTCCTTTGTATGTGCGGAGGCATTTGCATTGCAATATAAAGTAAAACATTACGAGACGACTCACATTGAACATGTAAATATGTAGACAGGGATTGCACAAACAAGCGAGTGGAGAGATCAAAGAGCGAAAAGAGAGATCAAAATCGTTGGAAATTGTTTTATTAACGTTTCTAATAAAAAATACAATTACCCAAATCATGGGGTCTCAACTCATACAAATTATAATTAGTATTAAAAAAAGATCAGAGATTTATTATAATTAATTAAGATTACATTTAGCGAATTGAATATTGATGGATTCCACCCTTGGGGAGCGGTTAATCTCATTATGAAAAAGTTTCCTAGCTGCGTTGGACAGTGATTCGAAAAACCTTGTTAAGTTATTGCAATAACAAAATATATGTTGTTTCTAAAACTTGTATAACGATGAAAAACTATCATAAACTTCTGGTTTCAATGCTGTGCTTTTCTGTGTAGTTTATATCAAAGTTCAAAGCACTAAATTCTGCGGTGCACCCACGGCCATTGCATGGAATAATTTACAAGAATCTGCCTCACACTGGATGCTACATCATATACTGCGTGATACATGGACACTGCTATTAGAAACACGTGCATCTTACATATAACTCGACCCTTACTTAGAGGCAGTATTTATGAGCACTTGACAACACGAGGCTACTTGAAATGTGACCGATGTGGTAAATACTCTTATGTACACATGTCAAGTATATGGATGGATGAAGATACTCGTAAGTGCTTTACTTGACGAACTGTAGAGATACTACAAACAGTCTGAGTTGGGCATTTCTTAAACCTTTTGCAAAACGTATCCTTCGTTACATTGGTAGACATTCTACACAAAAGGTCTTAGGAATACTTTCATTGTGGGTACATTCGCAGGTATTATATTATTTGTGGTACAGCTAAGGAGTGGAATTCATTCCCAGAGTCTGTGTTTCCTGGTAGCTATCACCTCCCCCAGGTCAGTGAATAGCTTACTTCCAGGCAAGCATGCTCAGTCGTCAACCTCATCATACAGCTTCCCGTCTGGTGATATCCTAAATGCAAGCGTATCAATAATAATAAAAAAACCGGCCAAGTGCGAGTCGGACTCGCGCACGAAGGGTTCCGTACCATTATCGCAAAAAAATCATGTTTGTTATAGTGTATCCCCACTTAAATATTTAGTTTATTCTTTTTTGTATTTGTTGTTATAGCGGCAACAGAAATACATCATCTGTGAAATTTTCAACTGTCTAGCTATCACGGTTCATGAGATACAGCCTGGTGACAGAAAGACAGACATACGGACAGTGAATTCTTAGTAATAGGGTCCCGTTTTTACCCTTTGGGTACGGAAGCCTACAAAGAAACTTGTCCTTAAAATTACCGACTAGCCCAGCAACAGCGGTTTTACCTCCATAATATAAAACTTCAAAATGTTCTTTATGGAGAACTAACTGTTTGCATACGTCTGGTTACGTCGGTACGGTTACTTTGTATGGGATGAGGCATCTGTATGCTAGTATTATATTATCTGTGCTGAAACTTACTTTTTTAAAGGCAAAGTTCAGTACCGACCGAAGACGAATATGGAACTCATTAGATTTTCCTTAAAATTATGTTGACTTAGTAATCCGCGTTCACAATTTACTCACAAACATACATGCAGAACTGAGAATTAAAGAAAAATAAAGTTTACAAAGCATTCTTACTTATAAGTTTAAGCCATTTGTTGGAGCCCGTGCAAAGATAAGGATTTACATCATGCTGGTTTCATAACCAGTGCATCCTAAAAACGAAGGGCTCACATCACTTTTTTATGGTGTGTTAAGTTTAAACACCACGGTCGGTTTCTCAAGAGTCTGTTTATTTACTTATGTGCTAATAACACCATTATCGAAATCTTAAATATCAAAATATTTCTAATTCAACTAAACCATACACAGGTATAGTTCGCGCCAAACTTATTGGCCGCCCTGAAGTTGGCTACAATGGCTGCGCAGTAGAAAATCTCATACAAAAACAGTACTGTTTCGTGCCTCGCGCATCCGGTAAAACAACTTCAGGGCGGCCTATAAGTTTGGCGAGGGCTATACTTTTGAATTGTCAAACATAGTATGAGTCTAGTTGCACATTCGCCAGCGTCAGTGGGTCTCTATGGAGAAGAACATTCAAGAAACTCCACGGACACTCTTTTCTTCAGTTTTAATTACAATTATTTGGTTACATGATTCTTGTTGAAAAATATACATATGTGAGAACGATGTATATATTTCAAAAATAAAATAAGTACGTAATTAAAAGCAGGCCGAAGCAGTTAAGTTATGACCAATCCCAACTGATGGCGCCCGTTCACGAACATGACGCAAGACGTGTCACATTGGGCAAAAATGTCTTTGTATGTTCGGCGGATGTCTGGCTCTTTTTCTCTACAGGTCGCATTTCTCAACCGATTCTCGTGAAATTTTGTGAGTTTGTTTGATAACTATATTACTTAACAGATACCTAACGAATCTTATCAGTTGGAAAAAATACGCCAATATTTGTCTTTAGATTAAGCGCGCAGGTTTATTTATTTATCTTTGTTATGAAGTTACAACAGATGACAATGAAAAAAAAGATTTGAAAAGTCACAATTTAATTTCTATCAATTCGCGTATTTTTCTACAAGATGTCAATCTTTGAACGCCAAAATGACTGATATAGGTTACAGTTACAACTCGGAAATTGAATTGAAAATGAAGAGACATCCAATATCTACTTGTAAATGAATTTACCTGTAACAGAAGTATATAATGACTATTATATTAGTCGTACTTGAATCAAGCGAATTGGTTCATTTATCAGTCACGTGAGATAAGATAGGGAGACGGTATTCACCTTCCTGGAAACGTATTAGGGGCAGTACTAGTTGAGGGTTTAAATGTCAAATGAAACGTCCAAGTACGAGGTATTTTAATGTGTTTTTGTTTGCGAGGGAAACTAGTTTAATTAAATACATGATGGAGGTATATCTGTGGTGAAATAGAGAAAAGTTTTAACTGTGTTACATAACATAATATCACGGCTGTATGCCCTGAGAGGTTAGGCAGAGTGTGCTCCTATAGTAAGACCACATTTCGCTATTTTTGTATAATTCCCATTAAGTAGGGGGCGAGCCTATAGCCATCGATCGGGCACCAATCCAGACACCAGGCTGCTACTAATAAATTCCACATGGGAAAACCCAATAACCCTTTTCCCTACCCGGGCATCGCATCCAGGATCTCTCTCAGGCTGTCTCACTTGCGACTACTAAACCACTAAGGCAGTCTATTACATATACAGTCCATTAACTTTACAACCTCAATTTGTTTTAAAGGATAGTGCCCGTTTTACATGGGAACTTGGACGCCTTTGAAAAAATGGTTGTATCTTGATGAATTTGGTTGTATATTGTAGAATAACACGTTATATTCAGAATTAGAAAACAGTTTTATTTAATTTTCGGGGTTCGTGAGATATAACGATGTTTCTGTTCTTGAAACCTTCGCCTCCAGGTCCCAGGGCAGGGATCCGGCCAGTGCACAAGCCGCCTCGTAGGAGATCGTGCGATACCCCCTGATGACTCTGACGGCCATCGCTCTCTGCGGCTTTCGCGGAAAGGCGATGCTGCCGGCCGTCAGGTCAGCCACCCAGATCGGGGCCCCATACAGGGCCATCGATCGCACGATACCCACGTAGAACCGCCTACAGGCAGCGCTCGGGCCGCCCAGATTGGGAAGCAGCGTTGACAGCGCCCCAGCCGCGCTCAACAACTTGGGCGCCAGCCGCCGAAAGTGGGGGCCGAAATCCCACCGGCTGTCGAGCACCAATCCTAGGTACTTCATGGTAGACTCGACAGTGATTCGAGCCCCCTCAACCACGATGTGGGCATCGGGTGGTGGCGCCCGCCGGGGGCCATGAAAGACCATGGCCTCCTACTTGTTGAGCGCCACCTCCAGGCCAAGGCGCCGTATGCTCACCACCTGTGAGACCGCAGCCGTCGCCAGCAACGCTGCCTCCCTGTACGAACTCCCCCGGGCGGTGACCAGCGTATCGTCCGCGTAACACGTCAAGTCTACGCCTGGTTGGAGTTCACCCCTCAGCACCCAGTCGTACCCGATGTTCCACAGAGGCGGGCCCAAGACCGAGCCCTGCGGAACACCGCACGACATGCGGTGCTGGTTTTCGACGCCATCACGTCCCACGTAGGTGACACACCACTCCGCCAAATAAGCCCCGACGATGCGGTGGAGGTAGGGAGGCACACGATGATACCGTAGTGCCTCCCGAACACAACTCCAGGGCAGGGTGTTGAAAGCGTTAGAAATGTCCAAGGACACTGCCAACATCACTCCACCCCGGGTCACTGCTTCCTCCGCCAGGACTCTCACCTGCGATATCACGTGGATGGTGGAGTGCCGAAAGCCGAACTGGCTTTCGTCTAGGTCCGGCCCCTCTCTGTACAAGTGGCTGACGAGGCGGGCAGCGATTATCCGCTCGAACAGCTTACCCACCTCGTCTAGCAGCACTATGGGCCGGTACGCAGACGGTGAGTCTGCAGGGCGCCCCGCCTTCCTGAGCATGACCGAACTACCAAATTTCCACAGAGTGGGAAACTGGCCCCGCTCAAGGCACAAGTGAAGTGTGAAGTGTCCTCTCAGCCAGGGCTCTAGCTTCTTCAGAGCGAGGGCTAACACGTGGCCGTGGATTCCATCGGGTACCCCGGGGCCACGTTCTTGGCCCGGAGCCGCTTTACGGCCGCCCCCCATCTCTGCCTGTGTCACCTCCGGGACGCTGATGGCGTCCTCCTCTGTGGACTCTGCGGCCGTGGGCAAAGCCATCGGTGGCGGGATATGCTCCGCTCTCGCCGGGAAGAGGGCTGCGACTACCTCCTGTGTGTGACAAGTTGTCTCCAGGACCTGAGTCTCCTCGGCTCTTGTTGCCGTCGGGGACGGCAAGCGGTGCATCCACGCCGCGCAGTTGCTCCGAGTGAACCTGGAGCTCCTTTTTCTCGCTCGTGGCTTTGACGCAGGTCGGCAGTGGTCTGCCGGCCCACGGGACCAGTGGTGCCCCCCCCCAGATACGATGGGGCTGCCCTCTAGGAGATCCCTAGAGAGGCGAGACTGGCCCTTGCATTGCGCAAGGGTACCCGCCTGAGGAATATTATCCATTGGTCGTGTTTCCATACTTTTTTTTTTTCTTTTTAAGGGTGAGGTCCCTTTCCCAGCGCTAGGGACCGGATATAAACCCTCCGGCCATTCATCCCCTCGGCACGCGAGACCTTGGGATTGGGTGCCATATCTACTACACGCACTCGACCTACCCTCTGTCAGCAGAGGGGGGAGTAGGCGTTAGATGGCCACCGCAGCGACGGACTAGCCGCCCCGCCTCTAGCCCGGATCCCTTCACAGACTATCATGAATGATGATCTGTGTTTGGAACCGTGACCTTTCCTCGTGTGTTGAAATTAGCCACCCGCGCCAACTGCCCACCCAACGTAGGTGGGCAGTTGGAGCCGACGTTGTCCCTGTCCCAACATTCACGGGACCGCCGCCTTTTCTAAACGAAGGTTCTAACTTCGAGAACATGTTAACCACAAACGACATAAAAAACCCGCGTCCGAACCGAAACGGGCTGCGTACGACATGTTAGGGAAACTTGTCTATTGTTACCGTGAATAGTACCATCGACAATGGACTTACGGCTCGAGTGTTAAGAGTACTGAAAAAGGGTACCGGATTCAAATCCAATCATGGATATGGAAACTTAACAAACTGACGGTCGTGAGGTATGTTGGTCGACAACATTTAGAAACGTGAGATTCAAAAAAATGTTTTCACTTAGATATCTTCTATATAGTGTTCACATTTAGATACATAAATGTCACAACAAAGAGTGCAACCCGGAACCAATACATACCAATCTATTATAGGACTACCAAATATGTATTCGACCGTGCGAAAATTTTACCCGCGACTAGTAGTGCAGAAAGCTATATTTTCAGTTAGTGTGCCGTTTATTCACGCTGTGATTTTACCCACTAAATAATGATAAAAGTCTGGGAACCGATCATAGGTGAATGCACTAATAACCACACTTGGTAGGAAGTCGCATTGGTTATGGTGTCTATCCTCTGATCGATTCTTGGTCACACCTTGGTTTCTGCCTCATTAAACAACAGAAGATTAGTTATATTAACAATATGTACCACCAAGCTGAGATCTTATTGTATAACTGAAGTTACTATAAACACCATTAATAACAATCGCGCTGAGCCGACAAAGCAATACAAATAAAATAGACCGTTTGAAGGTACATTATATTAATTATGTGCAAGTAGTCGGGCCAATGAAGCGGTATTTAACTTGTACCTATCAATAAAAGATGATTTACCTACTACAAAAGCTGTTTCTCGGCAACGATCGTCAGCCAAATATTATAGATTTAACATTTTTACAATGTTGAGACGAGAAATTCTCTGAAGGTCATACAGGTCGCTCCGACCTCGGCACACACCGACGACGAGGTAGAGACCATGTATGAGGATATCTCTAGAGCCATGCATGATTTCACAATTCACTTTTACTGTAGTCATGGGGGATTTCAACGCGAAACTGGGCAAACGAGACGAGGATGAGCAGCAAGTATGGCAATTTGGAATTGGACGTCAGGACCACCAGGGTCACATACTGGTCAGTTTTATGACGAAGGAGGGCCTCTATATGATGAACTCCTTCTAACGTAGAGATCCGCAAGAGAACCAGGGTTACCGACTTAGCCCGAAGAATTGCCAAACTTAAGTGGCAGTGGGCAGGGCACATTGATCGCAGAACGGATGGACTATGGGGCATAAAAGTTCTGGAGTAGCGACCGTGAACCGGAAGAAGTTGCGTTGGTAGACCGATGACCTGGTGAAGGTTGCGAGGATCCGCTGGATGTGGGACTCACGGAATCGGTCAATGTGGCGATGCTTGGGGAGGCCTATGTCCAGCAGTGGACGTCTTTCGCCTGATATTATGATGATGATGACAATGTTAAAACTTTGTAAGAATTTCTTATTTAACAAAATTTGAATTTGAGGCTCATTAATTTACAAAAATCAAACAACAGGCGGGTCACCATAAGCTCTTAGAGTAAGGTTATTTTGAGTTCGCGTAAGTGACAGATGTATACAAGTCATGTACATCTGTCCCTAACACACACTCAAAATAACCTTACTCTAAGAGCTTGTGGTCACGCCCCAGCCGTGTCACTCCATTTGTCTCTTCGTCGTTTAATAAATGAGTCTATCAATCATATTTACGAAACCAATTAATGAAGCTAATATACTTCGACTCATTAAAGTTTTACAGAGCCAGCTTTTTGTTAGCATTCATATTTGAATATTAAGTAATCGTTCTTATAAAACGCTTCTCATTTACAACTGCGCCATGTTATTGTCGCGTTTGCTCTGTATCCGATTAGCATAGTAAATGGCAAAAATATCGTTGTATTCCGAATTACACCAGCCCGACAATTAGCCGCCTTAGTTTACAAACAACTAACTGTTACACACACAAATTAGAATTAATTATCCCGTCGCAAAGAATAGTAGTTGACACGTCACACGGTAGGCATACTCTACTTTTACATACGTTTGCAAAGGTCCAAATGAGATTGTCGAAGGTCCTCGGTTCATTTATTGAAAATGTAAACGAGGGAAGGACATTTATTACACATGACAGGTATTTGACAAGCACCCTTCCAAATAAAATAGATATTTCAAATTGTGTTACTGAAATTGTTTCAGTTTTTGTCTGATTTTTCATAATATTGTCATATAATTTAGTCTTGTTGCGCATGCGATTGAGCGTGAACGCGTAGGCAGAGCCGTTGTGAATGGTGACTCAATGTAGTGTACAATGTCGTTAAATACTGTGAAGTGTAATAATTGTAATGTCGTCATTAACGAACTATTGGCGATCTTACGAAATGTTATTTTATGTTTGTTATTTTATTGTATGTTGTATTTACTTGACTTTATGGATGAAGAAAGTGTGCATCAGCTGTGTACTTCGTCTTTCACGGCGGCAGAAATAGTGAAAGCCAAGACTCTGCTATTTGAGTCGGTACCTAGCGGAAAGAAGATGCCTGTGCGACGAAAGGATGGCAAGAAGAAAATGTCTCGGGACCTAGATGATATGATTTGTTTGCTGAAAGGAACAAATCCCGAGCTTTTTCCGATATTTGTGGCATAGGAGTTGCACAAACTACCCCCAGTCTCTTTCGATCATGTGGATGTCACCAGACTGTTAAAAGACATACTTAAATTGCAAAATAAGGTTAGTGTCTTAGAAGAAAATACTGTCACAACTGAACAATTCGATCTATTTAAGCTAGAAGTAGAAAATATGAAACATGCATCGTTAATTGACAATTACACGATGGAAACGAATGTAAACAAAAGAAGAGGCGCATGTTTGCAAAACAGTATTACTTTAGATAGTGGTCCCATAGGCTTACAATATGTGCCGATTAAGTTTTCGCAAGTAACAGCTGATTCAAAAGTCAACGGCCGGCCGGCAAGGAACGCGTCATCAACACCGGATCAGAGTGTAAATAACTGCATCTCTATTTTGCAAGAACAAAATAATGCGACAGACAACAGTTGGTGCGTAGATGAGCGAGAGGGAAAGGCCGATACGGCGAGTGCGAGCGAGATCTAAGAGAAGATGTCATGGTCCCCTACTAGCGGACGGCGAGCTACTGTGGTCGCGGCGACATCACGCGAATCGGTATCGAGTGAAGTGCGGGCTTCGTCAGCGACGGTACGTGTGCGAGTTTGCGTGAGACTAACGTGAGTAGTGAACAAACGGTAGGTGATAGTAACATTGTGGATTCTGAATGGACGGTAGTGCAGAAAAAGCGTTATAAACAAAATAGTTTGAATAGACGAAAGGGAACGGCTATAACTGCGCCGGAGGGTAGGTTTCGGGCCGCGGATATCAAAGTGCCGTTGCTAATTTCCAACGTTAGTACAGAAGCAAGTGAAGATGACATTATTAAGACAAGACTAGTGAAACTGTAACATTAAAAAAGATTAATATGAAGTCAAATAGGAAGTATAATGCGTACAAGCTATATGTTTCTAGACACAAGGCAGACTTGTTCTTAAACAACGAGGTTTGGCCTGATGGAATTGTGTTTTGATGGAACTGTTTAAAAAAATGGTTTGGTTTTACAATATTTCCATGTTACAGCATAGTACTTAGATATGGGGGGACAACTTAGGCCCGACCATAAGTCGTTAGAAACAAAAAAAGAAAAGATTATATATTATATAAACAAAAGAAAATAAAGTAAAAAAGATAAAAAGTTAACAAATGTTAACAAGCATCTAAAAATCTAGAAGCCCTACAATGTTCACACATTCACAAAAAAATCGGTAAAATTATCTATACAAAGGTTAAAAAAAGTAGTAGATAAGAGTAAACGTACAGTGACTGCACCATAAGCAAAGCTGCCGGTTCTGTCGAAAACGTTTAATATCCTGGAGCTTTAGAAACACATTATCAGTAACGATTCAGAAGGAAAATCATACATCTTCATGCATTAAATTGGCGTCAACCGGACTTCAGAAATGTACAATACCTATCTTTGTAAATGGAGTATCAGTAAAAGCACTGATAGACATTGGAAGCACTGCTAGTTTCATTGATAAGGAAGTCATCCGACAGTATGGGTTACAAACTAAACCGTAGCACCAAAATGTAACAATGGCGTCATCGGTATTAAAAACAGAAATAAGAGAAGTCTGCTATGCTACTGTAAAAAATAACGACCATGACATAACTAATGTTCCGTTGCGGGTGATGAAGTATTTATGTACACAAGTCATACTGGGTCACGACATCCTCGAACATCATTCTGAGATGACGATAGAGTTCGGGGGATCTGAACCGCAACTCAGGGTCGCATGCAATGCATTAAGTCAAGCTAATATACAACCAGTCAATTTATTTTCAAATTTACCCGCAGACTGCAGACCCATTGCAATCAAGTCTCGTAGACACACGCCAGATGACCAAGCATTTATTGAAACTGAAATAAAGAAACTGTTATCAGATGGAATCATAGAAGAGAGTGTTTCTCCATGGCATTCTCAAGTACTTGTCACATCTGGCGCTCACCACAAAAAACGTATGTGCATAGATTACCCTCAAACTGTCAACAAATTCACTTACCTTGACGCCTATCCCCTCCCAAACATTGAAGAGTTGATTTTGAAAGTATCTAAGTTCAAAGTATTTATTAAAATTGACTTACGATCAGCTTATCATCAAATACCTATAATCTCAATGAATAAGCCCATGACGGCGTTCGATGCAGCAGTAAACCTGTACCAATTTTGTCGTATTCCTTTTGGAGTGACAAACGGAGTAGCTTGCTTTCAAAGAACCATTGATTCGATCCTGCGAGACTCTAAGCTTTTCGGTGTGTACTCATATTTAGACGATATCACTGTTTGTGGATCAGATCAGGTAGATCACGATAAGAAACTAAAAAAATTCATGGAGGTAGCAGAGAAATATAATCTTAGTATTAATAAGGAAAAAAGTGAATTTTCGATAACGAACCTAAGCATACTGGGATATAACATTAATAATGGTGAGATTAAACCAGACAAAGACCGGTTGGCACCTCTACTAGAAATGCCGGTGCCCCAAGATTCAGCTACACTCAGACGTACTATTGGTCTTTTCTCACATTACTCGAAGTGGATACCTGATTTTTCGAATAAATTACGACTACTTATCGATGTAGAAAATTATCCACTAAACGATAGACAGATTGGTGCATTTCAGAATATCAAAGAAATCATATCAAAAGCTTCACTTTCTACAATTGATCCTAACGAATCATTCACTGTTGAAACAGACGCATCTGAACATTCTATAGCAGCATCTTTAACTCAAAACGGAAGACCTGGAGCATTTTTTGCACGAACGCTTAACGAAAGTGAACGAAAATATCCATCTATTGAAAAAGAAGCATGTGCTATTATTGAAAGCCTTAAGAAAATGGAGACACTTCTTAATTGGGCGGCAGTTTTATCTGTTAACTGATCAAAAATCTGTTGCGTATATGATGCAAGGACATGCTAGCAGGATAAAGAATGAAAAGATTCAAAGATGGCGTATGGAACTTGCGAACTTTACATTCAATATTAAATATAGGAGCGGGAAAGAAAATATTGTGGCTGATGCTTTGTCACGTACGAAAGCAACATGTGCAAGCATGATTGGAGACAATCTTATGAGATTACACGAATCTTTGTGTCATCCCGGAGTGACACGTCTCATACATTGGGTTAGATGCAAGAATCTCCCATATTCAGTAGAAGATGTAAAATGCATTGTAGCATCTTGCAGAGTATGTGCAGAAGAAAAACCGAGATTTACTAGGAATATAATATATCCAGTATTTTGATAAAAGCAACTACACCCTTCGAGCGATTGTTTCTAGATTTTAAGGGACCAATACCATCATCAACCGCAAATAAATATATTCTCACGGTGATAGATGAATATTCCAGGTTTCCATTCGCTTACGCATGCAGAGACACAAGTGCCGACAGTGTCATCAAAAGTTTAACAGAACTATTCTCAATGTTTGGCATGCCATGTATGATACATACTGATCAGGGAACTGCATTTATGTCCAAAGAACTAAAAGGTTTTCTTAATTCAAAAGGAATCGCGACCAGTCGCTCGGCGCCCTATAATCCTAGGTGTAACGGCCAAGTTGAGCGTTTGAATGGGACTCTATGGCAAACAATACGAATTGAATTAAAAACAAAGAACATGCGTGTAGAAATGTGGGAGAATGTGTTAACGCAGGCCTTACACAGCATTCGATCACTACTTTGCACTGCAACTAAAATGACTCCTCATGAGCGAATGTCTGTCCACCCCAGACGATCATCCTCGGGACAATCGCTGCCATCATGGTTCAGAGATGATAAAATTCTTCTAAAAAAACACGTTCGTAATAAGTACGATCCGCTTGTAGAGGAAATAGAAATGGTTGAACCCTCTCCAATGAGCAGTAGGGCAAGGTTTACAAATGGACGAGAAATTATGGTGTCTAACAGACACTTGGCGCCTCGTGGTGAAGGTGCAGAAGTTGGTGCAATGTCTGATTCTGATGAGGAATTCCATGATACGGAAGATTTGACGCTGACGCCTCCTCCGCCAGAATCTCCTCGGCATTCAGAAAGAAGCCGGCGTCCAACAGCTTATCTCCAAGACTACGAAACCTAAGGAGGGAAGAATGATGTATAATCTCTATGGTACTGTACCTTCTTATGTGTAGCTAGTCAATATGTCATGTGGAATAAACCCTTAATTATAGACAGGGACTATCTTTTACAACATATATACTACATAGATATATTTACCCAAATACACAATGGAGTAATAACGGGATTCTTAAAAGACTGCAGTGATTAGGTTCATCCTATTTCTTTCATACAGCCTGACACATCTGATCTGGGATCTGGTACAATGATTGATGAAGCCTTCAGTCTCTTGCAGATTGGTTCACTATGTGGATACATTTTTGCTAGTTATTTCCTTTGTACAACTTTGATTAAATTGTGTAAATTAGATATAAAAAGAAATTGTTCCAACACTTCATTTATTGTGTTAAACCGATTGTTAATATGCCTAGTTATTGATTGTTTTTAAATATTATTTTATGATATACTAATGACCCGCCCTAGCTTCGTAAGGGTGCAATACCGACATACTCTGGAGGATTTTCCAAAACAAATATTTCATGCACACCTTGTTTTTACAATGGCGAACACAGCAAGAAAAAAAACATCCAAATCAATAGAACCGTTCTCTATCATAAATGTGACAATTGCTTTAACTTATCAATAATTAGATCTATTGTTAAACCATGCTGTAAAATAATACTTTGAAAAATATATATATTGTTACTTTTTGTGTGAATTATTAAGTATGTCGGTAATTAAAGCGAAAACGGCGTATAAAGGCGAGTAAACGTTATTATCGACGCTTGGTCCTCTTTTGTAAGTTCGGGGGCATTTGCCTTGCAATATAAAGTAAAACATTACGAGACGACTCACATTGAACATTTAAATATGTAGATAGGGCACAAACAAGCGAGTGGAGAGATCAAAGAGAGAAAAGAGAGATCAAAATCGTTGAAAAATATTTTATTAACGTTTCTAATAAAAAATACAATTACCCAAATAATCACTAAACTATATATTTTGTCCTCAATAATAAAAACGATAACCACATTCGGACCGATCCATTTTAGCGTTAACCAAGATAAAAATGAGATAAAATTATTTATATTATTCTCATTGTACGCTTGACAAATAAAAACCTCAGTCCCAAGGGCAAATCCGACTATTTGGTGTTAAGTTATTGGCCAATATCTTTCCATATATACAGGGCCCCTATATCGTTTGTTACAGCTTTGTTCCTTGTAGCTTTAATGTTAATAAAGTGTCTCGTTTGCGAACATTGTCGTGTTGTAGCTTATTTCACGCGACACCTTCTATTACGTGGACGTCAATGAAATTCTTAACGCGCTGTATCTCCTTCCTTGGTTGTAGTTATTTTCATTGAGCAGCATGATACAATTTTCCCGTCCCGCTTCCAACTCCTAGTTCCATTACTATAATATTGGTAAGTGTTCCTGCAGACACCTATAATGGAATCCTGATTTATCTACACGCTCGCTTTCTGCAAGGCTTTAGTGAAAATCCTATCTCAATCCGCATTTAGGTGCATCAGTAACTTTCGGCATCACGGTGGAAAAATGTCAGCCAGTGTTCAGCTAACGCTAAGACACACGAACATTTTGAAAATAATTTTCTTATTCTACGAGTATATTGTAAGTTCGTAGAGCACATAGGTGCTAACCAAAGATTTGAATTCAAAACTTGAACAGACGCACACGTTCTTAGGAAAGTTGGCAAGTTGGTTCATACAAAGTAGTACCGGCCCACTTCGGAACTTTATACGATGCTAACTCGTTTATACGTTAGCAGTTGTCTCCATGGAATTATTCATCCGCATTATCAAAAAGTTTCCTAGCTGCGTTGGACAGTGATTCGAAAAACCTTGTTAATTAAAATAACAAATTATTAGTTGTTTCTTAAAACTTAATAAAAACACCAAAATGTAAACCCATATTAAGAGAATTTCAAACCGTAAAGTACTTATTTAAAGGTCATTCATACTAAGGAGAACTTCGGGCAAAATTAATTCAGTTCCTGATTTTAACTTAACATCACTTTAGAGGCTTAAGCTTGAATCTGTGTTTTAAGTGCTTCATCATTAACAATAATATAAAAAAAAGTTGAAAAAAAAGCAAGAAACATATTCTAGATTCTAACGATTAAAACTGTCATAAACCAGAACAATGCTGTGCTTTTCTGTGTAGTTTATATCAAAGTTCAAAGCACTAAATTCTGCGGTGCACCCACGGCCATTGCATGGAATAATTTACAAGAATCTGCCTCACACTGGATGCTACATCATATACTGCGTCAAACATGGACACTGCTATTAGAAACACGTGCATCTTACATATAACTTGACCCTTATTCAGAGGCAGTATTTATGAGCACTTGACAACACGAGGCTACTTGAAATGTGACCGATGTGGTAAATACTCTTATGTACACATGTCAAGTATATGGATGGATGAAGATACTCGTAAGTGTTTTACTTGACGAACTGTAGAGATACTACTGACAGTCTGAGTTGGGCATTTCTTAAACCTTTTGCAAAACGTATCCTTCGTTACATTGGTAGACATTCTACACAAAAGGTCTTAGGAATACTTTCATTGTGCGTACATTCGCAGGTATTATATTATTTGTGGTACAGCTAAGGAGTGGAATTCATTCCCAGAGTCTGTGTTTCCTGGTAGCTATCACCTCCCCCAGGTCAGTGAATAGGTTATTTCCAGGCAAGCATGCTCAGTCGTCAACCTCATCATACAGCTTCCCGTCTGGTGATATCCGAAATGCAAGCGTATCAATAATAATAAAAAAACCGGCCAAGTGCGAGTCGGACTCGCGCACGAAGGGTTCCGTACCATTATCGCAAAAAAACGGCAAAAACATCATGTTTGTTATAGTGTAGCCTCACTTAAATATTTAGTTTATTCTTTTTTGTATTTGTTGTTATAGCGGCAACAGAAATACATCATCTGTGAAATTTTCAACTGTCTAGCTATCACGGTTCATGAGATACAGCCTGGTGACAGAAAGACAGACATACGGACAGTGAATTCTTAGTAATAGGGTCCCGTTTTTACCCTTTGGGTACGGAAGCCTACAAAGAAACTTGTCCTTGAAATTACCGACTAGCCCAGCTACAGCGGTTTTACCTCCATAATATAAAACGTCAAAATGTTATTTATGGAGAACTAACTGTTTGCATACGTCTGGTTACGTCGGTACGGTTACTTTGTATGGGATGAGGCATCTGTATGCTAGTATTATATTATCTGTGCTGAAACTTACTTTTTTAAAGGCAAAGTTCAGTACCGACCGAAGACGAATATGGAACTCATTAGATTTTCCTTAAAATTATGTTGACTTAGTAATCCGCGTTCACAATTTACTCACAAACATACATGCAGAACTGAGAATGAAAGAAAAATAAAGTTTACAAAGCATTCTTACTTATAAGTTTAAGCCATTTGTTTGAGTCCGTGCAAAGATAAGGATTTACGTCATGCTGGTTTCATAACCAGTGCATCGTAAAAACGAAGGGCTCACATCACTTTTTTATGGTGTGTTAAGTTTAAACACCACGGTCGGTTTCTCAAGAGTCTGTTTATTTACTTATGTGCTAATAACACCATTATCGAAATCTTAAATATCAAAATATTTCTAATTCAACTAAACCATACACAGGTATAGTTCTCGCCAAACTTATTGGCTGACCTGAAGTTGGCTACAATGGCTGCGCAGTAGAAAATCTCATACAAAAACAGTACTGTTTCGTGCCTCGCGCATCCGGTAAAACAACTTCAGGGCGGCCTATAAGTTTGGCGAGGGCTATACTTTTGAATTGTCAAACATAGTATGAGTCTAGTTGCACATTCGCCAGCGTCAGTGGGTCTCTATGGAGAAGAACATTCAAGAAACTCCACGGACACTCTTTTCTTCAGTTTTAATTACAATTATTTGGTTACATGATTCTTGTTGAAAAATATACATATGTGAGAACGATGTATATATTTCAAAAATAAAATAAGTACGTAATTAAAAGCAGGCCGAAGCAGTTAAGTTATGACCAATCCCAACTGATGGCGCCCGTTCACGAACATGACGCAAGACGTGTCACATTGGGCAAAAATGTCTTTGTATGTTCGGCGGATGTCTGGCTCTTTTTCTCTACAGGTCGCATTTCTCAACCGATTCTCGTGAAATTTTGTGAGTTTGTTTGATAACTATATTACTTAACAGATACCTAACGAATCTTATCAGTTGGAAAAAATACGCCAATATTTGTCTTTAGATTAAGCGCGCAGGTTTATTTATTTATCTTTGTTATGAAGTTACAACAGATGACAATGAAAAAAAAGATTTGAAAAGTCACAATTTAATTTCTATCAATTCGCGTATTTTTCTACAAGATGTCAATCTTTGAACGCCAAAATGACTGATATAGGTTACAGTTACAACTCGGAAATTGAATTGAAAATGAAGAGACATCCAATATCTACTTGTAAATGAATTTACCTGTAACAGAAGTATATAATGACTATTATATTAGTCGTACTTGAATCAAGCGAATTGGTTCATTTATCAGTCACGTGAGATAAGATAGGGAGACGGTATTCACCTTCCTGGAAACGTATTAGGGGCAGTACTAGTTGAGGGTTTAAATGTCAAATGAAACGTCCAAGTACGAGGTATTTTAATGTGTTTTTGTTTGCGAGGGAAACTAGTTTAATTAAATACATGATGGAGGTATATCTGTGGTGAAATAGAGAAAAGTTTTAACTGTGTTACATAACATAATATCACGGCTGTATGCCCTGAGAGGTTAGGCAGAGTGTGCTCCTATAGTAAGACCACATTTCGCTATTTTTGTATAATTCCCATTAAGTAGGGGGCGAGCCTATAGCCATCAATCGGGCACCAATCCAGACACCAGGCTGCTACTAATAAATTCCACATGGGAAAACCCAATAACCCTTTTCCCTACCCGGGCATCGCATCCAGGATCTCTCTCATGCTCTCTCACTTGCGACTACTAAACCACTAAGGCAGTCTATTACATATACAGTCCATTAACTTTACAACCTCAATTTGTTTTAAAGGAGAATACCCGTTTTACATGGGAACTTGGACGCCTTTGAAAAAATGGTTGTATCTTGATGAATTTGGTTGTATATTGTAGAATAAAACGTATAACGTTTTTCAGAATTAGAAAACAGTTTTTATTTAATTTTCGGGGTTCGTGAGATATAACGATGTTTCTGTTCTTGAAACCTTCGCCTCCAGGTCCCAGGGCGGGGATCCGGCCAGTGCACAAGCCGCCTCGTAGGAGATCGTGCGATACCCCCTGATGACTCTGACGGCCATCGCTCTCTGCGGCTTTCGCGGAACAGTGATGCTGCCGGCCGTCAGGTCAGCCGCCCAGATCGGGGCCCCATACAGGGCCATCGATCGCACGATACCCACGTAGAACCGCCTACAGGCAGCGCTCGGGCCCCCCAGATTGGGAAGCAGCGTTGACAGCGCCCCAGCCGCGCTCAACAACTTGGGCGCCAGCCGCCGAAAGTGGGGGCCGAAATCCCACCGGCTGTCGAGCACAAATCCTAGGTACTTCATGGTAGACTCGACAGTGATTCGAGCCCCCCCAACCACGATGTGGGCATCGGGTGGTGGCGCCCGCCGGGGGCCATGAAAGACCATGGCCTCCTACTTGTTGAGCGCCACCTCCAGGCCAAGGCGCCGTATGCTGCTCACCACCTGTGAAACCGCAGCCGTCGCCAGCAACGCTGCCTCCCTGTACGAACTCCCCCGGGCGGTGACCAGCGTATCGTCCGCGTAACACGTCAAGTCTACGCCCGGTTGGAGTTCACCCCTCAGCACCCAGTCGTACCCGATGTTCCACAGAGGCGGGCCCAAGACCGAGCCCTGCGGAACACCACACGACATGCGGTGCTGGTTTTCGACGCCATCACGTCCCACGTAGGTGACACACCTCTCCGCCAAATAAGCCCCGACGATGCGGTGGAGGTAGGGAGGCACTCGATGATACCGTAGTGCCTCCCGAACACAACTCCAGGGCAGGGTGTTGAAAGCGTTAGAAATGTCCAAGGACACTGCCATATATCTCCACCCCGGGACACTGCTTCCTCCGCCAGGAACCTGCGATATCACGTGGATGGTGGAGTGCCGAAAGCCGAACTGGCTTTCGTCTAGGTCCGGCCCCTCTCTGTACAAGTGGCTGACGAGGCGGGCAGCGATTATCCGCTCGAACAGCTTACCCACCTCGTCTAGCAGCACTATGGGCCGGTACGCAGACGGTGAGTCTGCAGGGCGCCCCGCCTTCCTGAGCATGACCGAACGACCAAATTTCCACAGAGTGGGAAACTGGCCCCGCTCAAGGCACGCTGTGAAGTGTCCTCTCAGCCAGGGCTCTAGCTTCTTCAGAGCGAGGGCTAACACGTGGCCGTGGATTCCATCGGGTACCCCGGGGCCACGTTCTTGGCCCGGAGCCGCTTTACGGCCGCCCCCATCTCTGCCTGTGTCACCTCCGGGACGCTGATGGCGTCCTCCTCTGTAGACTCTGCGGCCGTGGGCAAAGCCATCGGTGGCGGGATATGCTCCGCTATCGCCGGGAAGAGGGCTGCGACTACCTCCTGTGTGTGACAAGTTGTCTCCAGGACCTGAGTCTCCTCGGCTCTTGTTGCCGTCGGGGACGGCAAGCGGTGCATCCACGCCGCGCAGTTGCTCCGAGTGAACCTAGAGCTCCTTTTTCTCGCTCGTGGCTTTGACGCAGGTCGGCAGTGGTCTGCCGGCCCACGGGACCAGTGGTGCCCCCCCAGATACGATGGGGCTGCCCTCTAGGAGATCCCTAGAGAGGCGAGACTGGCCGTTGGCTTATCCATTGGTCGTGTTTCCATACTTTTTTTTTTCTTTTTACGGGTGAGGTCCCTTTCCCAGCGCTAGGGACCGGATATAAACCCTCCGGCCATTCATCCCCTCGGCACGCGAGACCTTGGGATTGGGTTCCATATCTACTACACGCACTCGACCTACCCTCTGTCAGCAGAGGGGGGAGTAGGCGTTAGATGGCCACCGCAGCGACGGACTAGCCGCCCCGCCTCTAGCCCGGATCCCTTCACAGACTATCATGAATGATGATCTGTGTTTGGAACCGTGACCTTTCCTCGTGTGTTGAAATTAGCCGCCCGCGCCAACTGTCCACCCAACGTAGGTGGGCAGTTGGAGCCGACGTTGCCCAGGGTGCGCCGCGTAGAGGCTTTCAACTTGCACCCCAACAGTGAATGTCCCTGTCCCAACATTCACGGGACCGCCGCCTTTTCTAAACGAAGGTTCTAACTTCGAGAACATGTTAACCACAAACGACATAAAAAACCCGCGTCCGAACCGAAACGGGCTGCAAACGACATGTTAGGGAAACTTGTCTATTGTTACCGTGAATAGTACCATCGACAATGGACTTACGGCTCGAGTGTTAGGAGTACTGAAAAAGGGTACCGGATTCAAATCCAATCATGGATATGGAAACTTAACAAACTGACGGTCGTAAGGTATGTTGGTCGACAACATTTAGAAACGTGAGATTCGAGGGTTCCTAGATTTTCGTAATGAAAAGTTAATTTTCCAAAAAAAGGGTTTTCACATAGATATCTTCTATATTGTGTTCACATTTAGATACATAAATCTCACAACAAAGAGTTCAACCCGGAACCAATACACACCAATCTATTATAGGACTACCAAATATGTATTCGTCCGTGCGAAAATTTTACCCGCGACTAGTAGTGCAGAAAGCAATATTTTCAGCCAGTGCGCCGTTTATTCACGCCGTCATTTTAGCCACTAACAAATGATAAAAGTCTGGGAACCGATCATAGGTGGATGCACTAATAACCACACTTGGTAGGACGTCGCATTGATTGTGGTGTCTATCATCTGACCGATTCTTGGTCACACCTTGGTTTCTGCCTCATTAAACAACAGAAGATTGGTTATATTAACATATCGACCACCAAGCTGAGGTCTTATTGAATAACTGAAGTTACTATAAACACCATTAATAACAATCGCGCTGAACCGACAAAGCAATACAAATACAATAGACCGTTTGAAGGTACATTATATTAATTATGTGCAAGTGGTCGGGCCAACGAAGCGGTATTTAACTTGTACCTATCAATAAAAGATGATTTACCTACTACAAAAGCTGTTTCTCGGCAACGATCGTCAGCCAAATATTATAGATTTAACATTTTTACAATGTTGAGACGAGAAATTCGCTGAAGGTCATACAGGTCGCCCCGACCTCGGCACACACCGACGACGAGGTAGAGACCATGTATGAGGATATCTCTAGAGCCATGCATGATTTCACAATTCACTTTTACTTTGGTCATGGGGATTTCAACGCGAAACTGGGCAAACGAGAGGAGGATGAGCAGCAAGTGGGGCTATTTGGAGTTGGACTTCGGAACCACCGGGGTCACCTACTGGTCAGTTTTATGATGAAGGAGGGCCTCTATATGATGAACTCCTTGCAATGTAGAGATCCGCAAGAGAACCAAACTTAAGTGGAAGTGGGCAGGGCACATTGCTCGCAGAACGGATGGTCTATGGGGCATAAAAGTTCTGGAGTGGCGACCGCAAACCGGAAGACGTTGCGTTGGAAGGCCTCCCACCAGGTAGACCGATGACCTGGTGAAGGTTGCGGGGATCCGCTGGATGCGGGACTCACGGAATCGGTCAATGTGGCGTCAATGATGATGATGACAATGTTAAAACTTTGTAGAAATGTCTTATTTAACATAATTTTAATTTGAGTCTCATTAATTTACGAAAATCGAACGACTGATCGTGTCACCCCATTTGACTCTTCGTCGTTTAATAAATGAGTCTATCAATCATATTTACTAAACCAATTAATGAAGCTTCGACTCATTAAAGTACTACAGAGCCAGCTTGTTGTTAGCTTTCATATTTGAATATTAATTAATCGTTGTTATAAAACGCTTCCCATTTACAACTGCGCCGTGTTATTATCGCGTTTGCTCTGTACTAGTAATTGGGAAAAAATATCGTTGTATTCCGAATTACACCAGCCCAACAATTAGCCGCTTTAGTTTACAAACAATTAACTGTTCCACACAAAATTAGAATTAATTATTCCGTCGCAAAGAATAGTAGTTGACACGTCACACGGTAGGCATACTCTACTTTTACATACCCGGCACGTTTGCAAAGGTCCAAATGAGATTGTCGAAGGTCCTCGGTTCATTTATTGAAAATGTAAACGAGGGAAGACATTTATTCCACATGACAGGTATTTGACAGACACCCTTTCAAATAAAATAGATATTTCAAATTGTGTTACTGAAATTATTTCAGTTTTTGTTGCTGTGATTTTCATAATATTGACATATCATTTAGTGTGCGCTATTTTTCTTTGCAAACATTTCCGTCCCGAACTCAGAACTTATGTAAAATTCTCATAAATGAGGCGAGGATTTTGTTTGTTTATCTGGAGCGTCTTGGGAAAGTTTTAAAAGTATAATTATGTAGTCATATTATCTTTTGGTGAAGTGAACAGTGAGCGTCACCTAAATCGGTCTGTTGACAACTTGACAGGCTTTATCCAATCACTGTCTCGTAATTATTATACCAAACAATATCTGTCTGTCAATCTCTCGATCGCTTACCGCTAGTAACTAAAGCGCTTTGTGCGTTCTCTAAATGGAAATCTCTTTATTGTTCCTCGATTTAATTCGTGTACATTACCATCTCCGCGAAACCTCGAATAATGTTACAATTAATTCATCTGTAAATCATTGTTGCTCGTGTTATCACAATTTATGTATTCTATTCGGCTCCAATCGAGTTATAACTTTTCTGGAATAGGGCTAAGCAACGCTACTTATGTTTGGAAGGATTTAATCAAGTACCTAATTCGCAAATAATCCGGATTGAAATGCTTTTAATCTAAATTGGAAAAAAGTTGACCTACAAATCAATTTAAAGATATTCGTGAAAAGTATCTGACCCTCGATCGAAACGGATTGTGAATTGTTAATCCTTAAGACGACGTCTCTCGTAGAACTGGTGCAGTGCTGAAATACAATATTAGGTCCCAAACAAGTGCGATTTTTTTTTAAATTCTATATATGGCTAAAGCTTTTGAAGCAGCAACCAGTAAATATTCTCATTCGAGACTTTCACGTCAAAAAAAACAATTTCAAACTAATTTGCATATTGTATGTAACAACAAAAACTGATTTACTTTTTAAATATTAATCACCAGAGAGCTCGAAATAAATATATTATCTGGACAAAAACTAAAACGTTAAATAAGTATATTCTATAGGCAGTCTGTACTAAAATCAATTAGATATCCATTGGATAGCTAGGTTCAGGTACGATATTTGGACGCACGCTCGCCAAGCTTGCGTGACTGCACAGAGCTTACAGATTCAACGACTTTAGACTTATAAATAGCCGCTTCCAACTTTAACAGGTTTTATTTTTACTCGTACATATTCTAGATTGCATGGATATTATGCGTATTTTTGTGTAATATGAGTATCGTATCTTATGCCTCCTCGAAAAAGCTTTTGGAGAGAAAATTGTTTTAATTGTTTTCTTTTATAGCTCCCAGAGGTGAAGCTGTGTGAAGCGCAAAGGAGTGAAATACGTCGGCGGAATTTCATCTCAAGCTTGTTTTATGTCTCGCTTGTTATTATATGGTAAACTTTATAAATTTTCGGCGAAATTAGCGAGAAGTAGTCATGAATTTATATCACATGTGCAAGCTTTTCAATAGTTTTTGCGAGCACGGCTATTGTTAACAGAGTAATTTGTTCCTCCAAATTACTTTTTATAATGTTTGTGACTACAGTTCAACGTTCAACTGGATTCTTGAAATATGTTGTACTTGAGTTATACAAATTTATTTGTGGGTAAAATTCACAAAAAGAATAAAGTGGTATGTGACTAATGAAAGATGATTTCAATAAGTTTGAAATTTCAATAGCCAACTTATACAGAAAAAAAACATAAATCCTGAAATTCAAAAAAAAATTGTCGAACTGGTTTTCACTTCACAAAAAACATGGTGCCCCAATTACAGAGGCAAACTAGTATTTTGCAGTTCAAACCAACCTCTACAACCTTACTATCTAATCAACCTTACTATGGTACATATTTGACAAGTGACTTGATCTAATGCAACTTACAATCTTTACAAGTTTTCTCGAGAGAGAAAACCGCCCATGAAAACTATGTACAGTAAGAGCAAGCAAGTTTTCTGCCTAGCTTAGAAGATAAACGTACAAAGAAACTAAATATTCTAACTTTAACAAGCCGTATATAAGGGAAGCCGTGCAGTATGGTATTGTGTAGAACAAAGGGTACTTTTAACAGTTAAAAAGTTCACAGGAGACAAGATTCGTTACTGAGCTTATATTTATGATCTTCATTACTATCTTCTTATTATTTGTGAGTCGATTGTTAACCTTTATATAGTTTGGAAACAGTAGTGTACTTACAATTGGGCCACACACACACCATGATATGGTATGCAAGTTTAATTGTAATAATTGAAAACCTGAAAAGAGTCATGTTATTCATTATTAAGAACAACACCCATGACCAAAACTGAATCTAGAAAATCGCATACAAAAAGCAGCAATCATAGTGGAAACTTCCTATGCCACTTCTATTCTTTATATTTCATTCCCATCTTTCTTTTGTCCTGAAAGTCAAGCAGAATTAATATGTCGTGATACAGCTGCTCACTGGAGTACTTAGATATTATGTACTACACGCCGCGAATACTGCAGAAACTTGTTGCCGGACTGTTTTACATAGGTACATATCTCAGTAGCTAGCCCGAACCGAAGCTGTAGTCTGAGTTGCATCTGTTTCTATTTATCTATAACCAAAGACCTTATACGTATTTCTTACTACTAGACTGTGTACCAAAATTTTTTGATTAGCTAAAATGAAATCTATCATCATACACCTAGGTTAGCTATTTCCTTAGAAGCGGTAGCTAACCAAAAGCGGTCCTGGCGAGAGGCATTCCGCTGGTTGTGTGTCCTTGTCTGACCTCTTGCTAGCTCCACTAATTATTGGGTTTGGTAGAAATGGTAGAAAATTTTATATTTTCTTTTTATGTTATACCAAAGCGAACAATTCATAGACTTTGACACGTATTTAAATATTTCTAGAAAAGTTTATAAATATTTCTACAGTTCCTATATTTAATCAAATCATTGTAATAAAAAAAATATAAATTAATACTGACTAAGAGTAGTACTTTTAAATGTTTGGGCCTAGTAATACTAAATGTAGGATGGTGGTTTCCGGATTTTTTGGCGGACTTTGTTCGAGTGAAATTCAGCGGCTGTTAATATTATAGTAGCTGTAGTGTAGATGTATGTTTTTAGTCTTATATCTGTACCTACTAAGATTTATTTAAGTAAATTGTTACTAATCCTATGGACTTTGTCTGAAATAAAAGATTTTTAATTTAATTATTTGCAAATTGATTCCTAGTGGAATACAATTGGTGTAGTTTTATTTCCCAACTGTCTACGCAACTGGACAATATGTGAAATCATAGAGATCCTTTGAGGTATATTTAGCTGCCGGTATTTCAAAGCACCGTCAGAAGGCTGCAGGGTCATCTAAAGCCTGTTCTTCATGAGCTTGAGAGTAGGATCAGAGAGCTTTTTGTACCAATGAATATGATGGTCTGAAGAATGAAATTTGAAGAGACTTGGGAATTAAGGATTATTGAATCCTCCCCCTCTCTTCAAAATTCAGATAACTCTTTAATACTCCATCGTAAACTGCTCAATTCCTCTTCGAGTTCGGTGATCTTTTCGTCGGTCTGGAGTGTGCGCGTGTTGTACGTTGCCAGGTCCAGTCGTCGACATTTTTTGGGGTAGCCGGATCTCGTCCGGGATTCTTAGCACCCCTTGCCATACCGTAACCGCGACCGCTACCGTCGAGGATACAGGCTGCAATAGGCCGGGCAATAGGGGCTATGTTTTATTTGTGCTATTCATGGGGAGTGCTTTGCAGGCGGGTTGGCGATCGCAGTATGGTTGTTACAAATGCACAGAGAACGCTATTGTCCATTCTCTGGTTTTTCCCTTAGTCGCCTCTTACGACACCCACGGGCAAACATGGGATGGTGAAAATCTTTACGACCGACACCATACGGTTAGTGATATAGATACCAAAAAATATAAACGCTTTTTTTATTAACTATAAAATAGGTAGGTTTAGGTAGCGCAGTTAGGTAGCATCAACTTATCGGAATACTTAAACTATCGTTTTTACAATCAATTTGTCCAGTGTTCTGTTTGGTCTAGGTCACCTCATTAGAAAGAGACACACTACCAAAGGGAGCCCTCTCGCTCGGACCGGTTTTTGCGCCATAGTGCACAGTCTAGTAGTAAGAAGTATAAGGTCTTTGCCTGTAACTAGATACCAATAACTGTCACAAAGAGTTGGTTATCGGGAACTGCGTATTGCATTGTTTCAGATGATAACAAGCAACTCGAGGTAACTGTGTTTGGTGTTGGTTAAATTTGGTATTGCGTTACCTATAATAGATTGGCGTTATTTTTACTGTGACTCTACGGTAACATTTACTTTGTTAAGATCTACTATTTTGTTAAACTATAAAACATACTATACTTTGTCTTTATTTCTTTAATTGCTGCCCCACATTTATCTTCTGTATCGTGTCTGTATCGCAAATCTAACATGCTCTTGATTATCAAGACTCTCAACTATTTTCAGTTAGCCGTTCAACGATGTAAGATCCTACCATTAAGTGCATTATGCTAATGATAATTAATTCTAATGAGAATAATTTCTTCTTCCATAAAGGATTACTTAAACAAAGATCACAGAATAGTGTTACAAAACTAAGTTAACATGATCCCGGTTATAGCACGCTGAATATGCTATCCTCAATGACATACTTGGTTACAACTCTATGGAGTGACATAACGACGCTACGAACAGCACCAACTATTTCTTGAAGCTCTTATACTATGAAAGCATCAGTTCTCCCGCGCATTAATTACTCGTGAGTGTGACAGCGGTACAATTATGCCACAGATTATACTACAAATTATGCTCATGAAAATTTTAAAAGTTGGACATCTGCATCGAGGCAAAGGAAAGAACCTTAAAGTTATTTAGCAGTCTATGGGATTAAATTAAGGCTTTTCTCATAATACGACAGACAATATTCTAAATACAATTTAATTCAAATCAAATCAAAATATTTTATTTCAGATAAACCGTTTAAAGGTACTTTTGAATGGTCAATAAAAAAACAAAAATGAAGCTTGTTGCACATTCGCAAGCGTCAGTAGGTCTCTATGGAGAAGAACGTGCATGAAATTCCACGGATACTCTTTTCCATCAAATAAAATACAATTATTATTTCAAGTATTTGGTTACATCATTCTTGTTGGCAAATTATTGTAAAACAAACAACCCTAAAATACAATCATTAATTGAAAACAGACCAAGACAGCCAAGTTACGACCAATCCCTACTAATGGCGCCCGTTCACGAATATGACCAATGGATTGGGACCACTCAGCTCAACCACCATGAAGGGAACTGAATTATCCAACACATTGTGCCATCATCAGGGAGACATTTATTTTTATTTATTTTATTTATTAGGAAAAACAAACGGTTACACATGTTACGCGGTGCTAATCTATAAGGATCGCCGAGACAGCATTGACCCAAATCAACACTGCACACGGCTCGACCACGCATGCAGCGTCAGCAGAAACGTGCCGCGCGATGACGACAACAGCGGCTTCGCAATAACGGAAACGCGGACCCAAATTCATAATTGATTCACACTTCGAACATTGTAAACCTCTTAGAAATAATTAACTTGTAACTTTTAGTATAATTAAATTTTATTAAATAACTTTTGCTTTTTTTTGGATCCTCCGGTTGTAGCCCACGTAATTGGCGCAGTCGGTAGGATACCAGTAAAGTAGAGTCAGTGTCGTATCGAACGATTAGTCTACGGGTATCCGAACCTACGGGAGCTGCAGTCCAGAGGAGAATCCGACTCTCGATTCGTCAAGAAGAAGCAATGCTGTAAGTCCTTGAATCTTTCAAGTCCTTGCCTATCTTACCCTTAAGTATCCTTGAATATCACAAGCCCTAAGCTTAATCCTTACTATATTCTTATATCCTGTCCAATCTATGTTCATGATATTATTTTTTACTTATAATTTCTGTATGTGTGTAAGTTTTTAGCGTTCAAGATTTTCCATCCAACGGAATATCGATCTGATAGGTTAGATAATAGTGACCGAAGCAGGAGTAGGCTCGCGGCTATAGACGAGAACAGGAATTTAGGCGCGATGTCGAGCGACGACGTAGACACGATTTATAAATCCCTGAGATTAGTGCCGGAGTTCGACGGGAACCCGCACGTACTAACCCGTTTCATTAGTATATGTGACCAGTTGGTAGTTACTTATTTTAAAACCGCAAAAGGTTATGAACTAACGAATTTAGCCCTCATTAACGGAATTTTAAATAAGGTTACGGGACCCGCTGCTAGGCATATTAATTCCAATGGTATCCCGGATACCTGGCAGGGTATTCGATCCGCCCTGATCAATAACTTTGCTGACCATCGAGATGAGACCGCTTTATACAGCGACTTATCCTTGCAAACCCAGGGTTCCAGTAGCCCTCAAGAATTCTATGAAAGGTGCCAAAACTTATTTAGCACCATAATGACTTATATCTCGCTTCACGAGACAGTTAACACCACTATTGAGGCTAAACGAATGCTATATAAAAAGTTAACCCTCCAAGCTTATCTGAGGGGTCTTAAAGACCCCCTAGGCTCTAGAATACGTTGCATGCGTCCCGAGTCCATGGAAAAGGCATTGGAATACGTGCAAGACGAACTAAACACGCTTTACCTGCAACACCGCAATGAGGGAGGACCCAGTAGAAAGGACTGGGCTCAACCACAACCGAATCATCATTTACCTTTGAACAATTTCACCCCCAAAGTAAACCCTGTTAACGTTCCTGTCATGCCTGGACCATCAAAACAATTTGCGTTCAATACGCCTGGCCCGCAGCGACAGCAGTCAATGCAGCCTTATGCTCAAGGATGGAGGCCCAGCATGCCTATGCAACAGCAACCCCGTGGCTTAACCCGTACACAACAAATGATGCGCGCCCCCTTGCCATTTTATCACCCGCAAAGTAACGTCTTTAGAATGCCTCCTAGACCTCAACCGCAACCACAATCAAGTTATAATAACGCACCTAAGCCAATGAGCGGCGTTAGTCCTTTTGTGCCCAAAACCTTGCCACCCTCAGGTCGCGATTGGAGACAGTATGGTAATCCACCTCCGAACAACTATTTCAGGACACGCGAGGTTAATTTTAACAACTTAGACTACGACTATGATTATAGTAATTGTTACTATGCCGATTACGAACAAGATTATTATACTAACGAACAGTACCCCGAATCTGGATATTATGAGGATTCGTATCCCTACCACGACACTCCTTCGGTAGAAGAGGTAGACCAAGATACCCAACCTGCTGAAAATTTTCAGAAGGTATCCAAATTAGAAAAACCAAAATAGAGCTCAACTTTCATATACAGAGGCAACTCGGATTTATTCAGATTCAGGATCCACCACTTAAGTTACTAATTGATACAGGAGCCAATCAATCGTTTATAAGTCCAGAAGCCGTAAGCAAATATTTTAACCATATACCACTAAACTATGAGCCATTCGAAGTAACGAATGTTCACGGGACGTCTAAGAATGACTATTCCATTACTTTGCCATGCTTTTCAGAATTAAACGAACATTCAGATGTTACATTATTCGTTTACAAATTTCATAATTACTTTGACGGACTCCTAGGCTTTGATTTGCTTGAAAATTGGGGAAGTAAAATCGATCTTAACCGTAAATTACTAATAACACAGAATGCACAACTACCTATACAGATGTATGACTCACGCAATGTTAATTTGTATGAGGACATAATATCAGCTAATTCATCCAAGTTAGTTAGAGTACCTATTAATACGTTGGATGGTGAAGTAATGATCGAGGATCAAGTCATCTGTAGTTGCTTAATTTCAAACTGTATAACTAATGTTAAAAATAACCGTGGCTGGGTGGAGATTACTAACCCTACGTGTAACGACATCATCTTTTCAATGGACCGCCCCGTAGAGGCTGAGCTATTTAACATTGAAGTTGAAGGTACTGCAATTCCATCAGATCGTGTTAATGCCGTACTTTCTCGTCTCAGAACGGAACATTTAAACCCAGAGGAACTTGCTAACTTAAAAAACCTCTGCGCGAACTATGCCGACGTCTTTTATCTCGAAGGCGAATCGTTGACATTCACAAATAAAGTGAAACATCGCATCCGAACAACTGATGAAATTCCAGTACACACAAAAACTTATAGATATCCCTATGTCCACAGACAAGAAGTCAGAGATCAAATAAGCAAAATGCTTGATCAAAATATAATACGACCATCAGATTCGGCCTGGAGTTCCCCTATTTGGATCGTACCCAAAAAGGCGGATGCTTCTGGCAAGGTTAAATGGCGACTTGTCGTGGATTTCCGAAAAGTCAACGAGAAAACGATTGATGACAAGTATCCCATACCCAACATTACAGACGTACTCGACAAATTAGGTAAATGTCAATATTTTAGTACCCTGGATTTAGCCAGCGGGTTCTATCAGGTCGAAATGAACCCTGAAGATATACATAAAACGGTGTTTAATGTGGAAAACGGCCATTATGAATTCCTTAGAATGCCGATGGGGCTTAAAAATTCTCCATCGACATTTCAAAGAGTTATGGATAATATCCTTAGAGACCTAAACCACATCTGCCTGGTATATCTGGATGACATTGTAGTGTTCAGTACATCCCTGCAGGAGCATATTAATAACCTGGAAAAAGTATTTAAAAGATTGCGAGAATCTAACTTTAAAATTCAAATGGATAAGTCCGAATTTTTAAAGTTAGAAACTAGCTTTCTAGGCCACATCATTTGCAACGAAGGTGTCAAGCCAAATCCAGACAAAATTAAAGCCATAGAAAACTACCCTCTTCCTAAAACAGCAACAGAAATCAAACGTTTTCTCGGCCTGATCGGTTATTATAGGAAATTTATCCCGGATTTTGCTAAATTAACTAAACCACTAACTCAATGTCTGAAAAAGGGTAGCAAAATAACTTTGGATCAAAAATACATTAATTGCTTTGAGCACTGTAAAAAACTCCTTACTAACGACCCTATTCTGCAATATCCAGATTTCAATAAAGAGTTCATTCTAACAACCGACGCATCTAACGTTGCGATCGGCGCCGTCCTATCCCAGGGAGTAATAGGTTCAGATAAACCCATAGCGTACGCTTCACGTACTGTAAATTCTAGCGAGTTAAACTACAGTACCATTGAAAAGGAATTGTTAGCAATTGTTTGGGCCACCAAATATTTTAGGCCGTATTTATTCGGTAGAAGATTTAAAATAATTACTGACCATAAACCCCTTCAATGGATCATGAACTTGAAGGAACCCAATTCGAGACTCACAAGATGGCGGCTAAAACTGAGTGAATTTGATTTTTCAATAGAATATAAACAAGGTAAATGCAATACTAACGCGGATGCTTTATCACGGCTTGAAATTAATAACGAAGAACTAATGTCTATTGTAGCTAACCCTTCAGAAAATAACCCTGCCCTTGATGACTCTAGAACCATTACGGCTACGGAACCCGCGGATGACTCGGGTACCGCTACAGTCCACACAGATAATGAGAACCCCATCCTAGAGGTTCCCATTTCTGACGATCCATTAAACAAGTTTACGAAACAGATTATTTTTAATATAGTAGGAGATATAAAGGGTCGAACAATTGTAACAAAACCCTTTGACACCCACACACGAATCAACATTCAAGTGTCAGAATCAAATTTAGAGGAGGACGTAGTTAATGCAATAAAAGAGTACGTTCATCCTAAAATTAAAACAGGGCTACTAATAAATCCAACTTTAGGCATGTACTCAATAATTCCCATTATTCAAAAGAACTTTAAAAATTCATCAATGACCTTAACGTTAACCAAAAAGGAATTGGATAACGTCAGAGAGTACTTGAGGCAACAGGAAATTATTAACAAGCATCATGATGGGAAAACTAACCACAGGGGTATTAACGAAACTTACTTAGCTCTATCTCATAAGTACTACTGGCCGAAAATGCGCGAACATATAACGAAATTTATTAACGAATGTACTACTTGTGGTCAGGCAAAGTACGACCGCAATCCGACCAAACAACAATTTAAAGTAGTTCCACCAGCAAGTAAACCATTTGAAATAGTACACCTCGATTTATTAACTATTCAAAGCGAAAAGTTTCTAACTTTAGTAGATTCATTTTCAAAGTATGCTCAGGCGTATTACTTAAGAGATGGAACAGCCATAAGTGTAGTACAAGCCTTGCTTAGCTTTTGCACTCACCATGGAATACCATCTACCATCGTTACTGATAACGGGACAGAGTTTACTAACCAACTAATAGCAGAATTCACAAGGTTACACAAAATTCAACACCATAGGGTTGCACCACATACTCCGAATGAAAATGGTATAGTTGAGAGATTCCACGCTACCATATTGGAACACCTTCGTATCCTTAAATTAAGTCAAAAAGGTGAATCCGTGACTAACCTCATGCCCTACGCCCTCCTAGCTTACAATAGCAGTATCCATAGTTTCACAAAATGTAAACCTATCGAAGTTATTACCGGACATTTTGATCCCCGCGATTCCTTTGACATAGATTTATCCGCTCATTTGCTACAGCAGTATATGACTAGTCATAAAGAGAAAATGACTACTGCATATAATGCAATACATGAGCTATGTATCGAAACCCGCAAGGAGTCTACTGATAGTCGTAACCGTCAACGCGAACCAGAAGTCGATTACTCACCTGAACAACAGATTTTTGTAAAGAATCCATTTGCTTCCAGGCAAAAATTAGCTCCTCGATACACTCATGACGTTGTTATGGCGGACCTCCCTATCCACATCTATACAAGGAAGAAACGCGGTCCTGTTGCGAAGTCTAGGCTAAAAAGGGTTCCTAAAACCGCCCGATTGTTACAGGAAGCTCCTGATTCTACACCTGTTCCTGCGAACAGCTCTATCTCAAGAAATAAGACTTGAGAGCCTGGACGATGGACCTGGGATTGTACCCTTTAAATTAGGCCCAGCTAAGATCTTATCACACCACCATTCCTTCATACAATACGTTAATTTAGACACTCTACAAGATAAAATAAATTCTATTGATAGCCAATTACTAACCAGCAACCCTAATCTTAATAACCAAACCAAATCATTATTCCAGCCTCATATAGATTACCTGAGATCCAAACTCAATAGTGTATCCGAACAATTAAAATCTTTCGAGATAACTCGTGTAAAAAGAGGGCTCATAGATGGTCTCGGTAGTGTTGTGAAAAGCATTACAGGAAATTTAGATTATACCGACGCATTACATTATAATCAAGCTATAAAATCTCTCGAAAACGATGAACACAAATTAGTCACTGAATTCAATCAGCATGTTAGTCTAACAAAAGAGATGTCCACTCAATATTCTAAAATCATTGACGATATTGTAGATAACCAGAAAAAAATGGCAGCCCTACTAAATAGAATTAACGAAAGCAACGCAGATAGAGATCATGATTTGATAAAATACGCACATTTAGCTCAAATACTTATTATCCTTAGCGATAACGTAGATGCAGTTTCACAGGAACTAAACCGGCTGCAGAATGTTCTAGCATTTATAAAAACCTCTACAATGCACCATTCCATTCTCAGCATAGACGAAATACGCGCTATAATAAATAAATTAACAAGTTTATATAGTAGTGAGAAAGTAGTAGATATAGATATAAGAGAATATTATAATATAATTAAGTTAGGTTCATATTATGTAAGCAATAATATAGTTATAGTATTAATATAATATTTCAACCGCATACATACGATCTATATAAGTTATCAATAATACCTAACAAATATCATGAAGTCCTCATTCCATCCTCTCCTTTCCTAGCCATCTTCCAGAAAGATTCTAAGAACATAGAGGCTGAATGCCCGAAGACCAGCAAGTGGTTCATATGTGAGGAGAAACGAAGTCTACAGAGTCATTCCTCTCAAGATTGCATACACGAACTCATCACCACGCAAAGGAAAAGTTCAACATGCAAACCTGTCGCTATCACCTTGGACCAGCCAGCGTACGAGGAACTTGATGATAGATACTACACCATCAGCTTCCCGGTTCCCACGAAGGTTCATCTCTCCTGTGGACAAGACCTGTACAAAGAAGTTCAAGGAAGTTACTTACTCACCATACCGCAGGACTGTTACATAGAGACACCACAGATCACTATCGCCAATAAGAAAAATCGTCTGAAGGGTCACGTATTGAAGATTATGGACCTACCTCTAGAAGACATAGATAATCAGCTTCCAGTCCCGACACTAAAATTGAACTCAATAAACTTGGACCACCTACATGCAGCCAATATGAAGATAATGCAACAACAGCCACATATTCCAGCTAAGAATGACTACGGAATCTACCACACCACGATTCCAATGTACATAGCACTAACCGGTGCATGTGCACTCATGGGTTACTTTATCTACCGACGGTACTGGTCAAAATCTAAGAAGACTCCAGACGAGGAACCACAATGTCACCCAAGGTGTCCAGAAAGAATTTACGCTCTTCCCGAACCTAAAGAGAGGATAAGCTGCAACCAACCCCCACCTCAATTTACTACGAAAATCATCGGTGGTGGCTGCTCTTCGGGGGGAGGTGTTACGCGGTGCTAATCTATAAGGATCGCCGAGACAGCATTGACCCAAATCAACACTGCACACGGCTCGACCACGCAGTGCAGCGTCAGCAGAAACGTGCCGCGCGATGACGACAACAGCGGCTTCGCAATAACGGACACGCGGACCCAAATTCATAATTGATTCACACTTCGAACATTGTAAACCTCTTAGAAATAATTAACTTGTAACTTTTAGTATAATTAAATTTTATTAAATAACTTTTGCTTTTTTTTGGATCCTCCGGTTGTAGCCCACGTAATTCACATTACAGTATAAACAAAAAAAAAAAACAAAACAGTGTGACAAATGTACAACCAACGACGTTTTCCACAGAATATTTATGAATCTTACAAAACTAATACGACGTGCGCTAACAATTCATATCATAAGTAAATCAAAAAGTACATTATTTTCAAGTAAAGTAAATACGGCATGCATAAAAAGAAAGAAAAGTAACAAGTTATATAAAAATACAAAACAAAACAATTATTATTATGTCAATATTATTACTAAATTATTAGGTATACAAAAAATAACAAAAATGTAGAATTACAAAATTAAATAAAAACTCAATATGTCAGAAAATGTCAAACAATAAAAAAAAAACATTAATTAAATTATTATTATTAAGTCCCTATCAATATTATTATTATGAATGATTAAAAATGATTAAAAAAGCAACAAACGGAAAACCTACAATTACAACTGTCAAATGTCAACAGAATTAATTGTCTCACAAGCAAGGCGTCTAAATTGTCCTGCGGAAACAGCGAAGATATCAATATTGACAAAAAATATATTATATTGATCTGCAAGTCGACGTAAAGGTGCTCGCAAACCTGCATTCGTACGACTAGAAGATACGGCAAAAAGGGGTCGTACGCGCACCCCACGACTAACGGTTGTTCTAGGTACTACATAATTTATCTTATTAACAATGTCAATACAATCAAATTTATTATTGCATAGGTTAAATAAGAACATTGTCTCCAAAAAAATACGTCTGGCTTTAAGATTTTGTAGCCTGTACCTGTTCAGAAGATCGCTATAGGATGCATACGTGCGAAAACAACGGTAATGCATGGCTTTCAGAAACCTTCTTTGAACCCTTTCAATTGCATCCGAATATTTGCTGTAGAACGGACTCCACACCGCAACAGCATACTCTAACTGAGACCTGATTAACGTTTTAAAAAGGACATTTGAGAGAGCATGACGCACTCTTAACTGCCAGGGCACATTCGAGTCAACGAACGACATTATATGTTAATAAAATATTATAAATTCGGGGATCTGTTGATATCTAAGGCAACAAAAAACCCACCCATATGACATTATTTCCACTCAAGTGACTTCCTACGAGGTACAGTGGTGTGATTATAAATAAATCACTATGACAACTAATACAATAAAGCGAAAACCGACGTTGATCCGTGTACTCTACTGCTTTCACAGCTATCTCTAGGCGGAAACGTTGATACGATTCTGCCGCTCACTAAAGTGAAAAGATGTGTTAAGTTCTTTCAACAGTCAACCCTATCTGACAGTCAATAACAAAATCATACTGCCTTTGTTTCAGAAAATAGTTAAATAATAGGGCTGCATCTGAATTGTCATATTTTCCTCATAGTTTTCACGCTAATGTCAGTCGACGGAAAAATATCGTGCGGTAGCAATTTCAGCACAGTTTAGCATAAAAATGCTTTTGCTTTGTATTACTGTTATTATTTTAAGCATCTATTTATACAGTATTCTGCATTTTAATAACCCGTGTAGATACAAGTTTCTTCGTCTAGTCTGGTGAAATATTATGTTTAGATTACGTGGGTCTACGCTTGCATATGTTCGACGATACATACTACAAAGGAAATCCCTTTTGCTGTTAATTTCATGGGGTGAGCCCTCTGCGCTATTGAACAGGGTGTTATATCTTTGTTCCACATGGTATGCGAATTAAATCCGCAAGGCTTTGTTCGCGATAAGAACGTATATCTCCTAGGTATAACAACAGCTATGAAATAATTTGTTCAATCTCATTTTCGCTGCAAAAGAGGGAAGCGCGAGTTCTGCGTCGCCTAAACAGAGGTGTCGTTTGTTGAATATAATATCACGAAACAGCCAGAAGAAGTTTGCTGCTATATTCAGCCTCTTACATAAATTTTCGTTATTTGACCACCTTTGCCAACTTTGTAATATTAAAAATAATTTCATGCACATGAAAATGCCGTGAAAAAGTATCAAAATGAGTTTGCGCGGTATCTTCTCGTCAAACTTGCTACAGTATCTCAAGACGAAAGTCTTTGACCAGTGTGTGTTGTCAGTGATAACCTATGGCTCTGAAAAGTGGTCTCTCACAATGGGCCTCATCAGAAAGCTTACAGTCACCCAAAAGGGCAATGGAGAGGTCTATGCTCGGAGTTTCCTTGCGTGATCGAATCAGAAATATAGAGATCCGCAAGAGAAGTAGGGTCACTAACATAACCCGAAGAATTGCCAAACTTAAGTGGCAGTGGGCAGAGCACATTGCTCGCAGAAAGGATGGCCGATGGGGCAGAAAAGTTCTGAAATGGCGACCGCGAACCGAAAGACGTTGCGTTGGAAGGCCTCCAACCAGGTGGACCGAAGACCTGGTGTAGGTTGCGGGCATCCGCTGTTTCTGGGACGCACGGGACCGGTCAATGTGGCGACGCTTGGGGGTAGGCCTATGTCCAGCTGTGGAAGTCTTTCGGCTGATATGGTGATGATGAAAATGTTTACAAAGCTACAAGCACTTCACACCATGGTGGTAGACAGATTTAGCTTCAAAACATTACGTGTCCTTGTGTCCAAGTGGCAAGTTAGGTTAGATATTCCTCTTATTTCGTCACTTCAAAGGCTTATACTCGTATACCGACTAACACAACCTTACCTACTACCCTGAAAATTATGAAAGTTATGGAATTAAAGAAAAATATTTTAATATTATATAGGAAATCATATAACGGGCAACAGGCAGTAAGTATCTCAGTTTGCATAATTTTTCTCTAAAAGGGAGCAAAGTGTGGGCAAATACAATAACTAGGTAACTTGACTCTTAGATTTTAATGTAAAAATGAACCGAGAACAATTAGATACTTTGCCAACCGTTTACCTATTTCCTAAGGGGGAGGGGAATCGCTCCGTTCCTATGATTATTATTTTCAATAAGCAATCCTTTTTAAGGATTTTCATATTGGGTTTTCCCGCGCGTTATAAAAGAAGTAATTTGATTAGAAAATTAGTAGTGTTCTTGACCTGACTCGGTCGATTACTTTTTCATTTTGCCTCTAATTTTGTTGGAGAGATTGTTCAATTTCAATAGAAGAACAATATGTTTTTAACGATATTCTATCATCTTTAAATGATAATGTTATTTTAGCATGTGTTTTTATGTGAATTATTAAGTAGGTCGGTAATTAAAGCGAAAACGGCGTATAAAGGCAAGTAAACCTTGCAATATATAGTAAAACATTACGAGACGACTCACATTAAACATGTAAATATGTAGATAGGGCTTGCACAAACAAGCGAGTGGAGAGATCAAAGACGGAAAAGAGAATTCAAAATCCTAGAAGAATGTTTTATTAATCTTTCTATAAAAAAATACAATTACCCAAATAATCATTAGACTGTATATTTTGTCCTCAATAATAAAAACGATTACCACATCCAGACCGATCCATTTCAGCGTTAACCAAGATAAAAATGAGATAAAATTATTTATATTATTCTCATTGTACGCTTGACGTATAAAATCCTCGGTCCCAAGGGCAAAGCCGACTATTTGGTGCTAAGTTATTGGCCAATATATTTCCATATATACACGGCCCCTATAATACATCGTTTGTTACAGCTTTGTTCCTTGTAGCTTTAATGCCAATAAAATGTCTCGTTTGCGAACATTTTCGTCTTGTAGCTTATTTCATTGACACCTTCTATTACGTGGACGTCAATGAAATTCTTGACGCGCTGTATCTCCTTCCTTTTCATTTTCATTGAGCAGCATGATACAATATCCCCGTCCCGCTTCCAACTCCTAGTTCCATTACTATAATATTGGTAAGTGTTCCTGCAGACACCTATAATGGAAACCTGATTCATCTACACGCTCGCTTTCTGCACGGCTTTAGTAAAATCCTATAAAAATTACAGCCAATTTTCAGGTAAAGCTAAGACACACGAAGATTTTGAAAAACATTTTCTTATTCTACCAGTTTATCGTAAGTTCGTAGAACACATAGGTGCTAACCAAATATTTTAATTCAAAACATGAACAGACGCACACGTTCTTAGGAAAGTTGGCAAATTGGTTCATAAAAAAGTAGTACCGGCCCACTTCAGAACTTTACACGATGCTAACTCGTTTATACGTCAGCAGTTGTCTCCATGGAATTATTCATCCGCAGCCATTTGTACGGATGAACTATTTTTATTGTAATCACGGCCACGTGTAACCATCATTCAACAGTAATTTCTATATACCTACAGCGGCGAAACGAACGTATTCATTATAAGATATTGCTATCAACTTTCAAATTAAGGCTTCGAATTATTCTTAATTTAAATACAAATTGAATATTCAATTGGTAAATTCGATAAATGTTTCATAACGACAAAAGAATTCTCCAATAAACACTTCGTTGAAACTCAAAGAGGCACTCATTTCATTATATTTGCATCGAAGTAATTTGCATAGGAACTTAGCTAACTAGAGTAGGTAGCCACGTAAGCACTTTTTGGTTCTACTAGATGCCGGTTTCCTCACGAAGTTCACCGTTTTGAGAGCAGTAGTGATAAAATAATTTAAACAAAGTAAAGCCTCTGCTTGGGTCCGAAATCACGACCTACAATTTGTTAGTCGCGGCCGTTACCACTAGGCCACTGCTGCTCACAACAGAAACATAAAAATAGAAGCATATCTGGGGATGGAATCGTGTGTGGTACAGACTCTTAAACTACCAGAAGGTCAGAATCATGAAGAAGTAGAAAATCACAAAATCTATATTAACTAGAGCGAAGCCGGGGCGGGCAGCTAGTTATTAGATACATTACGATGATTGCATTATCGTTGCTCAAAAAACAAAGGATCAGTAGAAACAAATCGTTTCGTGCATATCGAATCATGAACTAAGTAAACAAAAGAGCTTCAGAAACCCGATAGCAACTAGTATCTAGCTGCAATCGAATCCCGAGTGCTTCTAATTCTTAACGATGTCCATCAGTCCGCTTTACTCAGTTAAAGAGATAACCACTCTCCTGCAGACTTAAGTAACTGGATTCTCTGAGCTCATGTGTGTGTTATCTGACACTGAATCAATTTTGATGTAGGCTGTCCACAAATCCGTTTTTATTATTATTGATAGATTCGCGCTCAAGCACTATCTCACCTGATAGTAAGCGGTGATGTGGTCGACGATGTAGCACGCTTACCTAGAAGAAACCTGTTCACTCTTGATTTAAAGACTCCAAGGTTGTAGCCATCAGGAAATACAGACTCTGGCAGGAATTCCATTTCTTAGCTGTACGCATAATAAAAGTATTCCCAAAACGTTTGGTGCGTATGGGTGGGATGTCCAACATGTACCGATGACGCATCGCCGTACGTCTTGTGGTCCGATGATTGAACGGGCTAGGAGGAATTAGGCTATGCAATTCCATCGCACACTCCCCGAAATGTAACCGACGAAAAACCCGACAGACTGGCAACTTGGCGCCGATGTTCAAGGCTCTGGCGCCTAGACTCGACCAGTATCTCATTTCCAATGAGCCTCTCGGCCCGATGCGGGAGTGTCGCACAATCCTGCCGAAATTCTGACTCTACACAAAATTCCACTATTTCATAAGTTACCACGTCGAAACCCTATTACAAATGAATACTATTATAATCCATTACCCTTATTTGACAGCTACAACTTGGTGTAATGTGGGAAATGAAATATAGCCGACGAAACTTGTGAAATACACTCGACTATGTTACTGTTAAGCAGTGACATGAAACTACTTTCACGGATTATTGCCACTTTTATTTTAGGTATGTCTGAAATTCCCAGAAACACATTTATCAAGTGCCTACACAACAATTCGTAGAAAAAGTTTCAAGATGATTACTTTTGCGAGAATCCGAAAACAGCGCTCTGAAAGCTATACAGACAGATCCATGCCAACTCGAATTCCTGATTCCTCATGCTCTGTGAGCACGAATACGCCGATTTTACAGAGAGCTTGCTTGAGCTGGTAGCGTGGGGTTCACACGAGTTACTTATTACCGCCACACCTTTAGGTTTACTTAGAATTCGCCATAGTTGAGACGAATATGTTACTTTATTAACCGGAACTAGATGGTAGCAAGGTTGTGTGTGTGTTTGTAACTCTATTACGCAAAAACTAATGAACGGGTCTGAATGAAATTTGGCACAGAGATAGATTATAGTCTGGAATAGCACATTTTTTTCTCAATTTTCGATATTTACGCGGGCGAAGCCGGTAGCGGAAATTATAATAGTCTTGTATATTTTTAAGCATAGCAAATGTTTTAACGGCATTATCATTCGTAACACACGCTAATAATGCAAATGAAATATATTTGTCAGTGCCATCTCGTAAAGGCAAAACAGGAAATCTTTCTAAACACCCCACAAACGACCACAATAATATTAAGGTTGTAGGCACTCGCCGGGCCTTCATGTCACCACTAAGAGGGAATTACGTAAAATGCCTTTGTGCCATTTATGTACCTACATATACGCGATTAGCATCCTTTGCCTTGTTAAAACAGCTTTTCTCTGTGAAAATAGTTTTTAAATTTGTATTTTCACCACTACTGCAAAACGAACAGTAAACAACGAATACGTCTGCACTTAGTGGGTCGGTGTGTGTGTCTATTTACAAATGGCTTACAAATATTCTGCTAGCAGTCTGAAGAGTCGTCGGCCTCGTTGCTTAAACGTACAGATCTCAAGGGAGCACATTCGCGTTAGTAGACTGAAGCTTTTGTTATTTGTAGGATCGCGAATACGCGAGGAATCTGTCAATCCTGGAAAATAATGAGCGAACCCATTACGGAGTATTGCATCTTCGGAATTAAAAAACGGACATGTATTCGTAGGTGCAGTGGTAAAGGACGCGACTTATGTGTCGTAGTTCTTGGGTTCGAACCCAAGCAGGCTCTAGAAAAAACCGACCAAGTGCGAGTCGGACTCGCGTACGAAGGGTTCCGTACTTGGTAAATTGCGGTTTAAAAAAATATTATAAAAAAAAACTACTTACTAGATCTCGTTCAAACCAATTTTTGGTGGAAGTTTGCATGGTAATGTAAATCAAATTTTTTTTTTTTAGTTTTATCAATCTCTTATTTTAGAAGTTATAGGGGGGTTGGACACACATTTTACCACTTTGGAAGTGTCCCTCGCGCAAACTATTCAGTTTAGAAAAAAAATGATATTGGAAACCTCAATATCATTTTTGAAGAACCTATCCATAGATACCCCACACGTATATAGGTTTCATGGAAAAAAAATTGAGTCTCAATTCTAAGTATGGAGAACCCCCAAAATGTATTGTTTTTTTTTCTATTTTTGTGTGAAAATCTTAATGCGGTTCACAGAATACATCTACTTACCAAGTTTCAACAGCATAGTTCTTATAGTTTCGGAAAAAAGTCGCTGTGACATACGGACGGACAGACATACAGACAGACATGAGACAGGGTTCCGTTTTTGCCATTTGGCTACGGAATCCTAAAAAATAGAAATAAAAGATAGAAAATCAAAAAATCGAAAACATTTAAGATTCACCAACCCGCATTGGGCACTTGTGGTGGATTAAAACGCCATTTCCTCACATAGAGAGGAAGCCTGTGTCCCAGCAGTGGGAACGGTCAGTGGCTGAATATGCTAATGCTTATATGTTTTGTTGCAGGGTCTCGTACGCGCCGACGGAGGATCGTTTCAACTTGTTGGTGGCGAACGTGTCGTACGAGTGCGGTAACGGGCGGTTCGAGTGCCGCGTGAAGGCGGGCGGGTCCGGGCGCACGCTACATGCGCAGGGCTACGCGTTCACCAGCCCGCGTGCCCCCGTGCTCACGGCCGGCTCCCACGCGCAATCCCAAGAAGGCCGAGAACTCAACTTCTCCTGCTCCAGTTCCGGAGGCTCGCCCGAACCTACCATCAAGTAAGACCCCGATTTTGTTTCGTAATTCTGCACACGTCTAGAGCATAACTTATGTGATTATTATTCACGTAACCTAAGTACGTTCCGCCTTCCGCGATACATACTATTTCAGTGAATGTGGTGATTTCAATGCAAAAATTTCAATATTTAAAAAACCCCCGTCACATTTTAATTTTATGCTACATAATTTATCTATTACATAGTACATACGCTTCGATCGGCAATCTATTGAACACGTAATAATGACATGATATCTTGCGAAAACACCCTGATTCAAACTGTAAAACGCCCATAACTGTTGAACGGCTCAACCGATTTTATTCAAACATAGCTAAGAACACTCGATAAAATCACCATTCAAACAAAAAAAAACACAAAATCGGTTCATCCGTTTAGGCTCTATGATGCCACAGACAGATGTGTGTACATATAAACAGATTCACAGATACACAGCAACACACGTCAAACTTATAACACCCCTCTTTTTCCGTCGGGGGTTAAAAATGGGGCATCCGCTACCAACCATAAGAAGAACTGAAAAATTATCTGTTCAAGCTTACATCACGAACGAGTATATTTAACATTTATTTGATACCTTAAATATAGGTAGTCAGAATTCAACGCTGTATTTTAAAAACAATTATAATTCGTTAGCTTTATACTATTTGTAAATGAAATATGGTAGGTAATAAATTAAATCTTTCGGAAAACCAATTCAATTCGAAAACCTTTGAATTACTTCTCTCTGAAAGTACTCAGTGTAAGTAATAATGTTAAAAATAACATGTATACTTAAGTTAAATTAACGGTGGAAGTCTCGTCATATTTACTGTTGATATGTAGGCGTTTCACTTTAAAACTTTGGCCTGATATAAGCATAAAGTTACAAATTAAACATCTTATTGTAATTGCCAGTTAACATGTGCGACTTTGTGTTGTTTGAACTTTAAGTCTTAAGGAGCGTCCTCACTGAGAGCATTCTTTCGAGATCATTTGTAAACAAGCAATCGTAGGCGAGCACCAAATGCTTTCCAGCGAGCCCAGCATTCACTTTCGAGCAAAACTATAAACGTTCGAGTCGAACATTCCCTTGCGAGCTTGGAATATACGAATACAATCTCGTCGTCGTCTCGTCGTTCTCGTTTTCGAACTCGTTATTCGATATTACGATTGACCAAGACGGTTACAAACACTTAAGATCAAGGAACTGTTCCTTGCTTTATAAGTTGCCAGTAATATTCCTACATACATACTGTTTGATTTCATTATCTGTTTACTCGCTTTCGAGCGTTTTATTTGCGTGAACATTCGAATGCGAGCCGTTTCCGCAAAAATTGTTGCGACGTCCACACCGGCCGAAGTTCGCGCTTGCGTGTAAGCTTTGTAACGCTCAACGACCACACCACTCGAATATTCGACTTCGAATGCACGATACACGTGAATGTTCTCAGTGAGGACGTTCCGTTATACAAATATTTGATTTATCCTTCATTAAACTTTATGCGATGGGATAATCTAGAATTCTACAGACACAGAATTAAATTCTAACGAAAGGTAGGTCGTATTAGGTACTTAACGCTATCCCAACTAAGTAGGGTTCATTACAGCTTCCTTCAGATCTGAAATAATGAGCTCTGTCTCTTGCTTTTATTAAGAATGCGTTCGGAAAACATCGAAAGTCATAATAGTAATGGAATCATTTATTTAAGTAACGTGTCTTAAGCCTCAGAGAAATAAAAGGTCATTACCGTAAGTCCGTATTTCGGGCTCATTATATTCGTCATAATATTCCCTCCGGTGTTTTAATTATTCACTCACATATTCGCCATTTTCTCCGAGAACAATGGCGTTGTGTGATACAGCTCCTGGCACATACACGTCAATTCTCAGACAACGTGGGTATCATGTTTTAGGACGGCAATCCTACTTGTGATTTGTACAAACTGCCGAAGACTTGACCCAGCTCCTATGCAAGTGGTTGTCCGAAATAATCCCGCTCTCCACTTTGTACGTTTTCGTACCAAACCGTAATTGGCTTTTACCTAACGCATTAAGAACGGCGTACGGGGAAGATAAAAAGCTGATAAATGTGGTGATAAATTTCATGTAGGCAGTGACTCGGATTAAATTAGAGTCGGGAGGGAAAGGCCGGTACAGTGGGTGCTGTGCGCTCGCTCGAGAGCCCGGCGGGCAGCTGACTGTCGGAATGACCACTGCTATAGTACATATTACGCTCCGGTACAAATAATGAAATTGAAGCATTTCACTAAACAGACTATGCCTGATATTTGAAAATGATGTCATGTGAGCCCTCTGCGTCGTTTTCGAGCTGCCACTAGTTTGCATAAAAAGGTCGGCATCTCGGTATGTCGGCCGAATGAAAACCACGCGCGCCTCAAAGAGATGTCAGCAAAACTGACGGGGCTAGGGCCGATGCCTGTCTGGGTCGCGGATAAATTTGAAAAAGAGTTACCGCGGCCCTGGCTCAAGCAACTGAAGGAACACGGGTTATAGTCAGTAAAAGTCTGACACACCCTCCCGCTTCACCCAGAGCGGGAGAAGTCACTGGATGATTTCCCAACCAAAAAAAGAAATATAAAAAAAGGTTTATTAACAAAGTGCCGAGGAAAAGATTTGATTTTAGCTGAGTCCATTACCACATATAATTTAAAAAAAAAACTGGCCAAGTGCGAGTCGGACTCGCGCACGAAGGGTTCCGTACTTGGTAAATTGCGGTTTACGATTTATGACGTATTAAAAAAAAACTACTTACTAGATCTCGCTCAAACCAATTTTCGGTGGAAGTTTACATGGTAATGTACATCATATATATTTTTTAGTTTTATCATTCTCTTATTTTAGAAGTTACAGGGAGAGGACCCTCATTTTACCACTTTGGAAGTGTCCCTCGCGCAAATTATTTAGTTAAAAAAAAAAATGGTATTTGAAACCTCAATATCATTTTTGAAGACCTATCCATAGATACCCCACAATATGGGTTTAATGGAAGAAAATGAGTTTCAGTTCTAAGTATGGGGAACCCCCAAAATGTATTGCTTTTTTTTGTATTTTTGTGTGAAAATCTTAGTACGGCCAATCTGAATACATCAACTTACCAAGTTTTTAAACCAACTACCTATAATTATAAAAAAACAAAATTCAAAAGCAAAACACTAAAAAGTCAAAATAACTTTCGTTTCTGAAGCCGGTGTCTTTGATACCTACTTCTTTTTTATCGTTTTTCGAGCCGAAACGTGAGTTATTTTGCACTTTTTAGTGTTTTGCTTTTGAAGTCAGTTTATCATTTTGTGAAACAGTTTTTATTTCTCTTTGTTTAGTTTTATTACACTATCACTTAAAGTGAGCAAATTTTATAGTAAGGTACCTAAAGGATTGACAAAATACCCATATTAACTTAATTTACAAATTCGTGCTGTTTGACGCTAAGGAGTTCGGTTGTATGCTACATATCTTGAAAACTGCTGAACTGATTTGAATGAAACTTCCACTATTCCCTAAGTTGAGAAATACATAATCCAATAAAAAAGAATGGTCTCGATCCGATAAGCAGTTTTGGAGAAATGCGTGGACGAACTTACATACAAACATACACTTATGAAATGTGCATGTATAAAAGCCCATTTACTGTAACATGTATGAATATTGGGCAATTCCAACAATATTACATACATACGTGTCGAATTGATTACCTCCTTTTTTTGAAGTCGGTAAAATATCCTCAAAACACCGGTAGTAAATCAAAACTAGTAGGCAGCCGTGTCATGAAGACATCACGTTCCAGTACAGTACAGAGTGAAATCAATATCGTTGCAATTTATCACGTTTGGAATCCGCACTGCGAGCGTCTGTCCCCGGAGTGTGATTGGCCACGTCTATAGTGGTCACACGTTACTTGAATAACCGGTTACATTATCATTACTTCGGTTGAAATATAGCCCTTACGGATTATATTAAATTATTCTCCAACTTAGAATTATAAGCACGTAAAGACCATACAGGCCTACATCGACTTGACTTACCCCAAATGTTAGGGACTGAGCCAAATACATAATTGAGAATTGTATTATAACCACCTTATATAAACAACAGGTTCATTCATCACGTATATAAGCACCTACATTTTGGTTATTTCTTCGTTCACATGTAGTGTTGTATATTAAGCCAGTTACGTCATCCAATTCTTTTCACGCTCCGAATAAACCTATTCAGGAATTTGTTTAAGTATGTCGTCGCGAGTCTGAAAAACAAGTATTATAATAAAATAATAACTTGTTTGTACATCCACTGAATACTTCCGAAAGCTTATATTTGCTTTACTTGTTATTATTGAAAGTTTTTTATTAGGATTAAAGAAAAAAAACAGTTGCAAATAAAATAGGTTGTTCTTTTTTATTCGTGTCTACCAAATAAAAAGTTTGTTTGTGTAATCTCTTCACTTTAAATCTCCTAGCAGTCTTTATGTTATATTTGTTAAATTTATTTTTCAGTTGTAGGATTTCCTATTTCAATTAGATTAATTCATTTCATCCGAGTTTTATTTCTTCAAAGTGGGCAAAGCTTCGTAGTAAAATCTTATTTGCGTACAACAAATCTTTGATGATTAGCTGCTCAGAAACTTTGATGTTTTCTTCAACGACTACCATTTACGTCTCTCAAGTCCTTTTGTATTTTGAGTTGAGATAATATTAATAACCTTGACCTTTAGGGTTCTGTACCCCAAGGGTCCAAACGAAGCCCTTTTGGCTATTGCTGTCACTCACGCATCCGTCTGTTTGTCTGTCTATCGTTTGTCAAACATTTTGTTCTGAAGATTTTTTTACTTCCTATCGACCAATTAAGTTATATTTGTTAAATTTATTTATCAGTTGTAGGATTTCCTATTTCAATTAAATTAATTCATTTCATCCGAGTTTTATTTCTTCAAAGTGGGCAAAGCTTCGTAGTAAAATCTTATTTGCGTACAATAAATCTTCGATGATTAGCTGCTCAGAAACTTTGATGTTTTCTTCAACGACTACCATTTACGTCTCTCAAGTCCTTTTGTATTTTGAGTTGAGATAATATTAATAACCTTGACCTTTAGGGTTCTGAACCCTAAGGGTCCAAACGGAGCCCTATTGGCTATTGCTGTCAATCCCGCATCCGTCTGTTTGTCTGTCCATCGTTTGTCAAACATTTTGTTCTGAAGATTTTTTTATTTCCTATTGACCTATTAACTTGAAATTTGGTGATAATTTTATTATTACGTATATTTTACTAACAAAATAATACCATATTCATGATCCAGCCAGTCTCCTTGCTGTCCGCCCCAGCGACGACACCCTGAGTCGAGGTCCGTACCCTCAGCGCGGTCGCATAGGTATAGCTTTCGATGCCCTGGCTGAAGGTTCTAGTTGACTAAATTAGTCTCCACAGGATCACCCGGTTACGCAGTAGCAAATCACTTTGACTGAATTGCGAGACGCCTCAAAAAAAACTAACTACCACCAATGTGCAAAGTCCGATACACACTTTGCCGGAATTTGTTAATTCTTTTTTACCCGACTGCCGAAGGAGGGTAATGTGTTTATCAGTCTATGTGTGTATGTATGTTTGTTCCTATGTCGCGTTCCAGAGACCAAATGCGTTGGCCAATTTTGATGATTCGTACGTCAATCGATTCGTCTTAATCCTTTTTTTTATTTATTTTTTATTTGGGAAATCATCCAGTGACTTCTCCCGCTCTGGGTGAAGCGGGAGCGTGTCAGACTTTTACTGACTAAAACCCACCCGTGTTCCTTCAGTTGCTTGAGCCAGGGCCGCGGTAACTCTTTTACAAATTTATCCGCGACCCAGACAGGCATCGTCCCTAGCGGACCCCGTCAGTTTTGCATTGTAGAGTCCCATTTTTTTTTTCTTCCAATCCCATCGTTTGTTTGGTATCAAAGTAAAGTGTTTTAAGAGACGATTTCAAAAATATATGGCACTTATATGTTTAAATTTACCTAATTTGAAAAAAAAAACCCGGTTGTTTAAAAAGCGAACTAAAAAGACGTAAACAAGAAGAAAATCATGCTGTGCAGTCGGAGGATGCATATTCGCCAGCCTTGATTTTTTGAATATATTTCTTTTTCTGGTTTAATTATCCCTGACCTGCCTTCAGCCTGTTAGGTTTTGTTACTAGATTTTCAAAAAGTAATACCAACCTACAATTTTCTGTTGTTCAGAAACAAAACGCCAATTCCAGGCATGATTTAATTTTGATGTCGGTAGTTCTGAAACTGCTACATAAAAGTGGTATGTCGAGTAAAGAAACACGGGCAGATAGTGTTTGTACGGACTCCTTTCGCGCGTTCAAATGTAGACGACGTCTCGGGCATAGGAATCCCTGAGCGAAGCCAGGGGCCATCAAGGAAACGTAAAAGCTCTCGGTAAATAACCTCAATGACCTAAACTTGCTCCGGCTGTACCTCACGAATGGAATCCCGCTCGCTATTATTTACATGACCCTACTGTGCAAATACAAGACTAAGAATGTTCTTACCTTATTCCAGAACTGATATATTGCGATTTATTTAAGATTAATTCACATTTAGGGATTGCAGATTATTCAGTCCCACGGGATTGATATGCGGGATTACTCAATCCCGCGCGGGATCACGCGGGATCCCACATCTTTGAAATTATACTATAAAATCAAATTGAAACTACACATTTTTGTTTAAAAATCAATTTTTATAAGTAATTAGTAATCTGTTTTCTTAGATTTATCTTTAAATGTTTGGCATAGTTCAATAGTGTTGTTTAATTTTACCCTTACTCCTAACAACAGTTTTATATTTTTTATTCATTCTTATTCATTTAAATGATTAATAATCAAATCACAACTTTCTCTTATATGCTATTACTATGATATCAACCTATGGTTATCACACTTTTGAAAATACGCTCTTTAGAAGCATATAACATTTATTGTATCATCTCCGAGCCTGCTTCTGAGTGAACTGCAGATATATCCTGATGCTGGAAACGCTCTCTCGGGTTCTACGCTAGTAGGTTAAACCGTCATGATATATTCATAGGCGAGCGTCAGGTCCTGTGATACCATCGGACTCAAAGAATGTCATTTCTTTCTTCATAATTTTCTCAGTCCTATTGCTTGTTGTCTAGCTTTTTCTTTAATATTTATTGTTCTTGTCAACTGTTTTTCCAATTCTTCTTTTAGATTCACATTAAACTCGCGATTTATGCGAAAGTTTTAGCGTCATATTTTGAATTTGCGGGATCCGCGGATCCGGGCTTTCAAGGTGCGGGATCCAGCAGGTTATTAAAAGCAGCGGGATCCCGCGGGAATGCGTGATCCCGTTTTGCGGGATTGCAATCCCTATTCACATTGTCTTTATTAAATTGCCCCGACCACGAAACCCAAAATCCTTTTGACTTCGCTTAGACTAGTTATTTACCTTAGGTCTAAAATTAAATGAAGTAAAACGTGAGTACTTACTTATCTTTATTCTATGTATGTTGCCTATATACCTACAGATTGAGGACCGAATTTAAGTAAATATATTTATACAGATTTTGTTAGGAATACGAATTGAGTCTATGAATTCTTTATATCATATGAAAAAATATGTTGAAATACACAGCACTCTTAGAGACTGCTACTAGAAACATTTATTCAGCACACGTTTTAGAAATATTAGGTTCATCCTTATTCTAAAAAATCTCAACGTTGTCTCTGAGCCAGAGTGTTGTCATTATAAAGTAGACATTTTCCAGGTTCCTAACAACTAATCAAACCTTTTAATTTATTGCAGCTTTGACCGTATTCAGGTTTTTATTTTGGTTTAACTTGTTTTAAATTGCTTATAAAAACTTTCATGAAAAATATGTGGGCTTTTGCAAAAAAGGGTGAGAGGTCTTTCGGTGTGTAGTAAACCCATTTTCTGTCAGTTAAATGTTATAAATCCTATGTAATTGGGCGAGCCTCTTGTAATTGACCTGGTTCAAATCCGGGCAGGAGTCTAGTGCTGCTACTTTGAAATTCCTAATGGAAAAATACAATAACACTTTTTAAATGTTAGTCTAAACTTTTGTAGAATTAATTCCGAGTCCGCTCTACGTGGTTTAGTAACAGCTTTTTTCAAAGCAAGTAACATTTAGTAGTTCAAGTTGGTTTAGGCCAGGCCACACGTTAAGACAAATCCCGCAATCGAAAGTTTGCCAGGTGAACCGACCAGCGAGCAAAAACTTTGTTTTTGTTGTGGTTACTGTACAATTACTCAAAGGAAATGCTTTGTCGTTACGATGCGATGGATGGTATGATATTTAACAAAAACATAATTAAAATAGAATGGTATGTAAACAATACTAGCTCATGGCTGATTAGAATGCTTTTTAGGGTTCCGTACCCAAATGGTGAAAACGGGACCCTATTACTAAGACTCCGTGGTCCGTCTGTCTGTCTGTCTGTCACCAGGCTGTATGAACCGTGATAGCTAGACAGTTGAAATTTTCACAGATTACGTATTTCTGTTGCCGTTATAACAACAAATACTAAAAACAGTATGAAATAAATATTTAAGTGGGGCTCCCATACATCAAACGTGATTATTTTGCTGTTGTTTGCGATAATGGTACGGAGCACTTCGTGCGCGAGTCCGACTCGCACTTGGCCGGTTTTTTAATAGAGATACGAGAAAAAAAACAAAAAAATTAAGCATTAAACATTTTGACTTTACATTTTACACCATTTTATATTTTGTGAAAATAGCTCTTTGTCTCTTGTCATTTTGAAGGATTTTAAAAAGAGGCTTCTAAAGCCTTATCTCATTAAAATTCTGTATTTCCTGCGCTTAGTATTAAACGGTAAATAAACCGGCTCCACAATAAACGGTCTTTATTTTTAGTGTTTAGAAATATCTTCTTAGAATAGCTAGTGTAAATAAAGATACAAAGAGAGAAAAGGCTGAACCATTTAACAGACTTTATTAGATCCTATATTTCTTATGTATATGAGACTTCGTAATTAGCTGGTAAATGAACGAGCCTATAGTTATGTCCTGGGCACAACTCCAATACCCGGCTGTAAGTGCACGATATAGTTAATTGTTGTGATCGCTAACGCCAAAATGTTACTGGTATATAAGACCATTGACCTTGCGTTGTATTTTTATTCGAGTCTATATTTACAGATGCAACTGCAGCCACATGTCTGTGTTCAATGCTCTGAAATTAGGTTAGGTAATTGAAATAAAAAGTTAAGAAGAAACGATAAATGATAAGATCGTTTTTGATGCACAGCATCTGGATTCTGTTTATTATGAACTGACCTGAATAAGCAACGTCTTTCACCAGCTTAAGAACACGCTCGCATGCGCGCCAGTGCATGTTTTAATTCTAACAGATTCTGTAAACAAATGTATTATTGGTATGCGCCGAACAGCTAACCGGACCAGCATATCCGCTTCCTTTGTACAACGTTAATACTACAAACCGTCGATAGCAAACACAACACGTGCGATGGAAATATTCCTTGCAGATTTTTGCAAAAATATTTCATAACTTTAACAAAATCATATTATTGTTTTAGATTTTCCTCGTGTTGAAGTTGCTCCAGAAAACCCTTTGCGGGTAGAAATAGATGGTGTGGCTACCATGGAATGTAAAGTAGATGCCAAGCCTAAAGTGAGCACCGTGAGATGGACTAGGAACGGAAAATTCATATCAAACTCTTTCACTCATACTATCCAGGGAGTTACAGTGCAGGACGCGGGCAAATATACATGCAGTGCTGACAACGGCCTCGGGCGCCCCGGAGAGAAAGAAATGTACCTCGATGTACTATTCCCTCCGAGTGTAACAGTCGAGTCCAAAACTTATGAAGCCGAGGAAGGTGGAAATGTCGAAATTCGTTGCGAAGTCTCAGCGAACCCTGAGCCTACATCCATTGATTGGACGATGGAAGGGAAACCTGATTTCCATCAGAGCGGAAACACTCTTAGTTTAACAAGAGTGAATGCCGAGATGGCCGGAACTTACGTTTGTCGGGCTGTGAATGTTATATCATCTACCAATGGAAAGCGAACTGAGCGATTCAACAGTGCATCAGTAGCTGTGCTAGTGCGACACAAGCCTGGTCGTGCCTACATCAGTCCTGATCGACCAGTGGCCCAAGAAGGAGCTGGAGTTACTCTAACCTGCAGCGCTAAACCACCAGGCTGGCCAGCCCCACAGTACCGATGGTTCCGAGATATGGATACTACATCAGACGTGAAGCCTGCAGTGCTCGCTACAGGCAATCAATACTCCATACCTAGTGCACACCTTGGAAGTGAAGGTGTTTACCATTGTCAAGCAACAAATGAATTAGGTCACGGCGAGCTAGCGGTCACACTAGAAGTTCACCAGCCGCCTCGTTTCCAAACCAAATTACAAACTCATATGACGAAACGCTCGGGAGAACAAGACTTCACGGTCACCTGCAGTGCACTCGGCAAACCGCGACCTAATGTGAAATGGTTTAAGGACAACGCTGAGATCAAAGCCGATACGAAATTATACGAAGTCAAAACTGATATTAAAGAGACTGGAAATGCCGTTTACACTGTTCAAAGTACTCTTAGATTTAACGGAAAGGCGAGACCGAATACTAATGACCTTTTGCCGGACGATCGGGGCATTTATTCCTGTGCATTCGAGAACGAAGTTAAGAAAGTCGAGTCTACGATGCATCTTCGAATAGAACGTGAGTATACAAGAAAATATGCAATATTATTTTAGAATCTCATTACCTACTTTAATTAGCAGAGAAATAGAAAATGTCCTCTCCTTAAAGAACTAATTATAAAAAATATTTTTCGCTTCCTTTATAATAAAGAAAGATTGTATGGAAACAGAAGTGAAAGGAAATTAGAAGGTAGGTACATGTATATACATAATTTATAGCTATATTATTTTTAAACTTGTTACCCTCATTTCAGACGAACCCATATCGATTCGGCAACATAATAAAGTTGCTTACGACGTTATGGAAATGGCTGAAATAGTATGCAAAGTTCAGGCGTACCCCAAGCCAGAGTTCCAGTGGTTTTACGGATCTAACACAGCTCCACTGCAGATGTCCTCTGACGGGCATTACGAGATAAATACGACGACCGACAACAACGACTCATACCGCAGTGTTCTTAAAATAAAGACGGTAAAACCGCAAGACTATGGGGAGTACTACTGCAAAGTGAAGAATTCGCTAGGGAGTATACGTCCTCAGATTAAGTTACAGCCTAAAGGGGCTCCGGAGTCCCCTCGATTGTTGGAGAGTCAAAAAGTGGGGCCTACGTACGTGACTTTGAAGTGGGAGGCTGGTTTTGATGGGGGGTTGTCGAGCACGAAGTACTTTGTGCGTTATCGGCGCGAGACTCTTCGGGGTACTGGATCTTCTGCCAACTCCGAACACTGCGCTTCGGACCGCACCTCGGAGTTCGACTGGATGGAGTACGACTGCGGTCGCATCTACCCCTGCAACGTCACCAGGCTCGACCAGCATAACACGTTCTCTTTCAAGGTAACAAAATCTTCAATTGGCTAGTTTCTGAAATAATTAAGATTTTGAAACTTCTCATGTACATAATTCATTTCTCTTACAATCACATCAGTGTAATAATTGTGTGTTAATGACCGACTGTTAAATACAAGGCTTTCGTAATTACTCGTTTGTTCACAAATAAATCAATAAGATTCTCGAAAACCTCAAGCGAGAATGTTTTGGTTGTCCTTGTGAGTGGGGAATTAAAACGTTTATTTACTGAAGTGCCAAGTAGACTTTATTAGCCATTGTGTCCTTTTCCAAGAAACCAATTTTCTTAAGAGAATGAGTGATGGACTTAAATTAGATTTACATTCAACTTACAGTATTTGTCGTGTATTCTATTGGGATCCAGCTGAATTCCGTTTTATTTGACAAATAGAATTTTCGTTTCCGAAGACTTAACTGCAAGATATCGTGTAAGCCGAAAAAACTACAACAATCAAATATATTGCTGCAATAGTTTGAAATGCACGCTAGTGCTCTCACTTATAAACTTACAAACCTGTCACTCTTATCGATGCGCGCGAAATTTAACCGAAGTTCGGCAGAACTTTTACTCCTCTACAGAATATTCGGTCGAAGTCGTCGTTCGACAGAATCTTCATTTAGTCTCGGTCCATCTAGTAAATTAGGCAAACTTCGGTTTCAGATATAATGTCCCCCCGAATGATTGTAGGAATAGGGTAGTTTACTAAAAAATAGTTTTTTATCCGTCAGGAAGATTAATAAAAAATATTGGACACGTAAACATAAAGTGACGACGATATAATGCATTGAAATATCGTGAAACGTCACGCCGCTAGTACACTTTATACTGCCTTAGTGACGTCACAAGCCCCCACTCCTGAACTTTGATGCGCTTTAACTTTGTAATTTTTTGTTGATTTGGTAAAGCAAAAAATACGTGTCCAATATTATTTGATAATATTACTGACGGACTAAATAGTATTATAATTTTTCTACCCGGGAAACATCCCTATTGTAATGTCAGTTAAGATTGATCCCGAATACGGTATTAACTTACATTTTTGTTTTTCATTGTTATCGCTACCGACAGCAACTCACATTTGTTTTCAAGGTAAATCATTCGGCGCGTGCCGTTAGTTTATTTAAGTTTACAATGTTCTCTTTACGTTTTGTGCCGTCGCTATGGTTTTCGACACGCTTTAGAATGCTCACAACCGAGTCTTTCGCCTCTTCGAAGTTCTAAATTGAGTTTTCAACTACAGGTGAAAGCGGTCAATACTAAGGGGCAGAGTAATTATTCGAATGAGATTACTGTGACGACGAAGGTGGACAAAATCAATCCTCCGGAGCAGGTGACATACGACCCGAGCACGCAGGCGATAGCCTTCACAGTAACACCGACGTGCCTGTCCTTAGTAGGGGTGGTCGAAGGACTCGCTTCAATGGGGGGCACCGCGGGCTGGCAGGTAATTGCACTTTTCAAACTACCTATTTTCTTTTATATTATGTAAATATTTTATATCTACATACTGCACACTACACCCTCACAATTATTTGATGTAGCTCACTCTTGTGTCAGCTTTACGTGTAAGCTTCAGGTGTAACATACCTTGTTTAATTTGCATTTTAATATCATGCGCTTTAGGTATGAAGTTGATTGAACAAAAAAAGGTTTTAATAATATAGGTGCTTTATAGTTTTGTAATATGTAATATTGTAAGCATTGCAATTAGTAATTTAATTTAAAATAAGCGGCGCGCCATCACACAGTTAAGCCCTGTGAGGTTTTTGTTGTGTGGCTAAAACCAAATGTTAAATAGGTTAAGTATTTTGGAAATAAAATAATAATAATATACTGAAATACACTCTTGTGGCGTCGGAGGTGCCGTACTACAGGTATGTGCCCGACACAGTTCTCGAGAATGGCAATATCACATTGTACTGGGATCGGTCCATCATCACTGACAGGACTATTATCGCTAATAAGCCTGTTATAGTGGTGGTGGACCGAATCGAGAGGCGTGCAATGATTGTTGACATAACTGTCCCGCATGACGGGAACCTCGTGAAAGCCGAGAAAGATAAGCAAATCAAGTATCATCAAGTAGCAAAGAGCGAAAATAACTTCAAATACTTTTCGTACAAATTTATAAACCTAAAGAATATAAATACGTAGAGACGCAGGAATTAAGCAGTATAAATTAAATACCGCGAAGTCTTTATAGTGAATATTTTCTTAGAAAAATGCGCTTAAAATATTAATACTTAAGTATTTTTCTAAAAATTTTAATGAACACACAGGAACCATAAAATTGGTAGCTAAAACAGCTACCTATTTTTAATAACTTCGTTTGAAAATCTGCTTTGCAAGTAATGAAACTTTTAAAATTATTTAGACCAAAACTATTCCAGATTCCGACTAATTATCAGCAAAATATTCTTTGAGAACTGGCATCAAAAATTAGACGTCTTACAGTACGAGCTATTCTATCTCTTCCAACGAAGTATTTATATGTTTTCTAGGAATGCGCTTGCCATTAGATTCGACCGGGTCGGATACAACATGCCCAGCATTCTGTCCAAGAAATAATTACTCCTTCACCAGAATGTGAATGAAAATACAAATTACATCGAAGTTTAAACTGTGCGTTAAATTTGGGAACAACTAAGTTTAAAACGATTATATTTGTTCGACTGCCAAACGTTACGATTTTGGCGATATTCACCAAACTGTGGGTTTTGCCTGAATGCGGATAGAGCCATGTTTAATGGTGAACATTTTCCGATGCTATACAAAGTTATGTTTGTGAATTTTCAAAGCACGAATGTAAATTGTATCTAAAATAAAATCAGCGTCCGGAATAAAAATATATTGTTATGAAATAATAACAAATGGCGTACGTGTTGAACAAAATTCCGTTTACAATTTACTGTCCATATTTTCCTGTTTAGACCGCACAAAAAGATTGCTACTATTTTCAAATCAAACACGGAACAAAGGTTAATATAATTTCTTGCGTAACAGGTAGTGGATACGGTGACTCTTCGCTTGTCGGGCGCGGTAGCCACAGTGCAAGAGGCCACAGTGGAGCTCCCCAGTAAGACAACTCGCACAACCACCCGGCACGTCACAGATCCGCCCCTGGACGACTTCAACCCTCGCATACGACTCAAGCTGTGCTTGCAGGTCAATCAAGATGTTTGCAGCGAGTACACGGAAGCAGAAAGTGAGTACTTAATTAGTTGTAGACTACTAATTTAAATATTTGATGAGTATTAGCGACTCAACTTTGCCCGGGTTGAGCAGTTTTATACAATAAATACCTATACATAATACATAGTATGTCCATCTGGAAAAATTTATATTTTAAATGGCTAAAGAATTTTTCATACGGGAGCAGTGTTCCGGAGATAACCCGCCCACATACTTAATGTATCTTACATGTATAAAATTCGCACTTCCTTTTTATTTATTCATCATCATCAGCCTATTAATGTTCCCATTGCTGGGACACAAAGTCATCCCCTGAAGGGGTGAAATAGGGGATGAAAGTTTGTATTCTCATTTTTATTTACTCTAAGACCGTCTGGGTGCTCAGTTAGATTTCCCACAATCGACCAGGAGATCAGAATCCCGAAGTAAAAAAAAACTAGGGTTGGAATCATGAGTGATGACTCTCAAACTACCAGGACAACAGAAACATAGGATAGATGGACCCCTTTGCGGCACTTAGACTCCCATGTGGCCCATTGTGCTTGCAGGCCTACTCTCTGTGAGAGGGAATGGGCCGTAATCCACCACGCGGGCCCAGTGGGGGTTGGTGGATGTCACATGTCTTCGATTTTTTGGTTCAAAGCCATGCCGGTTTCCTCACAATGTTTTCCTTCACCGTTTTGAGAGCAGTGGTGATGAAATAATTTACACAAAGTAAAGCGCCTGTCTGGGTTCGAACCCACGACCCACAACCTGTAAGTCACGGCCAATACCACTGGGACATCACTGTTCTCTTTATTTATTACACGCATGTATAAATGGGGCTAGATTTTAAATATAAAAGTAAGGTAATAATAAAGCTAATAATAAAGAAAATAAATATTACCAAAATTTTGTTTTTTGTTTGTAATACAAAACAAATAACATTTTGGTAACATTTTCCTGTTTATATTTAGCTACTCAATTTAAATCTGACGTGTTCCCGACGGCCAATTTTATTAACTTGTATCCGGTGAATGAATGAATATTATGGTGTAATAACAAGCTTCTATAAAGGCATTAATACAAGGGAAGACTTATTTAAGTGCCTTTAATCTTTTCGCTGAAGCAAATTATTTTTGATAATAGCAGCATTAAAAGCTGAATCTAACAAATTGGGGTACCTACAGTTATCTTGATAGATTAATAATAAGAATATAGCCTTTTATTCAGAACTCTTAACTAATTACAATGGATTTCAACTTATAGTATAATAACACTGGACTCTTAAACTAAATGAACTATTTAAGCTAATATCTGTTGCTTGGTTATCTTTCCTAGATCTGTTTGCCAATAGGCAAAACCCTCTAAACTTAAAATAAAGAACAAACCTTTTCCATTCTTTCCTTTTCTGGGTCACTCTGTTCCACATGACTCCGGCCACTTTTCTAATGTCGTCGTCTCATCTTTTTTGCGGTCTATCTCTCGATAGATTAGCTTTGATTAATTATGAATAGAATTAAAACATGTGTTTCTCTTAACAGTTGGCACTTCGTACATCAAGGAGACGTCGGCTCGTACAACAGCCGCCATTGTCGGAATATTCGTCACCACCGTCGTAGTTCTTCTATTCGTAGGACTGTTACTTCTTATCTACCAGTGCAGACGCAGGCCAAACAAGAAAGATAGGTCCAAGGACTACGAAATGGACTCGATGAGGCCAGCTAAAGTGACGCCACAGAACCAGGCCCCACCGCCTTATTACCCTAGTTCGGGCATGGAGAACAAAGCTCTGGAACATTCGATGGACATGGCTTTGTCTATGGATGACTCAAAGACTGCGGTGTACGCGACACAAGGAGGGTACTCCTACCATGTGCCACCGCACACTCAACCTCATCCTGGACAAACAATGCCAAATTCTGATTGTAAGTATAGATTCTTCTAACATCTTTGTGTCCACACTAAAACATTTTTCTCATCAAACATCAAATTTTACGTTCCTTCGCAGTTGTGTTGTACAATTTCATTTTAATTTGGACTTTATTTCGATTTATTTCCTCATTATGCATTCACTAAGGACTAACTACAGTCGACATAGAAGGTAAAAACAACCAATAAGTATCTGGAGAGCACGCTTTGCATGTCGCGTTTGATCCTCCTCGAGTCCCACGATTCGTTATTAAAGGAGGAAAATTGTCCACAGGGGTAAACATGGGCTTCATAGAGAACAGTTATACGAACAGCAACAACGGGGGCAGCGTGAACTCTCAGGACTCGCTGTGGCAGATGAAGATGGCAGCTGCTAACAATGCTGCGACTTTGCCAGCTCACCAGGTGCTGGATCGTCAGAGCAACTACGACTACAATCCTATCTCGCACGCGGGGTACCGCAACATCGACGACTATGCGCACTACTCTCACCTGCCGCACGCCAGCCAGCCGGCCGCGCCTACAGACTACGACATGCGCGCCGCACAGAACCCCTCGCGCCAGGAGTACTGCTCCGACCCCTACGCCTCCGTGCACAAGCCCAAGAAACGGATGGATCAACACATCGGTAAGTGTTTTATCCCACCAATTAATAATAGAAACACTTTGTGCGCCACCAACGAGTTTTTCTTGCGCTACGAAAACTTCTTCATAAATTACTACGATAAATTTTCGTCCGCGTAATGACCTTACGCCCACACTTTTGCAAAACACCGTGGATTCTGCTAAAAAAAACCGGCCAAGTGCGAGTTGGACTCGCGCACCGAGGGTTCCGTACAAACCTCAGCTTAAAGTTATTATAGTCCTGAGTATTTGATATGAATTTCAATATTATACCACTACGCGTTCATGAGGAAAAGGGTAGTAAGTTTAAAATTATTATATGATGTAACAAAAAAATTACGGTTTTCGCAATTTTTCCTTTGTCTGTGCTATAAGACGTAGTAAGGTAGGTAGGAAGGTTTTGATTCCCTTGCGAGTGTCGAAAATTTGCGGAAAATATTCCTCAAATTTTCGTCATAAATGGCTGTATCTTTTGACTAATGCAGTCATTAGGCTTAGAAGTTTGATTTTTTCACAGCTTTAAGGGACAGCAGATCTGAGTATTTGATACAAATTTTTTGCTTGATACCTCCACGCGTGCCTGAAAAAAAGTGTCTTGACAGACAGACAGACGGATGGACCACAAAGTGTTCGTATACGGGTTCCTTTTTTTCCTTTCGAGGTACGGAACCCTAAAAAAGTGCCGAATAATATATTTACTTTATAGAAGTCGAATGTCGCAGGACAAAGTTAAGCAGGGCTGTATAGACTTCACGTGATCGTAGATATCATCTTTAGTCTAGACTCAAGAATATTTTTTAAATGATATCTAGATGGTAACGACGATCGTTAGAGCCTTCAGGCGGAAGCAAAAGGCACCGACCATGTTAGTCGTAAATATTGAAGACTGTGGCTCATCATCCCTAAACACATTATAGCAATCAGAAGGTACTTTGACAAGGGGCGGCTCAAATGGGACTTGTGTAGTTCAATGAAACAGATAACGAATTACATTGTCTAATCTATGTTCAGCTAGTAGTGTTGCCTTCAAAGGCTATTACAGGAATGAAAAAACTATTCAAAAATGCAAAGAGTTTTTTTTTATACTATATCTATACTAATATTATAAAGCTGAAGAGTTTGTTTGTTTGTTTAAACGCGCTAATCTCAGAAACTACTGGTTGGAATTGAAAATTCTTTTTGTGTATGGGATAGTCCATTTATCGAGGAAGGTTATAGGCTAAAGGACCGGAGCATACATGAAAAATGTTGCAAAAATGGGAAAAGTTACATTCTTTTTGAGAGCTTCTGTTGCGTGCACTGCGTAAACGGTTTAAGTTACGCAACAATCATTTATGTAGGGTAGGGTAGGTAGATAGCCAGATGACGGGAGCGAAGCCGCATGGGACAGCTAGTCCTATTATAAATATGATTAACCTTTTAAAACTGTCGCGTCTCTTGTCAGTATCAGGGATACATGCAAGGGGGCATGCTGTGTCCATCGCATCATATTGTACACCTAGTTTATATTATTGCTTGTATTATAAGGTTATTGTTAGTGTAACAATTGTAGATAGGCCAATAAATAAATAAATAAGGTGTGTAAGCTCTTACGTACAACATGTTGTATCTCCGCAGAATCGCCGTACCACGAGGTGAGTGGGCTGCCGGAGTACGGGCTGCGCGCGGAGGAGGGCGGCGCGGAGGACAAGCCGCTGCACATGTCGCTCGGCTACGACGAGTCGCTGGAGTCCGGCTACTCCACGCCCAACTCCCGCGCACGCCGCGTCATCCGCGAGATCATCGTATGAACACGGCTGTAAGTAGCCGGCGTGAGACGCCCGGCCGCTGTCAGCTGAATCCGCCCCTGACTTCCACTTTTACCCCTATCTGGAGGCCTAACAAGAACACTCATTGCCAGTTCAAGGACTGCCACTCTTATTATAAGTGAAGTTGGTGACACCCGAATTCTGTGCAGCTACGTAGCAAGTTAAGTGAACACGTACATTTTTGTGATAAGTCAAGTAAAATATTTTTATACAGGGAAGGAAAATTTGAACTAGAATAAGTCGGTGGTGATGTACTGACAAACTTCGCGAGTGTCGTGGAACTTGAAGTGTTATAATTAACTCATGAAACGGTCACAAATTTGCGTATTTAAAAGTGATTTAATTTGCTAATTTTGTTTTCCTTTTCAGAAATGCATGTCAACTTAATCAATTGAAGATAAATCTTGAGATTTATCCAAAGTCATTCTTACTTTAGGTATATTAACCTATATTGGAATCAGATTTGAAATAAAACCCCATTAAGGTTATCCAGTTATTCTCTCAAACAATAAATAATAAGATATAATCTGGATAAACTATTCTTGTATCAGGGTCTGGACCAAATTTTTGACGTCATCGCTCAACGGAAAATGTGTCACACTGGAAATTAAATAGAATATCCACTTACCTACCTAAAATCTTACAACTATTTACACAACCTAATAATTATATTGTGCTACATTTATTTTCCAGTGTGACACATTTTCCGTTGTGCGATTACGTCAAAAATTTGGTCCTGAGTCATCAATATTTTTATGATTAGTGTTATCAAGAGGTACTGTTTAAAATACAAAGGTAATTTAGATACGGAAGTTGCCATAAATCGCTTAGTTCTTAGTTATCTGTCGCGAAGAACTGCTACAAAAGCGATAGAATGTATTAAGGTAAGCTCTTGTTCTTCTTATAAGTCTCTCATACTTTCGTACTTCATATAAATTTGGAAACGAAGGTTTCGTACGATAACGAATGGCATGAGATCTCCATAGCTCATATTTTGTAAATGTGGTTTTTTATTGACTTAATGCAAGTATGGTGCGAGTGGTGTAAATAAATCATCGAAGCATATAATAGTGATCATTGTCGACATTGTCAATTGTGATGCTAGGATGTATGTAATGTGTATGTATGTTCGTAGAGTTTACGAGCACTGGAGTAATAGAGTCTCCATTTGGCATGACAGGGATCCGACGCACTATTCAGACGCACCAGTATATATTAAAATGGGGAAGTTTCCTAGTTAGAAAAATGATAATTCTATTTAGTCTGTCAATGAGATTATCAAATAATATTCGACATGTATTTTTTGCTTTACCAAATTAATAAAAAATTACAAAGTTAAAGTGCATCAAAGTTCAGGAGTGGGGGCTTGTGACGTCACTAAAGCAGTATAAAGTGTACTAGCGGCGTGACGTGACGTCACTCTTTATGTATACGTGTCAAAAGAAAATATACGTGTCCAATATTTTTTATTAATCTACCTGACGGACAAAAAACTACTTTTCAGTAAACTACCCTATTTCTACAAAGAGTAAACAAATGCCATTTTAAAGTAATACATGTGACTCCAAGTTTGAATCAAATAATAAGGAAAAACAGACACAAATCTGCAGTATTTTTATTTCTCAAGCCACATTTTACGAGAACTTAATGTTGGACAAGAAATTATGTCCAGATTTAAATCTCCAAGCAATATTCTGAGCTCAAATAATCTTTTCGAAATCTTGTAACGTGGCTGATCTGGTAATGGCCGAAATTTTCGTATGAATTGCACTGATGAAGGAAGATTTCTCCTCGGGAACATTGTTTAGAAATGACCGTAATTATATTTTATTTCATATTAAAATGGTGTTTGTAGAAAAATAATTAACTTTTCCATCTCCGCCTTAACATAGAACGAGGGAATTTCGAAGCGCGCTGAACTAATCAGTGTATTTTAACTTTTCATGTCATTTACACGAGTTAAGCAAATGACTTGAACTGTTAAATATAATTATTTTTTGAGACGTTCTGTGTTCGTAATCTCATGTCGTGTCCTTTGGTAATGTATAGGCCGAGTTTCTCACCTCTAAATTATCGCAAAATTAATGTGACAAATTGTCAAGCACGCGTTATCTGCTGGGATTGGTTGAATTAATTTTCAACAGCCAATCACAGCAGAAAACGCCGCGCTACCCGTTTTTTGTGCAGTTTTTAGGAACTATTTAGTTATTCGTTACTTAAAAATAAATATCAACTAATAAAAATACATTAAATTTATACATAATTATTATTGATTCCAAAATGGTAGATTTCATTATTTTTTTATGAATTATATTTTTCACTAATCTCCTACCAACAAAACCATAAAAATAAGAAATAATGTTTGATAGCATGCTTCTTTCTCCTCATAAGTGTTCATTAATTAATGTTTTCACTAACACTAATGTCAAGGCAATTAAATAACGATCATATTGTAAGTTTTTTTTTTTTTTCAAAAGACAAAACTCGATTTTATAAAGTTTTTTATCTATAATCTGGGCGTAACTCATGCGCCACCTGGGTGCCGCTAGGGTACTAGGAATGTTCACGGCGGTGTTTTGGTCAGGGTACGGCCTTAATTATGCGATAATTTCGAGGTAAGAAACTCGGCCGTAGTCTCTTAAACTCTACTGTTATGTTTGAGGGTAAGCCGCAAGTCAACCAGCAGTCATCACAATGCGTTGTTTATTGGAATATTGAGGAGTTCAGATCTATAATAGAATAAGATTTATTACGAGAATGATGTTATTGGTTTCACAAATAATATTATAAGGTTACTATTGGATAATTGTAAATATAACTTGTGTTATGTCAACGTTTATATTTGACTGTATGGATTTTTGAAAGATACTCTGGATATTATACTTTTCAAATGGTTCTTAGATTTTGTATCTATTATGTGTAATGTTCTAGATTATTCTAGATATATGAAACAACACTGTGGCTGTAGCCAGGGGCGTATTCAAGGTAGTACACGACAAACAGTGTATTTTCAAGTGTCTTTGGGTTGTCTAGGGTTAAGGACCCCGAAGCCAAATCTCCTCTTTGCTAGACAACCCCTGTTTACTCTATGCCCTTGGCTATAGCCATCCAAAAGAGACTGTCATGGTAGTATCGGGGACATGTCTGTGTAATAATAATAATTGCAACAGAAGGTTCGAGGCGTGTGTTCGGCTACTTTATTGTATTACCTATTTCCAAGGGTACATTATGTAGGACATGAATTTTAACGCTGTCTCTTAAATTATTTATGTCCATATGTTATATTGAGTTAGTCAAATTTGTTTTAGATGTTTTCAAAAAATACGGTTCGTGAAATATGACTGCAACAGACTGACTTCCCGTCTGTGAAGTCATTAAAGATATAACTTCGATATAAAAACAATCACTGCCTACATTTTCCCAATATAGTTACTGATATATATAGAGAATATGTTAAAATACTTTGTAATATTTCCAAGAGTAATAAGACTTGATTTTGTGGAATTAGCACAAACTCTAGTACTTGATGCTATTTACTTTAAAAGCTTACAAATACTACCTAACATAGGCACCTCATATAAATATTTTTACCTAAAAGATATCCAGTCCAGCCTGTAAGAAAGGGTACTTTTTTTAGTTCGTAGTTTATTTCTTATGTAATTAAGCATCTCTAGGCTTTTTTATAAACAGACGGTCTATTTAAGATGCCTGTGACATACGAGACTAATATTTTTATCACTTCAGCAGAATATCTATATAGATCTCAAATGCAAAACAGCTGACATTTTAATTTTACACCAAAATCTTCAGAACGCATCGCTTTTCAAGGCAACTTTTTTAGATTTAAAACTACGGAAATAAATATATTTTAACGGTTCTAGAAGTATTTGCTAGCTATGTTTTAGTGCCAATCTACTATACCTTTATTATGAACGACTACTTAAATAAGAAACACGAGATTTTGAGTTTCGGTTATTTCAATGATTTATAAATTATTATGTATATTGTTATGACAAAAAGTAATAATCTGCTGTTCAATTAAAATATTAAATCTTTCGTAATTAGGTAATAGCACACAGAGCTTGGTCTGTAAGCTTGACGATAGGTTATCTACAAGTAATTTGGTATCCCCACACTATTATTTCCGATTATTAAGTACAGAATCACCCAAACCATCCTCTTATTTGTGATGAGGACTCATTAGATTAAAAATCACGAAATTCCCACCTTAAAGAATCATGAATTTTGTTTTTTCATTTTAATATATTATGAGTTGTAGAATTTAGATTATCATTTCATTTTTGTATTGAATTTATGATTATTTTCGAATTGACACTGTGGCAGGTATTTCAATTTTTATTTATACGTTTTTCAATGTTTTACGTGTTCAATTGTCGGTGTAGAGACGGTTATTAATTAAGTCGTTGCGATATTATCACTCGTCAATTACTTCTATTAGCATAGGGACATGGAAGGTTCAAATCTCATAAAAAAATTCATAAAAGCATCGGTACTTCTACTTTTAAAAAGTTCAGTAGTCGATGCAAATTAGGTATAATAATGCGTGTGTTAAACTGATTGAACGGGTCAGACAAATAAAAGGAAAGATAAGGACAATGACATTCTAGTAAACAGATACGTTATACACTCACAAAACAACTGAAAAAAGTGTTCTGCGCAGCAACGGCAGCACACATACACACTTTTCATTCATCTGACATTTCACTACAAGTCGAAAGGGATGGCTTGATAAAACCAGCAAGAAAAAAAGAGACAGCTGGTGTTGTCACTTGAGTGTAAATGTAAAAAAAACACTATACTGGCCGCCAATGTATTTACCATCTCTTTCTTTTTCTAAACTTCAAGTATCAGAATATTAGCACAGAATAAATAATAGATATTAGGAAAAAAAAAAGAAATAAATCTGCATATTGAGATGTATTGCGTACTTACATATGGTATGAGATTCCTTCTGTTTTATGTACTTTGGTATCATAATTGGTACACTTTTTAAATACACACGATGGCATTTTTTTAATTTTGTTTTCGTTTCAACAAAGCATATCGCTCTTCGCCATGCGTGACATAGACTAAAGACTATACGTCCCAATTAGGACGTATTCGAGTCTTCATAACATATCTGTTTACTAGAATATCATTGGATAAGGGTCTATTGATGCCATGCGGTCATTTATTCAAAAAGGAGCGAATCCCAATAAATACACGCCACCAGTACATAGGAGTCTTTTGACACCGGTACTCGGTACGCGCACAATATGACTGCAATTCATGAGAATGAATAATTGGTTTTCCGACTCACTTTGTCCTGTTTATTGTCTAAACTCTAAAAGATATAACAAAGGCTGCTTGTTTATATTTTATTGCAGTTTGTGAGAGCATTATGTCGTCGCCTGCCGGTGTTTTTCTCACTTCGTCTGACCGAAGCGCGGAATTTAGATCACTACCGTTAAATTAATTGGTACTTTGTTGATATTATTGTGGTTCGCGTAAGATTTACGGCGAAATGCTCAATAATTATACTCACACAAATCTGAAGCATATTATGAACACTGCCTATATACTTTTGCCTGTTTTAAAAAAAAGCGAAATACACACATAATATTATTATTTTTAGTTAAGATGAAATTAAAAAGTGACCATCGATATTTTGTAAATAGGTTCTTTTTTACGATTACATTGTAATTTACAATAAGTAAATGATATCTAAAGTACTTAAGTGAACATATAAATATATGCCATATGGATATTTGATCAGTTTGAATTAATTTCCAAGCGCGTTTCCATTTCCTCGAGTATTGCGCGTTAGTTTGCATACATCGACAAGTTTGTTTGGTAACACTTTAATATATTACACGTTTAACAGCGGATGTAGTGAAATTAAACGCAATATCTGACGGAGTGGAAATGCGGTTTTAGATTTACAGCAATGAATATTAAATTCGTTGTTTATTATTAGTATTACAATTGATGTTACGACTTGTAAATATTACTTTAAACCACAAGTAAGACTTATTAAATAAATTTTGTCCATAATAGCTGGTTGTTTGTTTTTTTTTCATTCATTATCCAAGCCTTATTCTCGAACTCTGCAAATCTGCAGAATAGGGATGATGACGGGGTACGAAACAGCAAATTCTATTTAGTCCGCCGATAAAACTATCAAACAATATTGGACTCATATTTTGACTTTATTTCTCCAAGATGAATCGCATGAAAGTTCGGGAGTGGAGGCTGTGACGTCACTTCTGTGTAAAAGGTACACCAAGGCATGACGTCCTGCGATATTTTAACGCACTGTATCGTCATGATTTTTTGTTAACATGACAAAAGGAAAAATATGTGTCCTATAGATTTTGGAAATCTCACTGACGGACTAAAATATTTTTTTAGTCGTCATCCCTATAACACAACGAAATCGAAATACAAGTTCATGAATGCACAACAAAGTTTCAAAAATTATGAGACGACGTAGCGTATCGGTTATCTGCTACGCCGCTACGATATCGTAACTACGTAGCCGTAGCACAATAACACGGAGTAGATAACCTACAGAGTCCTACCTATCTCACCTACCTTTGTATCGTGGAACGATTGTTTGAAGCTTGGTCTCTATTAAACATCTACTCAAGAGTTCGTCGTAACAATGTCGCCTCACCTACGTCCGTCGTAGCAACTACATTGCAGTCCTTAGTGCATATGTACTGGGAGTCGTGACCTCAACCAGGTTAAAAGATAACTGCGTACAAACAGTTTTATAATTAATTTTTACATTGCCAACCATTCTCAGAAGACATTGAATAAGATGTTCACCGAGACGTCTGAGTAAAATATAAATGACAAGACAAGTGTTATTGTTGATTCTTTTACAGATTCAAAATAGTAGTTTATGAAACTGTTGCATAATGAGGGGTATTAAAACATGAGTGTGTGTTTAAAAACTGAGCTTTAGGCGAGGTTTTTAATAGTTTTCACACGAATGTTTTAATACCTAGTTATGTGCAGTTTCATACACTACTTTATCTACACTCATAAATTGGGATTAAACCTACTAAATACCTTTTTTTGCATTTTCCATGCCATAAACTCGTGATAGCATTTGTCATATACTTTTCTCGACTTTAACTGGTAATAAATTAAGAGTAATTTCCTTCGCCGCATCTAATATATCGGGCGGAGTCAAATTTTCTTCACATTCACTGATATAAGACACTTTTAAACAATAATTTAAATAACTCATGAAATTCAGTACAGCAAAACTTGCAAAACGTATGAATGGCGCCAAAACCCAGCACATCACCGCATTAACCGCGCATGCGCTAAGGCTTAGCACGCACTGCGATCTTTATTCGCGTGATTTTTTCCGCCCATTCTGCGACCTATGGAATTGTATGAAGTTGTTCGCATTGCGGTATAGAAATCGTGCGGAAATAATACCGCAAGAAATCCGTGTTTTGCCACAGAATCCACCGCACCACGGCGCGAATTTTATTCGCCCGAATATTTTGAGCTCTATGAACAGGTAGAAGGAAACAAAATTCGCGCGAATAAAAATCGCAGTGCGTGCTAAGTCTAAAGCGGGCATTGTCATAGACAATTTAAAATTGGAATCAAATATTTTTTTAATAGGTACTATAAAATGACATTACAAAAAAAAAATGATGGAAACTCCTTAGTGATTAACTTCTTGGATTTGTCCTGTATCGTAATAGAAAAAAAATTGTTTTATAGCATTATTTTGTTAGAGAAATAGTGTTATAATAAGATTCCATTTTTAAATTTCGGTATTGTGTTTATAAAGTATGCCAATATAAACTCGTTTTGAATTTTATAATTCGAATATTACGATATGAGAGTAGATAAAATATAACACGAGTTAGTCGTCATTTGTTAAAGAAACAGCAAAACATCAACTGTTGTACATATGCCACTCATCCTTTAGGCGCGATTGGTCTAATTCGCGATTGGTCCAATGTTCAAAAATATGTCCAATTCGAAGGTCTCCCTTTCGAAAACATTACGACAATATTGCAAAAGTGATTGACCAATCAAATAACTTATTTATTGATAAATGATTTTATTTCTGTAATTTGGTTTTTACAAACACTTTTACATGTCGATCATAATTTTTAAAACTAGATGAGGTCGGCGTTTCCTATCTGACTACTCTGAGAAGAAAGGCCGAAGCAAACTCAGAGGTCACAGTCTCTTTTAACGTCCAGACAAAATCTTGATTAGATATTGTAAAGACCATGTAGACTGATGTCTGAAATGGTCTTTTGAGGAAAGAACCAGCCAGATTGAGAGGACCTGTCCAGTCAATGCACGCATTTTTCAACAACCGAGCAGCTCAACTCAGAATTTAAGGAGCTCAACGATTCTACGAACAATAACAAATACAGGACATTCGGGTAGGCTGCATAAACTACTCAATCTGCTAGACTATGATTAAAAACTAAGATAAATTAAAACAAAAAAAAAATGGTCCACATAGTCTTCACATTCACAATAATTAAAATAAAATAATATAATACTTTAAAAAGTAAATATTCTTGTCTAACCACTCCAAACAGATGTCACGTGAGGTCGCAATACTGTTGAGGGTGCGTTAGTACATGTAGGGATATGATACGTCACGCGCCTACTGAACCTATAAGCCTAACAGTCCCTACGACTATAATCCCTATAAGCCCTACAGCCCTAACCTACCATATACCTAGTAGTGATATATAAATATATAAATAAGTTCAGGATGTCTGCACCATGCGACCTAAGGTTACAGACGGATAGTAGACAGGATGTCCAGGTTCGGGAAGGATAAACTCACTGCCAGCCCGCAGACTCACGAGACTGATCAGAGATGGCTAAAGGTGTCTTGGCCACAGTGAGGGGTAATGAGACAAGAATATAAAATTCAAATCTGGTTTATTTTACAAGATGTACAGCTTATATACTAATTTAACTTAATACACACTATTATACAAAGTTGTATGTGTTTCATGCGTGTAAGATGCAACTCAGTCATTATTTTAACTAGGCCGCTCGTGTAGTCGTCGCCGGGCCAAGTGCTGATTCGATGTTCAAAGGTTAACATTGAACATTCTGGCGACTCCTCAGGGACAGGACCGTAGTTGGTACAGCTCAATGGTTTCGTATGGTCTGGCCTGGCCTTCTCCAGTTTGCTGTGCTTGAGTGGGCACCCTGCGTGGTATGCCGTACGGCTGCTCTGTTAGTTGCGTGTGTGGTATGTTGCTGACGATCGAGGGCAATTGAGTAGGTGGCGCAGTGTTTCTTCTCGCAGTAATGACGGCTCTAAGTCGATTCAACACCTGTGGACCAAAATAAATTAAAACAAATGCTAAAGTTATGATTATGAGTGAAGTACTGATGCTAGCTATGTATGTATGAGACTGTAACTGTTTCCAAATTGTGTTATCTAGTTGAGTCTGTAAGCTAGTTTCAGATGTGACTAAATGGTCAAAAATTCCTTTTGTCCTGTCTAACACTACTTCTTCTTTCGATATATCTTTAATGTTTGTTTGTAAAATCTGCGTATTAATGGAGAAATTCGTTGTTTTAGAATAAGAAGCTAGCACTGTCACAGTCGTTGTTCTTTTTGCAGCAAGTATGTTTTTAAGTGTTTTAATAACGCAATTCTCGGCGATATGTAGAACTCCAACATCGTGAATCGTTATTTCTTGTCTTTGTCCGTCACACACAATCGATATGGCTACTGGTTTTGTCGTTACGAAGAGCCAAGTGTTTTGCATGAATAATTGCTTCCATACAATATCTGTCGACATTTTGTAGATTTCTGACGTGCATTGAGTTTGTGTGTAGTTCTCAGTTCTAAAAAGTTGATCAACTATGCAATTTTTATTTAATTGCATGTTCTTGACAGCTACAGGATAGCAGACAAATTCTGTATTGCTATGAAGACAATCTTTAAATTCTTCTTGACTCAGTTCAAAGTAACGCTCGTTGTTGTAGTCGAACCCCATGAAAGTCTGCTGAATAGAGAAGCACTCGAACGATCCATCAGTTTTCCTCTCTGGAATAGGCGTGACATGTATGAGTGTATACTTTGTTACGTCGTGTATTGGAAAGTGAGCATATACTCTTATGTGAGTAGTATTTACATTCATCTCAGTCTGTATTATTTGATCCTGAATGATTTTTAAGTTTGATGGTAACTTTTGATTAGCCGTTTTTATTATGTTGCTGACATGTGTTGGTGTTTATATGCTATATACACTTGCTTTTTGTAAATAAATTTCAAGTAAACCTGTATAGTAATCCATTATTTCATTGATGAAATTGTTTGCTAACTCATAGGCTTGCATTACTTGTATTTTAACGTGGTTGTTGTCAATCTTTTTATACCAAACATTGTTCTGATTCATAAATGATATTGCTTCATTTAGTTTTGCTTGGAATTTATCTAGCTTTTTTTTGATTTGCTCTTCAGTTTGGTTTACAGCTGTGATTGTAGATATCATTATTTTTGTTTGATGGTTGGCAGCATCAATAAGTTTCTGCTGGTTGTTATTTAATGTATCTATGTCTCTGTATACTTCGTCATTAACTCCAAACACCGATGTTAAGAGTTGACCTAATACACCTCTTTTCTTCCTATTATTTCTTATTTCTGTTAGGTATCCTTTTGTTGTCTTAAACTTTGTTTTTTCTTCGTTTAAATGGTGATAAAATTCGTTGCAATGCGTTTCGTACATGTTTTTTTGCGTATTTATGCAAAATTGTTGGAATTGTGACGTTATTTTTTCAATCTTTCCTTGGTCTAGTTCTAAACTTTCTCTCTCGTAGTCTGTTTCAATTCTAAACATTCCTCGATTGATAGTTGCAGTTCCTATTTTTTCCACATACAATCCTGGATCTATATTTTTTAATGTGTATGTAGGCGTACTTGATACGGTGCCAATTAATAAAACAAGTATTGTTTGTAATAGTAAATCCTTTATCCAATTTTTCGGTGATCGTATACCTCTTCTGTTTGTGGTAGCTGTTGATATGTTACATTGTGTAGCCGTTTGTATGTCTTTACTCGTTGTACCAATTTCTTTGTTTTCGTTTACAGGGAGCGGGATCAATGTATGAATTGATCTCTTCTGTTCAGCTCCTGTTGATTTTTTAATTGTTACCACTCTAACTACCCCATCATTTCCCGGGTGGACTTCTGTGATTTTTGCCAACGGCCATTTACTTGGTTTTACATTGTCATCTTTTACTAGTATTACAGTTCCAATTTTAGCATTTTCATGTGCTTGTTTCCACTTGTATCTTTGCTGAAGTTGATGTAGATAGTCTTTTGTCCAACTGTTCCAAAAATCTTTTTTCATCTTTTGTATCTGTTTCCATCTATTCATTAAGTCAGTATTAATGTTTTCCATCGGATCTGGTGTTCCTACTGCTTCTCGGCCAATAAGAAAATGACTTGGAGTTAGTATAGTGTTGTCATTAACATCTTCGGTTTGCGCACACAATGGTCTTGAATTCAAACACGCTTCAATTTGGTGTAGTAAGGTGGTCATTTCCTCGTATGTTAGAGTCGTATCTCCGATTACTCGTCGTAAATGATGTTTCACTGACTTTACGCCAGCTTCCCAAATGCCACCGAAATGTGGAGATGACGGAGGAATAAAATGCCACTCAGTTCCTATGTTTGTTATTGCGCTTTGGAATTGCGGCGATTGCGTGATTTGTAATATTTCTTGATGTAAGAAGTTGGCTGCACCTACGAAATTTGTTGCATTGTCACTATACATGTGTGACACATGACCTCTACGTGCCATGAATCTGCGTAGCGCAGCGATAAATGTTTCTGTTGTCAAATCTCCCACCAATTCTAGGTGTATTGCTTTTGTTGCTAGGCATACAAAGACAGCAATGTATGACTTGTAAGACTTGTGACCTCTTCCTTTCATAGTTCTGGTTTGTATTGGACCTGCATAATCCACTCCAGTATGACTGAATGGATATGATTCCGTCACTCGTACTTTTGGTAGGATTCCCATTTTTTGCGAGTTTGTGTCTGCTTTGTATCGTATGCACTTCACACATTTGTTAATAACGCTCTTCACTTTTCTTTTTCCATTAATGATCCAGTATGTTTGTCGTAAATATGCTAATGTTAATTTGTTGCCTCCATGCAACGTTTTTAAATGTGCGTCTTGTATAATTAGTGACGTTACATGATGGTTGTATGGTAACAGTATTGGATGTTTCTGGTTGTAAGGCAATCCAGAGTTTTGTAACCTGCCTCCAACTCTTAGTAATCCATCCTCGTCTATAAATGGATCTAAAGTGGATAGCTTTTTATTTTTCTTCATAGGCTGTCCTCTTTGTATAGTTTTCAATTCTTCTTCGAATTCCTGTTGTTGTATTTTCAGAATTATTCGTTTTGTTACCTTTTTTAATTCAACGCAAGAAATTGGTTTATTTATTGTTTGCTTGTTTGCAAATCTATAGCAGTAAGATAACACCCTTAACATTTTATTTAAACTGGAAAATCTATTCCAGAGATCGTTCTTTTCTATCTCAGTTGTAACACTTGTAACTGTGTGACACTTTTTGATTTTCTCAGTCGGCTGTGGCATACGTCTCGTGGTGGGTATCTGATCGGTTTTTAACCATAGTGGACCATTCCACCATAAGGAATAGTTAACAAGTTTTTCCGGCTCAAGGCCTCTTGAAATGATATCAGCTGGGTTATCAGCAGATATTACATGGTTCCACTCTGCGTTCGGTACAAGTTGTCTAATTTGTGATACCCGATTAGCTACGAAAGTTTGCCAGCGTCCAGGCTCTCCTCTTATCCAGCCTAAGGTGATCATGGAATCCGTCCAACAAGATATCGTGATATTCTTACAATTGAGCGCTTCTTTAACTTTTTCGATCAAACTGGCTAGTAGGAGTGCTGCACATAACTCGAGACGAGGTAGAGTAGTCTTTTGTTTCTTCGGTGCCACTTTTGATTTTGCTTGTAATAATGTAATGTAGTAGTTGTTATTGATTTTTACACGGCTATATACGACCGCTCCGTAAGCTTTCTCGGACGCGTCGCTGAAACCATATAGCTCATTCTCTGTGCTATCAGTTATGTGACACCACCGCGGAATTTTTATTTTTTCTATACTTTTAAGGTGTTTTTGTACTTCAATCCATTTTTTCTGGAGTATGTTATCAACAGGTTGATCCCATCCTATCTCGTTAGTCCACAGTTCTTGTATAAGCAGCTTCAATTTAATTATAATTGGTGCTAACCAACCCAGGGGATCGAATATTTTCGCTACTTCTGACATAATCCATCTTTTTGTTGGTTTTTCTTTTTCCATTATGGTTATTTGAAAATAAAAACTGTCTTCCCGTGGTGACCATGAAATGCCTAATGACTTCCTGGACTCGTCTAATGGTAGTTTGAGTAGTTGATCGTCTTTGTCTTCCGCAGGTATATTTTCGAGGAGCTCTGAACTGTTTGACGACCATTTTCTAAGTTTAAAGCCACCCTTGTTTAACATGGATATTAGCTGACTTTGAAGTTCTTTAGCTGTGCTTTCCTGGGAATCTCCAGACAAAATATCATCCACGTAGAAATCTTGTAATGTAGCTTGACTCGCCATTGGGTAATTATCTTTTTCGTCTATGGCAAGTTGTTGTAGTGTTCGTACCGCAAGATAAGGTGCGCTAGTTGTACCGTATGTAACTGTTGTAAGTTCATATTCACTAATTGCTTGTTTGGGAGAAAGTCTCCATAATATTCTTTGATGTGCGAAGTCTAAATCATTAATTTTTATGAACCTGTACATTTTCATAATATCCGCCATGAAGGCAAACTTATGTTTTCGCCATCGTAGCAGTATAGTGGATAAATCTTGTTGTAGTCGTGGACCTTTATACATATTGTCGTTAAGGCTTATTTTTGTGCTGCTTTTGCTGCTCGCATCAAAAACCACGCGTAACTTTGTAGTAAGTGAGTCTTCCTTAATTACTGCCTGATGTGGTATGTAGTATTTTCCTAAGTTGTAGTTTTTTGTATCTACTTTTCTCATATGACCCATACGTAAATATTCGTTCATAAATTCAATGTATTGGTGTCGTAAATTTTCATTTTTTGCGAACTGTCGTTCTAGTTGTAAGAGGCGAGCAGCGGCCTTTTTGCGCGATTCGCCGTTTATGTTTAAGTTTAAGTTTGTATCCTTAAACGGAAGTCGTACCGTGTATGTTCCATCTAGGTTTCTTATCGTTGTTTCTTTATAGTAGTTTTCACAGGCCTGGTCGTCCTGTGTGAGTTTGTAGTTTTGTGGAATTTCTTCTAATTCCCAAAATTTCGTAAGTTGTCGTACCTCTTCAGTGCAAGCCACCATACTCAGTATTTTGGCTCCACTATTCGTGTCATCGGGATAAAATCCGGATAAAATCCACCCTAACTGTGTGTTTTGAGCGATAATTCCGTCCCGTAGTCTTTCGAAACCCTGTAGTAGTATTTTGCTATGGTCTTGGGCACCTAATATTATATCAATTGGTCCCTTTTTATAATAAGTTGGGTCAGCTATCAGCGCATTATCCAAGATTTTTTCTTGTAATTGTTTTAAGTCATGCCTTGGTAATGAACTTGTTAGTTTTGGTAGTATTATTAGCGTTACTGGCAGTTTATAATCGCTAGAGTACCTTGGTTGTAAAGTAATGTTGATTGTATGGTTTGATGTTTTTGGTTTTTCATCTCCGATTCCTTTTATTTCGGCTCGGATTTTTTGACGTGGGTAAGCCAGCAGTTGTGCCACTTCTTCAGTGCAAAATGAAGCTTCTGATCCTTGATCACATAACACTCTCAACAACTGCGGCATCCCGTCATAAGAGGTAGTTTTTACTATAGCGGTAGCGAGTAAAGTTGTATTTTTAGTGTTGGTATTTGTTGCCGATAAATTCGACGTTGTTATATTTTGAGGCTTCTCTATTCCTACATTTTTTGTTGTGTATTTTTTGGCGTTATTACTATTTTGAAACGGTTTAGATTGGTGTAATAATGTGTTGTGCCCCTTATGTTGACAAATATCGCATTGTTTGTAAACTGCACTCACACACTGTTTCCGATCATCGTGATTTAAGCAACGCTTGCACATTCTTTTTTCCGTGACGGCTTTGTATCGGTCGCTGACGCATAACTCTTTGAAACTAGGGCAAGAATGAATACTATGATCCATACTTTGACAATGCCAACAGCGTTTATATTTTTCCGATGTTTGTTTATTACGTGATTGTTGACCATTAGTATGTGATAACGACCCGTCAAATGACTTAAGACAACTGAAACGGTTTTCCATGAATTTCATCATCTCGTCGAAGGATTGTAATTTATTCCTGTTTTGTAATTGGTCTTCATACTTGGTATTTGTTTCCTCGTCCCATTTTCTACTGACTATTCTTATCAATAGAGGGCCCCAAGATGGTGTATTTATGCCTTGATTTTTCAGTGCCTCAAGACATTCATTTATAGTGTCGTGCATGTCTCGTAATTGTACCGCGTTTGCTCGTTGCATTTTAGGTAAATCTAATAATTTGTCAATAAACTTAGTAGCAATCATGCGCTCGTCTTCATATCTCTGCGTAAGCAATTTCCAAGCTGTTTCGTAATTTATTTCGCTAATTGTTAAGTGACGTATTAATCTTGCTGCGTCGCCTTTTACGTGTGTTTTAAGATACTGCATTTTCTCTGTAGAAGAAATTGAGTTATCTTCGTGAATTATTTTTCTAAATAAATCTTGGAATGTGTACCAAGAGTCATAGTTCCCCGCAAATATGGGAATATTTATTCGTGGAAGTTTTACTGACGATTTTGTCGACATAGCTTTTTCACCCGAGTTTTGGATTATTCTTGCTTCTAACAAATTTATGATAATGTCATAATCTGTCTGTGTATTCTCGAAGCAATTATCCTTGAAATAGCTATTGTCCAGTGTGCTTTCAGCCATCAGTAATTCGATGTGCGTCTCTTCAATTTCTAGCCATTGTTTTTGTAAGGTTTGTAATAGTGTTTGTAAATGCCATATTGGCTTATCCTGAGTAATGGATTCCTTAGCCTGAGATATTTTCTTGGATATCTGTGACATTCTGAACAGTTGTATAAACAGTTTTGGGCTACTGACAACCCCCTTGTCTTCATCTTCATCTAGAAGTCGTGGTTCATAAATACTTTGTACGTGTTGTAGTCTTTCCTCACATTTTCTGAGGTAGTTGATTCCTTCGTCGTAACATTTCTTAATGTTACCAAAGTAGTTTGTAGTAATGTACTTATGAGTTGACAAGATCTCTTGATCTTGTAGTTTCAAGTGGTTTTCTTGAACTCGCTGGAAAACCTGGTCTAATATTTTCTCCCGTTCGTTGAGGTATTTTTCCGTTTTCCTTGTGGGCGAGTCCTTTTTCAGGTTTGAGACTATCCTTTTGATCTCACTGTAATCCGCTTCCTGGCTCCTGATTAGTTCGTTAACTTCCTGTATCTCCATAGTGCTCTTCTTTCCCACTTCTCTAACGGCCCTATCTACCTAACTTAATAGTCAAGTCTGTCAAAGTCAATTCCTACAGTAATAAGGGGACCGCGTGATTGAAAGAAATTTCAAATGCTCGAAGGACCAAAATGTCTAACCACTCCAAACAGATGTCACGTGAGGTCGCCATACTGTTGAGGGTGCGTTAGTACATGTAGGGATATGATACGTCACGCGCCTACTGAACCTATAAGTCTAACAGTCCCTACGACTATAATCCCTATAAGCCCTACAGCCCTAACCTACCATATACCTAGTAGTGATATATAAATATATAAATAAGTTCAGGATGTCTGCACCATGCGACCTAAGGTTACAGACGGATAGTAGACAGGATGTCCAGGTTCGGGAAGGATAAACTCACTGCCAGCTCGCAGACTCACGAGACTGATCAGAGATGGCTAAAGGTGTCTTGGCCACAGTGAGGGGTAATGAGACAAGAATATAAAATTCAAATCTGGTTTATTTTACAAGATGTACAGCTTATATACTAATTTAACTTAATACACACTATTATACAAAGTTGTATGTGTTTCATGCGTGTAAGATGCAACTCAGTCATTATTTTAACTAGGCCGCTCGTGTAGTCGTCGCCGGGCCAAGTGCTGATTCGATGTTCAAAGGTTAACATTGAACAATTCTTGTCATTGCAAGAAAACCAAAAATAAAAAAAAAATATAATAATAATAAAAAATTCACGGTGCAAAATATAATTAAAAAACAAAAAAATATTATTAAACAAATGGAGCAGCTCAATCCCAAGCCTTTTTGTCCTCAAGGTAGTCTTTAATTGTATAAAATTCGAATTTATTAAGACTTAGATCTTGTACGTGGCTTGGAAGCTTATTATAAAAGCGTACACATTGACATCTAAACGAGCCACCTATTTTCTTGAGCCTTGTTGTAGGTACTACAAATTTGTGTTTGTTCCTAGTATTTATGTTATGGATATCACTGTATTTTTTAAACAATTTTTATAAAACATTTTCATAAATATACTGAGAAGGGACAGCATTAGGTACATTAATCTCCTTAAATTTCGCTCTGAGAGAGTGTCTCGGGCTTAATTTATAAAATGATCGAACAGCTCTTTTCTGCAAAACAAAGATAGTCTGGATGTCGGCGGCATTTCCCCACAACATAATACCGTACGACATTACACTATGAAAATAGCTAAAGTATACTAAACGGGTTGTCTCTATGTCAGTTAAATTACGAATTTTTCTAACAGCATATGCTGCGGAGCTTAGCTTCTTTGACAATTTATCTATATGTGGGCCCCACTGAAGCTCGTGCATGCAAAGTTAAGCCTAAGAATACTGTCCTATTTTCGGGATTCAATTCTTCGCCCTTTATCAACACATCAGTTTTCACCTGCGTAACGTGAGGCAGAGCAAACTTAATGCGCCATGCCTAGATAAGAGGGAATAGTAGTAAAAATTTGCTAGTTTATCAACGGCAACAGTAACCTGGAGCAGTAGCTTGAAAACAGATAAATAGCAGCCTCTACAGACGTAAAAAATAACTGTTCTAGTTGATTCTTCAAGATGCTAATCGAGAAAACTGAGAAAATCATGTGTTACGAGAAAAGTACGTGTAAGCTGGAAAACTACGGGTAAGCTGGAATTAAAACTTTCCTACCTACATTTCATAAATGGGTCAGTAGATCCATCCCCAAAGTGATTTATAATGTAGATGGATATCTAGAATCCAGGTAAGCAATAATTACAAGTAATCCCCTACTAAAAATCGGTTCACCGTAATCTTGCAATCTAACGCCAATGCCCTATTGCTTTACATTTGTTAATATACGGTTGCATAGTAGAGTGATACGTCTGCATTGTGGTACCGAATGCTTAGGGCATTTGTCACACTGGATGCGTTTCGCGTCCTGCGATCCGGTCACTTCAACATTTGGTGCAGGAAATGTGCAAGTGACCGGATCGCAGGACGCAGAACGCATCTTGTTGGATTTAGTAAATTGAACCCTAGTTCACTGACTAATATTGTAATTTAGTACATCTCTAGTTTATAAGTATATTATCTGTGGTCGAATACTTGCCCTCTCGATTTTTTTTTATATTGTCCATTGATAAAATTCTCTCTTTAAAAATAAAACTACGTTTTGTAAAACAAAATTGTTCATTTAATTCAACAGGTTATGAGCGCAATTGATTGAGAAACCTGATGGAATGCGTGTGATTAGCTGTACATGGGTCTTCAGAATAAAAGATGAGCCATCTGGTCCGCTTTATAAATCAAGACTGTATGTAGCCAGAAACAAGGCATTGATTATAAAGAAATATACTCTCCTACAGTGAGATATGACACAGTTCGAGTTTTACTTTCAGAAGCAGCGCAACATAATTTGAATATTGTTCAGTTTGATGCCAAAACTGCATTCTTATATGGTGACATCAAAGAAGACATATATATATATCACCGCCTGAAGGTTTGGATGCTAATTCAAATATGGTATGTAAACTCAATCGGGATTACAATTTGAAAAAACTGAAGGATATATCATTATAAATCAGTAAAAATATATTGAGAGACTTATGTATAACATGCAGGATGCTAACTGCAATAATATTCCAGTAGACCCACACAACACACTGGAGAAGAGCACTGAATCTGTGGACAAAAATATTCCATACCGAGAGGCAGTTGGATCACTTTTGCATCTGGCTGTGGTAAGCAGAACTGACATAATGTATGGAGTTAGTCTGTTGAGTAGATATCTCAGTTGTTTTGTTCAAACTCACTGGAACGTAGTCATGAGAATAATGAAATATTTAAAAGGAGCCAAAGACTATGGCCTTTGTTATACATCATCTCAGCAAAATAAAATTGAAGCTTAAATTGATGCAGATTTTGCTAAAGACACTGCCACTTGAAAGTCATTAACTGGGTATGTGTTTAATAAAAATGGAGCTGCCATAACATAGGCAACACAACGTCAGCAAAGTGTTGCTTTATCCATCACGGAGGCAGAATTTATGGCTGCTTGTTCTGCGACAAAAGAAGCTTTGTGGTTAAATAGAATGTTACTAGATATCGGTGAATTTAATCAGAATTCTATAATTTAAATATAGAAAAGTATAATGAAAAATAAATAAATTTAAATTCTGTTTGTACCAAAGAACAATATGCTGATATATTTACTAAAGCTTTACCTAGAGATAAGTTTCAGTATCTTAGGAGAAAAATTGGTATTAAGAAACTAAAATAACTTGTTAATCTATACTTAATAATATTATAAAGCTGAAGAGTTTGTTTGTTTGTTTGTTTGTTTGTTTGTTTGAACGCGCTAATCTCGGGAACTACTGGTTGGAATTGAAAAATTCTTTTTGTATTAGATAGTCCATTTATCGAGGAAGGTTATAGGCTATATAACATCACGCTACGACCAATAGGAGCGGCGCATAAATGAAAAATGTTGCAAAAACGGGCAAAATTATTCCTTTTTGAGAGCATCCGTTGCGTGCGCTGCGTAAACGGTTTAAGTTACGCAACAATCATGTATGTAGGGTAGATGGGTAGGTACCCAGTTGACGGGAGCGAAGCCGCGTGGGACAGCTAGTACTGTATAAAACTTGCTATTAATATTGGTCAGAGTTTGCTAACTTAGTTGTGTTTTAAGATTTGATTTTTGAGTTCAGACTGTTGTTTATGTTCTAAAATATATATGTATTTAAGTCGAAGGGTTCGAATTTGGTGAGAGTGTTGGAAATAAATTGAACCCTAGTTCACCGACTAATATTGTAATTTAGTACATGTCTAGTTTATAAGTATATTATCTGTGGTCGGTTACTAGTCCTCTCGATTTTTTTTTCTGATATTGTCGATTGATAAAATTCTCTCTTCAAAAATAAAACTACCTTTTGTAAAACAACATTTTTCATTTAATTCAACACATCTAGTGTGACAAATGCCTTAAATAAAATATGTTTGTCGACAATTTGTAGACAGAACATAACATCACACCAGTATTTAGCGAAGGGTTATGCGAAGGTGCACTTATAGTAAATTCCAATTCACCGGTTAAGTTTAACTCCCTGCTTATTGTCATCAACTGGGCACAATTCCAGACTTCGGGCTGCTACTGAGAAATTCCAAATGGAAAACCCAATAACACTTTGCCCACCCAGGAATTGAACTTGATTGCATGCTCAGTAAAGTGAGAAATGAGTATATTAGAGAAAGTTTGAAATTGGTGCCAGTGACAGAAAAGTTGAAAGAAAACCGTTTGTCCTGGGTATAGTCATTTGATGACTTACTTTGACTTTATGTCATATAACCCCTAGATGGGGCAGAGGGCGTCCACAGATGTCCTCAATTGCAATCGATCTTGAGCTTCATGCTTCACCTAGCTCCATGTCATTCCGATGCTTGTCGCTTCTGCCAACACGGTGCAACGCCAGGTTTGATGGGGACGGCCACGCTTTCTTTTCCCTTGGGGATTCCAGTCCAAAGCTCGCTTGGGTATGTGATCGGGACCCCTTCGGAATGTGTGGCCAATCCATCTCCACTTGTGACGCTTGATCTGGCGGTCGATCGGGTTCTCGTGGCATTTCTCTAACAGCTCTACGTTGGACATGGTCTCAGGCCAGTAAATTCCGAGAATGCGACGGAGACAGCGGTTGACGAAGACTTGTATTTGGCGTGAGATGTCCTTTGTGACCTTTCACGTTTCGCACCCGTAGAGCAGCACGGACTTGACATTGGACCCGAAGATTTTGAGTTTAATCATTCGGGTCAATTTTAGCGATTGCCAAACAGGTCTCAGCTGCACGGGCTTTGGCGATCTGAGGAGCGAAGTCCTCTTCACTACCCCCAGTCTCTGACACGACACTCTCGAGGTTTTTATATTTGTGGACACGTTCCACTGCCTCTGTGCCAATCAGCAACGGTGAGTGGTTCTTCACACCAGTTCTCATTTCCTGGGTCTTCCAAAGGTTTATTTCATCATCATCATTTCAGCCGAAAGACGTCCTACGTCCAACGACTGCTGGTCATAGGCCCAGGCGTCGCCACATTGACCGATCCCGTGCGTCTCGCATCCAGCGCCTTCCCGCAACCTTAACCAGGTCATCAGTCAACCTAGTGGGAGGCCTTCCAACGTATCGTCTTCTGGTTCGCGGTCACCATTCAAGAACTTTTCGGCCCCATCGGCCATCATCATTTCTGATGTGATCACGCAAGGAAATTCCGAGCATAGCCAGAGGGCAATGGAGAGCCATTGCCCTTTGGGTGACTTTGAGCTTTCTGATAAGGCCTCCACGTCTCGGTCCCATAGGTGATCACTGGCAACACACACTGGTCATAGACTTTTGTCTTGAGACACTGCGGTAAATTGGACGAGAAGATACCACGCAACTTCCTGAACGCCGCCCAGCCGAGTCGGATTCGACGGTTGACCACTTTTTCGAAATTGGACCTACCCAACTGGACCGTTTGTCCCAGGTAGACATAATCGTCTACAACTTCGAGAGTAAAGTCTCCGACATTGATAGGAGTGGGTGTTACATGCGAACTATGCTATTCATTTCTTTAAACGAAACATTAGCAACGAAATGTTCTGAAAAGAGCCGGAATGACCAACATAGCTTTTAGAATCACTAGTTTTACGAGTTCACTGGCTAAGGGCCCGGACACATAATCACGGCGCGGCGCCGTCACCGTGCAACGGCGCGGCACCGACACAGTGCAACAGCGCGGCACCGTCACCGTGCAACGGCGTGGCACCGCCACCGTGAAACGGCACGGAGCTTTGTACGCTCGACAGTTGATCTTTCGCAGGTGTTACGGGAACGATTAACTTTTGAAAACTCTAATCCTTAATGATTAAAAGTTTGTCTGATTGGGGGTTGTTAAGCTTCGGTGGCGTCGCGCCGTGGCACGGTGCCTTGTAAAGTGCGCGGCGCTAACGGCGCACCCGCTCGGCAGTTGATCTTTCGCTGTCGCTAAGTTCGCAGGTGTTATTAGGGCCGTGGAGATGTGTCCGCGCCGTAAGTTTGTCGTTGGACTAGCTAGCCAATGTGAAATTGTGCCTTTGGCGTCGCTCGGATTGACTTTAATAGCCTATATAGATACAATAACCGACTCAGATAACAATGCTACGTACTGGGCGGACCAAATATAAGTCGTCAAAAAGGATTAGCCGTTTATTTTTTTATTTAACCAATAATGTACACACACATAATAAAGACACAAGAAGAAGAAGGAACTGAAAACAGGTACAAAAGCCATTCTCAAGTTACAAGAGCAATAGTAGAAAGAAATAACTGAAGCTTTAAGTTCGCCTTTGTACATAGTTATCCTTTTGTATTTGTGTAAGTATGTGCGTTTAGTGTACAATAAAAATATGAATAAGAAATAAACTTTTCGATGCGATTAATAGAAGATTAGAAAGAGATCGCTGCAATTCGGCAAACTACAACCTAGGTGGACACACCAACTAACTGAAGAATATACTGGCCACAGAGGTGTTGTGGCGCAACTTGAGAGCTATGTCCAATTAAACTTCAAGTTGCTTGTTATACAAGGCGCAGTAAGGCGAAGTTGATTTAATTTGGTGTACATACAATAAAGCATATATAAATAAATAAATAAGCAAGGTTCATACCTATTGAGATCGAGAATTTGAAACTTGGTTAGGTAATAATATCTGAGCTACTTCTATAACTTCTGCACTCTCTTTAGAATCATGAATTTAGCAATAAGAACGAGCCATCAAACCATTAGATGAATCCTACAAAAGTTAAAAAAGTCGTTTTGCCATTCAAGTAATCTTTATAAAACCAACAGAAACCCCCTACGGAACTCACTTTAAATTATAGCGAGTTCTTAAAGTATAAAGAGCAAGGTCATATTGGAATAAACGCGAGGCAAGTTGTTCGGTTCGCTCCTTTAGGGTGACACGCTCCATAGCTTCGGCATAGAAACTATAAGTACCTAGTAAGAATTTTTCACCGTCAGTGATATCAAAAGGTTCATCGACTTCTTTTATGAAAGTTTAATAAATTCTGGTGAAGAAACGCCGTAGCATTTTAGTTTCAAGATTCATTGAGCTACAAAGCCAAATTAACGAGCAAAGAGTTTTTTGTTTAAGCACTTTTAAATATTGATACCAATCACATCTGTGTAGTTTCGCTAGTCTAATTTAGTTGTTGATTCTAGATGGGTACATCCATGCTACAACTGTTGTACAATGTTAATAATTGAATGTCCGACCGAAACATGGTCTTCAGTTGAAACCTTAATTGAATATTCGGCTCCTTATCTAATTTCGGCCGAAACCAAAAATCGCGGTGTGATAAAAAAAACGATTATGTTGAAGTGTACTCGTAGATGCAAGCGCGTTGCTATTAACCGACCACAAAAAAAAAAATTTGTCTCCAGGACACTGTTTCCCCGGGTTGGTCAGCAACCTGAATTGTACCTAAAAATTATTGCGATCATAGACGAATGATGAAGTCAATTTTTTATTGTCTATAACATCTATCAGCTCAAAAACACTGGTTTCGGTCGACCTTAAACCGAAATTCTGGCCAAAACCATTTTTTTGGGACCAGGACAACAGAACCATAAAGACAAGAAGTATATTCGGGGATGGAATCGTGTGTGTTGTTAAGACTCTCAAACTAACAGGAAATCAGAACCATGATTCTTCATGGTTCTACTATCATGGTTACTACTTCTGTAGAAAATCACAAAATCTATATTAACCTTAGTTTTTAGACACATTCAAATCGTTCCGTGCATATAGAACCATGGACAACGTAAACAAAAGAGTTTCAGAAACCCGATAGCAACTAGTATCTACGGGTATATGCAATCGAATCCCGAGTGGTTCTAACTCTTAATAATGCCCATCAGTCCACGTTACTCCTACTACCTGCAGATTTAAGTAACTGGATTCTCGGCGCTCATGTGTGTGTTATCATCTGACACTGAATGAATTTTGTCGTGGGCTGCCAACAAATCCGATGCGGGAGTCTCGCACAATCCTGCCTCGAAATTGTGAGTCTACACAAAATACCACTATTTCGTACCACGTCGAAACCCTATTACAAATTAATACTATTATAATCCATTACCCTTATTTGACAGCTACAACTTGGGGTAATGTGGGAAATGAAATATAGCCGACGAAACTTGTGAAATATACTCGACTATGTTACTGTTAAACAGTGACATGAAACTTCTTTCACGGATTATTGCCACTTTTATTCTAGAAATGTCTGGCATTCCCAGAAATACATTTATCTAGTGCCTACACAACAATTCGTAGAAAACACTTTCAAGATGATTACTTTTGCGAGAATACGAAAACAGCGCTCTGATAGCTATACAGACAGACCCACGCCAACTCGAATTCCTGATTCCTCATGCTCTGTGAGCACGAATACGCCGGTTTTACAGAGAGCTTGCGTCCCAACCATGTTAATTTAACTTCTGACATCCTGGTAGCGTGGGGATCACACGAGTTACTTATTGCCGCCACGCCTTTAGGTTTACTTGGAATTCACTATAGCTGAGGCGAATATGTTACTTACGTTATTTTCTGGAACTCTAAATGGTAGCAAGGTAGCCTTTGTGTCTAGAAAATTCACATCACCGCGTGATACTTAATATTCTGTGCTTCGTTACTTTGTTGTTAATATAAACCACACAGTGACACGGTAAACGTGTTATAACCAACCGTACGTACACTCCGCCTCCTCCCAGTCTAAATTATGGACATTTTGAATACGCCATAGCCGAGTAAAAGGAGCTCGCTTACGTGGATATATCTGCTTTATCGCTAACCAAACCTGCTGGTAGGAAATGGTGTGACTTTTTAAGACGTTGGCAAGCTACATAAATAACTAGCTGACCCCCGCGGCTTCACTGCCGTCAACTGGCTATATATCTACCTACCTACCCTACCTCTTCAGCTTTATAATATTAGTATAGATGTTGATAAAACTCCTTCGCAAATGAATAAATTTAATTACTATATAAAAAGTTTATAGTGAGTCAATCTTAAAAGATAGAGATATGCTGACGTGGACTTATTTTTTGAACAATTCCATCGTACATGATATTTACGTAACTTAAACCGTTCACGCAGCGCACGCAACGGAAGCTCTCAAAAAGAAATAATTTTGCAGACGTTTTTGCAACATTTTTCATTTATGCCCCGCTCCTATTGGTCAGCGTAATGTTATATAACCTTCCTCGATAATTGGACTATCCAACACAAAAATATTTTTTCAATTCCAAGTAGTTCCTGAGATTAGCAAACAAACAAACAAACTCTTCAGCTTTATAATATTAAGTATAGATATGTACTTATAGTCCAATAGCCAGAAGAATATGCCCTTCGATAATTCAAAAGTTTTTTATTTTTGCTGGATGGATACCTTACATGATTTCATTCAAAAATGCTAACAGTTTAGAGTTATGCATTAGGTATTGTCTATTATTTCATGTTATAGCAATAATATAAAATTTAAATTTGAATAATTTGCTGTTTCTTTGTTAGTACTATCTAAACTTTATGTAAGTGAAAATGCTAACAGATAGGTACTGTGGCATATGACTGAAAATGACTCGTAACTGAAAATGGCTCGTAACTCTTTTATTAAAAGATTTAAGTTTTCAAATTATTTCCTATATGCATAGAGGGATTAGTTATACCTTACAACATAAGTTCTAACAACTAAGTATTATGCTGCGCCGGAAATTGTATTTTTACTTTGCGATATGCGAAGTTTATAATTTTGCGCCTACATATTCGAAATAATTAACTCTGCCACCATACAAAAGTTTAAACACTAACGTGCTTAGCCTTTAGTGTAATAAATAAAATACAATTTGGGTAATGCGGGGCGCGGTGTAGTTATGTACGATCAGTATTAAATTCTTTGAACTATAGAATTAACGGGCTCAACAGTTGACAATTGACATCTGAGGTTTTGAGCTACGCCCACTGTCATCGATAGCTATGGGCCACATATAAATTGCAGCGAAAAGTATATGAAAATTAAATATACAAGACCGATCACAGAGGCCGACATCATAAACGGACTCTGCCGATGATTTTTAGAAAAACATTACCGCATAAATTCTTATTTCAAACTGGCGTCTAGTATCTGACAGACCGTTAACTGTTATTTTGCTTATGAATGCAACCTTACTTCTATGAAAATAAAGATCACTAAAATAGGCTTTAGACTTCTCGGCACATCTCCGCTTTGGTAGAGCTCCGGCCTTAGGCTAAGTGGAAAACTGCCTTTATTGTATTTGGTCTTATGACCAGCGAAGCAGTCAATTTAGTTATGTTACAGTTGCACTGGTTATAAGATGTGTATATTTCTCTAGTCACATCTGTTTGGAAAAGGGATTTGCTTGGACTTTTCCTTAATATGTTGGGGTTGGCTTCCACTGTTTTCAATCGAACCAGATGCATCTGAATACCAGTGTTTTATATAAAGTGACTGCCTACCCTGCCAAACCAGATTGTACGGCAATCCTACTGGATAATACTGTACCCTTTTCTTAGGGTGGCCGCAGACTTTCAGGTTTCTGACGCCCCGTAACGTCTGTCAAAGGTTTACGATACGGAGAGTTTTATTATTTTTGTCATCTCGAGACACTGTCAGCACGGCAGGTACGATCATTCCGTGTTCTGTAAATATTTCCTTGTTATTCTTTTTATAGGAACGATGAAGGTAGAAATCGTATTCCACCTCATCTAAAAAAAACAAATTGACATAAAATTAGATTTTATTAACGAGGTTTAAATACTACAGTAATGAAATGAAATGGAGTGGAGTGTCACTGCGCCGCGTGCGCCGCTCGATTGATCGTAATTACCTACACCGCACCCAGCAATACCCAAACTATAGGCACGTAAATGTTTAAACTATAGGCACGTAAATGTTTAAACTATAGGCACGTAAATGTTTAAACTATAGGCACGTAAATGTTTAAACTTTTGTATGGTGTCAGAGTTTATTATTACGGATACATACGCGCACAATTATAAAACTTCAATTCAATATTTCGCGTATCGCAAAGAAAAAATACAATTACCTGTGCAGCATGATACCTAGTTGTTAGAACTTTTGTTGTAAGGTATAACTAATCCCTCTATGCATATTGGAAATAATTTGAAAACCTTAAATCTTTTAATAAAAGAGTTACGAGCCATTTTCAGTTTTTCATATGCCACAGTACCTATCTGTTAGCATTTTCACTTACATAAAGTTTAGATAGTACTAACAAAGAAACAGCAAATTATTAAAATTTAAATTTTATATTATTGCTATAACATGAAATAATAGGCAATACCTAATGCATATCTCTAAAATGTTAGCATTTTTGTACATAGCAATGAAATCATGTAAGGTATCCCCAGCAAAAATAAAAAACATTTTAATTAATTAAAGTTATGTGAAAAATAATTATATCCCTACTGGACTATTAGTTACCTAGATAAACCATTATTTTTGCTTAAGTCTGTTAGTTGTCACGTACAAAAGTTGAACATAGCTCAAGCAACGGCAGCACAAGTTACGAGTACGATTTACTTTTGACAACACCAATCATTAAAGATTCAAAGTTTGTCCGAGCGGTAGCTTGTTATCAATCATAAATGTTGTTCAATAAAATTAAATACCATTACAAAACAATCTTCCAACAAAATGGTTTGTGTTTATACCTATACTGTATACATATAAACATTGTATATACTGTACACAACGTTTATTTATTTAACGTTGTCCAACTATACGTAGGGACATTATGTTGGTAAAATGCTTGTTTTTGCTAAATCTCGTTCAGTCCAGCAACGCCATTGTGATAGGAAGTTTTCATTGGATGCAATTTATTTCTAGTATTGTCAGACAAAACTGGCTGAAAATAAAACAAGAAATAACTTGGCGACGTATGTCCTAGTAATTACCTCGCAGGTCTCGTTCCAGCATTTTGTTTTGTGCTCATGGGAGTGTCGGCGTGAAACTGTTCTCTGTTCAGCTGTCTTTTCACCAAATGTTTCGGAATTTATTCCACTTGAATTTAATCTGAACAGAAAGTGTCTATTTTAAAACTTTTATTTATCTAAGGTTGTTTTACTGTTCTGATTAAATTGAGATAGTGGCGACTACTCGTATGTACTATAAATAGTACATACAAGTAGTCCCCATATCTGAATTGTAAAAATACCCTTAAATAAATTAAGACCCAGGCCAAATGTCATTTACCAAGAAGAGTCAGAATTCGGCGTTTCCGGAATTAAGGTTGGTCTATTTTAGATGAAAAGGATACGACCTTTGCCGATCACAGGCTGTGTAATGATGTGACTATTCTCGATAATTGAGGAAGCAGCGCAATGTTACACGTCCTTTCATTTCGTGTACGCCTGGTAGACATACCCCAAGCTGCCATGTATTAATAATTGAGTATCTTATTAATGCTGAGTATGACGAAACATAAAAGATAATAAGGTAGTTGTATTTGTATACATAATATGTCATTATTGTATGGGATTATAACAATCGTGACTTGACGGAAAACTGTTCATATTACCTACTAATATCACAAGTATTAAAGACACACTTATCATCACGCCTGTGTGAAAGGTTGGGCAGAGTTAGTACCTCATTTCGTCATCCCATGTAATAGAGGGCCTTCAACCAGAAACCTGCTGTGAAATCTAGACGGATAAACCCAATCACATTTTAAAATTAAATAATCCATACTAATATCATGAATTCGAAAGTAACTGTGTGTCTGTTACCTTTTCACGCCTAAATAGGGTATGGTAGGGTAGGGTAGGTAGCTATGTAGGGTAAGGATGGGTCGGTAGGTTGGTAGATAGGTAAGTAAGGTAGGGTACATAGGTTAGAGAGGTAGGTAGGATAGGTAAGTTAGGGTAGAGTAGGTAGGTAGCCAGTTGACGGGAGCAAAGCCGCGGGGGACAGCTAGTTTGAAATATTTATACGAATAAAATCAATCTGTTTGATTGAAATATTTATACGAATAATTTCAATAAAATCAATTATGTAGTATGAAATTAAAAATAGTCGGGGGTTTATTAAATTTTACTTGTTCCATTCGCTAAACTACAAGGAAACAGTTTGACTTGGTATGGTCATGTGATGAGGAGGGATGTAACGCATGTTATTAAAAGAGTTATGAATATAAATGTGGATGGATGGAGAGGGAGGGGGTGGCCAAAGAAAAGATGGATGGACTGTGTGAGGAGTGATATGAAAGAAAAGGGAGTCAGCGATGGCGGGACGAGGGACAGGACGGTATGGAAGAAGAAAACGTGTTGCGCCGACCACAAGTAACATGGGACAAGGGCAGGAAGATGATGACTTGTTCCATTCACTACCACGACGCTTTTTTGATAGAGTGTCACATGTCTAAAGCTCGACTGGTCTATTTTTCTGACAGTTAATTTTATTAATTAAACTAGCTTCTGCCAGCGGCTTCGCCCTTCGCTTCGCTTATCCCGAGGGACCATATTCCCGGGATAAAAAGTAGACTATGTGCTATTCTTGACTATAATCTATATATTTGCCAAATTTAATCCAGATCCGTCCAGCCGTTTGAGCGTGAAGAAGTTACAAACATACAAACACACAATCACAAACTTTTGCCTTTATAATATTAGTGATTATTATTATCTAAGAATTGTTGTCAAAAGTGGTAAAAATTATTTTCTCTGAGTGCATATTACAATATAACAAAACTAAGACACCTTGGTTTATATACAATTTCTGCAGATATTCACGCCAAGGATCACAGGTATCACGTCCATCTCTTCGCCGCCACCCAAGGAGGCTATATTTATTACTACTGTAGTTGCCTAATGACGTCACTTGTGTACTTCCTCTAAATGCAAAAAACAATACCAATTCAAAGACACGTGGCCCGCAAAACATTAAACAAACCATTACTGCTACTAAGAAATTAATAAAGACTAATATCAGATAACTATGATGCCTCTCTTAAAGGTTACAATAATATGAAAACATTATCAGAGCAATTCCGGGTACAAAACTTAATTTGCCCGTTCATAAAGGGAACTTTCGAAGCGATAATCTTATCATAGCTTGTTTTTACTCCATCAGTTTTGCTACGCGGCCTACGGCGTAGCCGGACCTTCGTAGCATAGTCAAAGTTCGCAGCCACCAAAATAAAAACAAACGAATTTCGCCTGTTTTTTCCTTAATCTTGGCAAGATGAAGATACCACGGGCAAACGCAAAATAAATTATATTAATTCAAATAAAGTGCTTCCTCTTCGCAACACCACTCAAGATATTCGTTGCGGTACTTGCACGGTAATTAAGTACAACACTAGCTTGTAGGTTTCACACGGGGCATATGTCAATGTGACTTATTCCAGTGGTTTCAGTGGTGGTGGACTAGTTTATTATTTAACAGCACTTCAATGTGAGACTGTCTGTGGTGAATTTAGTACGAGATCCTACCGCTAAGTCTGCAGGTATAATGTTTTAAATAAAACTTAATTTTCTTTAATGATACTTGATAGTCAGTGGAATAGATTACTGCAGGGTTGCCTGGCAATTTAAAGCTGCAATAAGATTTTGTTTTAACTTTTCCTTACTAGGATTTTTTCTGTATCGTGCGTTTGCATCATCAGCTAAACTGCTAAGGATATTAATAAAAGCCCTGTCTGTTGTGCAAAAGAGGCCTTAATTCCCCTGCAGTGGACAAAAACCAGCCTTCATTACATTATCATTAAACATGGTAATATAAAATGAAATTCATATCATCATAATGTATATTACATATTAATTCATAGGAAGATTTCAATTAGCGATGCGCATTGCACGGCTATTAATAATATCATCGCATGTGTTAAAGACACGTGTTGATTCATATTTATGTACCAACATAAATTAAAATATTTCGGTGATTACAAATGGGACGTTTTTGTGCCTTTTTAAATTATTTGAAGGACAATATTGACGCAGCACTGATATTGATGGCAGCCTCGGCGCAAGCTCGCCTGAATAGCTTGCATTTTTCTCTGTCGAAAGGCCCCTTGGGACGCAAGCATTGTCATACGAAACGTGAAGCTGGTATCTTCAGTAACAGTCACAAAAAACGAAAGTATCAAGGAACTTTTGGTAAGAAACATCAGTATTTTAACGAGATACAGTTGAAACTTTCTATAAATACATCCCATTTGTGATTTAAACAATGATAGCTGGGACTATCGACAATAATGTTGCTAAAATTAGTCACTTTATTTGCACACTAAATATGCAAACTTTCCAGTAATGTCTACAGCTATTTATGTTATTCTCAACACGTGGCTATTAATCTAGAAGCATACACTTTTTGCCTTCGTTAGTAAAACCCGTCTAGACAAAGTGCGAAACGAGTATGTCAGGGGTTCGTTCAAAGTAGCACCGATTAGCGAGAAGATCAAAGAAAGCAGATTGCTTTGGTACGGCCACATCCTGAGACGTAGAGATGACAAACCTATCAAAAAGGCCCTAAATATCCCCTATGGACCGCGAGAAAAGGGTCGACCGCCCACCACCTGGTGGTCAAACATGCAGAAAGAGGTCCTGAAGGAAAACCTGAGCAGCTCCGACAACCCAGAATAGAGTTCTCTGGCGCAGACGTACAAGGAGAACCGACCCGAGTTGAACTGGGAAGAGGGTTAGACAAAGAAGAGTAAAACCCTGCTGTAATCTACAGTTCACGTAGGGGAATCATTTGCTAAATCGAGTGCACTGTTACATTACCCGTGTTTGAATTAGCGGGAAGCGACAACTGTGAGTCATGATATTACTAGGTTAAAGAGAAGCTTGATGCGTGAGTAATTTAGTCAAAAGGTGTTAGTTTAATAATGGTTGAGTTAATTGATTGCATTTGTTTAACAATTATTATCAACTAGCTTCTGCCAGTAGCTTCACCAGCGTGAAAAGTTTTTATTATCCCAAGGGAACATTATACCGGGAGAAAATGTACCCAATGTACTATTCCAGGCTATAATCTATATATGTGCCAAAGTTCATCTAGATCCGCTCAGCCGTTCTGGTGTGATTGAATAACAAATATTGGTATATCCATACAAACTTTCGAATTTATAATATTATAGTAAGAAGTAAGATTTTTGTTATTTTTGTAAGCGAGAAGTTCGATCCCTTATAAATAAAAATTTACTGAATTAAACCGAACAAATCATAATATCTACTGTAAATGTTGACTACTGTATATTACACATTGTAATTTATTTATATTACAGATGCTCTTCTTATTATTAAAAATATTCTCAGTAAATCAAAGTAATTACTTGTTTTTTTTCTTTTGCCAAAAGTTGTCAAGTTTACTTAATTAAGTAGTTGAGCAGCTTTATTCAATCCTCAATGTTTACAAAATTGTGCTCAGTGATGTAAATTAATGATGAAATTGACGCTTAAATTAACACTTCCAACTGCTCACCCAAATCAGGGTATTTCACAGTGATTAACGCTACTTCCGTCAATGGGAATTAATTTAGAAAACCAATGACAATAATATGGTTGCAAGGTTACGAATGCAAAAGAAATCTACTACTGACATTCGCGGATGCGAATGCGAATACGAATGTTCAGTTTTTCAAATTTGGCGCCAATTGTCTATGGGTTGGTAGCAGTCGTGAGGTACGTTCCTTTTGTATTTTGTTCCGAGAATTGCCGAGTTGATACGAACTCATCCGAAGTGTCATTCCACTCCAGAGGTGTTTTCGCAAACAAAACAAGTGAATTTTGAGGTAAGAGTGTGAATAGTTATTTATTAACATGAGTAAGTCAACTTCTAGTGAAATATGGACTTATATTACACTTTACGATGCTGAACGAGCTAAATGCAAGCTGTATAACAATGAATATTCAAGAAAAGGAGGAACTGATAATGTGCTTACGAGGTTAAGTTACTTTCACTTACATTAAAAAACTTAAGAATTGAATGGATTTTGATTTTATTAACCTACTATTATCTTCAAATTGTTTTTTTTTCTGATATGCATATTCGTAAAACAATCGCAGATATATTGCGAATGCGAATGCAAATGCGAAAGCGAATGCGAACGCGAATATTCGTTACATCACTAGTAGGTACGTACGAATGTGTGAAACTCACATTTTCAACAAATGTTAACTATTAGTTCGTTCTGGTTCAATTACAATAGCCGATAACTCGGCAAATACAGGATGCGGGCGGGTCGGGGGAATTCATGGTGTATCTAATTGGTCATTGCTAAAGCACTAATATGGTCCTCGGATTGAGATGAGGCGTATTATATCAAATTAATACGGTTCATTCCGGAACACCGCTATTCCTGGTAACAGTGGACAAACTGATAAACATATTACGGAAAAATAAACAAACGAAACATCACAGTATTATCAGTATTTCCCGAAGAGATCGACAGGGATGTATAACAATAATGATTTATTTCGACTACCAATGAAACGCATAGCGTAATAATAAATGAACATATAACTATGTTACTAAAACAATAATAACATTTAAACATACATATACAAAAATCAATAAATCATTACTTCAGTATTCCAGTGGCAATAACGAAGCAATATCCGAAATACTTTTTATATAGCATGCCCACATTTTTTTCTTGTATTGAAGGAAGATCCATTTAAGAAACCACACTGGATACTTCGATTTTCTATAGTATATTAAGAAATTTGTAATGTAAAAACCAAATATAAGTTTTCCATACCCAAGGACCGAAATTATAAGAAATAATAATAGACTTTTATACAAAATGTTAGTGTTTATAAAGAAGTAAAATTATTTGTTTACATTTGTAAAAGGTTCAGCTCTGGCAGTACTGATCCGATTACTATAAAAAAAGGTAATAAATAAGTATAATAAAACAATTTCTACGTTCAGCATTTCCAACCGAATTTCTTGATGTTACCATTAATAGTGCTACGACGCTACGTCAGGCTACGTAGGAACTATTTGCTATATGCCACGCCCCTACTTCAGACTATGTAGGAACTACTCGTACTTGCTACGTGCTCAGGAGCGTAGAAAGAGAAAATCGCGCACAAGGCACGCATCATAGTTGCGCCGCTTCGTAAATTGGGGTATTCCTCGAAGCGCTCCAAATGAAGCGCAGCTACGATTAAACATAGAGAAGAGCATGAAGTATTCGTAATAAATAATATCGATTGACGTTTTAACATTCAACTATGCTAATTATTTATTTATGAAAACTACAAGGAAAGCAGAAAATAACTGGCACTAGGTGCGTTTAGAAAATGTAATAAAAACTTGTGTCTATTTTTAATTGACTGTTAGGGCCGAATACAAAAATATCTTATTTAGTGTGTGCCCTATGTTCCTCACTCTAACTACGCCTCTGTACGTGCTACGCCACTTATTCCGTAGTAAATATATCTCGTAGCGAAACGAAACCGCTCACTTCAGAGTTAAGTATCCTTGAATACTTTACACTTATTTAAAAACGGTTTATAACCGTTTTAGAACTAAAATATATCATTGGTAGGTAGAGGTATCTGGCCACGTGTGCATTGCTTCAATTCATGTCGATGTGTTTATTATGTATTTGTAAAAAATACATTTTTATACCTGACGGACTTACGGACACATTATTTTCTGTATAAAAAATATTTTTAGTCTAAACCTGTCAAAAAAGAAATCAAGAATTCAGAAAAAAGTAAACGTACAATGACTGCACCAAAAGCAAAGCTTCCGATTCTGTCGAAAATGTTTAATATCATGGAGCTTTAAGAATTGAAATTATTGTTCAATCCAAATAAGCCTGGCCGCCAGCTAAATCTACTCCAAATTAAAAATAGTATTCCCATTAGCAAACGAAAAATTGAGAACATTTTTTTCATATCCACCAAAACTGGTTTCTAACTTATACTAAGTGAGATGTCCAAGTAGAAATTATTAAAACCAAAGTAACACCGTGCACTTTAAAATATAATATAAAAAAGTTTAGTCTTCGTTTGCAGCTGTAATTGTAAAAAGGCTTTTTCCTTTGTCGTCAAAGATTTCTGGGAAATAAAGGATGAGCTTGAAAGTTTCTAGTTCGGATGAACATTACTGATATTGCCCAGTCAGCGGAATCTCTAGCCGTCGAACTAATATCCTGTAGTATATTACCTTACGTAAACAGAATTACCTAATAGAACATCTGTCAGCGCTCAGTAGTCGATGCATCTCGACGCGACGGTATGTCAAGAATAATTAACAAGATCCATTGCACGGTCCATGTCCAATATACATTATCTGCTATTTTCGAGGAATTCCGATAAAATATTTGAGATATGTATGTAGCTAGAGATATGTTCTCAGCGTTTAACGACTGTTACTTAGATTAATTGCACGCCCTCAAATCGAATTACTGATATTAATCGTAACCATAAAATACAATAAAAATGCTATGAAATTTTGGTTTTTCGATATTTATGTTTTAATTAATTAATGCAGACTAGGAACTGTAAAACTTGCATGTTGTAATAATCCATTTTGCTGCATGCAGGCTGACAGTAAATGCTTCTGGCTGCTTTCAAGTGAATTTAGAACTGGATTTTATTTTATTTTACAATTTTGTTTTATAATTTTTTTAGCTTACCGTGCATTGACATCAAACCCAAACGTGTATTCAAAATTTCATCTTTATCGGTTGAGGATAACTGTTTTGAAATTCGGTTGCAAGATTTGACCCGAACATAATAACAACATAACATACACATAACATAAACATAGAAAGGCACACATATATAAGTACATTAAACCAAATAAAAGCAGATAGATAGGCAATGAATAACTAAAATTTTAATTATCAAGCAAAATATTAAGCGCTATTCCTCTCTCCTAGACACTGACTGTATCTTGAATGTTGCTGTGCCCGACAGGGTCCATTATTGTTTCTGTAACTTATATTTACCTCCTGTATGTACATTATGGATGCAATAAATTTAATTTGAAAAAATACATACATTGCAAGTTACTAAAAAGCTTGTAAAATAGATCAGATTTGCATGACTACCGACAGGCCTAATTACGGATATATAATGATTATTTTTTAAGAATACATCCTATAACAAAATGGGCATGCTTATTATTTATAAAATGTTTCCTCCGATCCGGTACGGTATTGTGTGTTCTTAATATAAAACACACAGTCAACACGTTCTTACTTCATAAAACCCGTAAATGTCCACTGTTAAATACGGGTCTGCTAATAAAGAGAATATTGTTACGAGCTGGGGTTCAGGGATAAATTAATTAAACAGCAGACTTCAACTAATCACTGTTTATTACAAAACACTTCTTAAACAATTCTATTACTTCGCACTATTTTTCGCTTTGATTGCTCTGTATCGCTTCTCAATCGAAACTGACTCACGACGAACCCGACCGCTCTTTATAAAGCACGGAGGAAGTTTCTAGAACGTTCCACACTGTTCCAGATAATCCGAGAAACTTCCAGAACAATCGACTTTCGAACTAATTGTTCCCGAAGCGACTAGAAACTTCCAGAATGTTCGGTTCGAACCTTCTGGAAAATTCCATTCGACACGAGCTTTCGAGAACATTAGTTCCGCTATTCGATACTAGATGGCGCCACTAGTTACTACCTAGTTATTCCTCTCGTTACTAGATGGCGTTGGCCTATCTTGTAACATTGCCTCCCTCTTAGACATGCTCGTCCCGAGCATTGTTAGACCCATGATAACGGGCCAACTGATCCACATGAACGACCTTTGATGCACCTCGGGGTCCCTTTTGAATTCGGTAGGTGACGTCATTGATCTTGGTAACTACGCGATAAGGTCCATCCCATTTTGCTTGTAATTTAGGCGATTTTCCTTTGCTCCGTGCCGGGTTATGTAACCATACAAGAGATCCTTCATCGAAGCCCTTATTGTTCGCTTTCCGATCGTAGCGGGTCTTCATCCTCTCAGACATCTGTTGACCTGTCTGTCTCATATGCTCATATACATCATCCATCCTGTTTCGTAGCTCATTCGCATAATCTGTTACATTGCGTGGAGACTCAGGCGGGATACCGGTGATTAGATCTGCAGATAATCGTAGTTCTCTGCCAAAATTAGCAAAAGCTGGTGTTACCATTGTAGTTTCATGAACAGCACTGCGATATGCCATGAGATATGGTTGAATGTGTTTGTCCCAATCCTTCTGTCTGTTTTCCACAACCTTTGCAAGATATCTCTCTAGTGACTGGTTGAATCGTTCAACCATCCCGTCTGATTGCGGATGATAAGCAGTAGTTCTGGTTTTGTGAGCACCCATCACACGGCACGTCTCCTTAAACACTTCTGACTCGAAGTTCCGGCCTTGGTCACTGTGGATTTCCAAGGGTACCCCGAACCGACAAAACACTTCGTGAACTAACTTATCAGCCACCGTAACGGCTTCTTGATTGGGGATTGCAAACACTTCCGGCCATTTTGTGAAGTAGTCCATGACGACCAAGAAGTACTTGTTTCCGCTTTGGCTTTCTGGAAATGGTCCAGCAACATCTAATGCTATACGTTCCCACGGTGCACCAACATTGTAAACCTTTAGTGCCCCTCTGCTACGAGTTTGTGGTCCTTTCACAGCCGCACAACTTGTGCATTTGCGGCACCATTCCTCAACGTCCTCTCGACAATGGATCCAGTAAAATCATTCTCGGATCTTGATTAAAGTCCTCTTAACTCCCATGTGACCCCCTGAACATCCATTGTGGTAGAGCTGTAGGATCTCCGGCACCTTAACTTTAGGTACGACCATTTGTAGATGACACTGGTCACCGCGAGCGTTCTCCCATTTCCTGCACAGAACTCCATCCTGGATAACCAAGCTTTCCCACTGTGCCCAATAACTCTTGGTGATGGAACTGGTTGCTGCGACATCACTCCAGTGAGGCCTGGGAGCACCTGATTTCTTCCATTCAAGGATCGGTTTTAGGTCTCTGTCTTCTTGTTGAGCACTCTGCAAGGTTTCCTTCCACTCTTCGCTAAGATCCGTCCCCAAAACCCGCACTAGCGCTACCTGCTTAGCTTCTTGTCTCGCACAATGTTTACATTGGTCTGGACACGGTCTTCGCGAGAGAGCATCAGCATTACCGTGCGACGTTCCGCTGCGATGTTGAATTACGAAATCAAACTCTTGCAGTAGCTCAATCCATCTTGCTACCTGTCCTTCTGGGTTCTTAAATTGCAGTAGCCATTTCAAAGCAGCGTGGTCCGTTCGCAGGAGAAATTTCCGCCCCAACAAATATTTATTAAAATGCTGCAATGTCTTTACTACAGCTAGAAGCTCCCTTCGAGTGACACAGTAGTTCCTCTCAGGTTTGGATAAGGCTTTACTGAAGTACGCAATTACAACCTCATGATCTCCTTTTCGTTGAGACAATACCCCGCCGATTCCAGTGTTGCTGGCATCTGTGTCAACTATGAATTCATTTTCGTTGTCAGGATAGCCTAGGATGGGTGCATTGCACAGATGTTCCTTTAGCTTCTGAAATGCGACGTCACAGCTCTCATTCCAGCAGAACTTTATCTTGTCTTCAGTTAGCTTATGAAGAGGTCGGGCAATGTCAGCAAAGCTCTTCACAAACCGCCGATAGTAGGAGCACAAACCGAGAAATGCCCTGACTTGCGTTTTGTTCTCCGGAACTGGCCAATCCTTGACGGCAACGAGCTTATCCGGGTCCGTTTGAATACCTTCTTCGGAAACCACGTGTCCTAAAAAGTTCACTTGCCGCCTGAACAACGCGCACTTCTTTGGACTTAGCTTTAGATTGGCTCCTCGTATCTTTGACAGCACACGTTCCAAATTGCGGAGGTGATCTTCAAACGTCCGTCCCACGATTATAATGTCATCCAAGTAGACTAGGCAGGCGTCACCAATCAGCCCAGTAAGTATCCGCTCCATCAATCTCTCAAAGGTGGCAGGCGCATTACACAGTCCAAATGGCATAACGTTGAATTGCCACAATCCCTTGCCTGTAGAGAACGCTGTCTTTTCCTTATCTCGGGGGTCTAACTCGACCTGCCAGTAGCCACTCTTTAAGTCTAAGGTGGAAAACCACTTCATTCCCGATAGCGTATCCAGCGTGTCATCGATTCTTGGCAACGGATAACTGTCCTTCTTCGTGATGTCGTTTAGTCGGCGATAGTCTACACAGAAGCGCATGCTGCCGTCCTTCTTTTTCACCAATACTACCGGTGAACACCATGGACTGGATGAAGGTTCAATCACGCCGTCTTTCACCATACCCTTGATCATGCCGTCCACTTCCCGTTCCCGTGCCACTGGAACACGTCTTGGTCGCTGGCGGATTGGTACCTCATTTCCTGTATTTATTCTGTGTTGAACTAACGCAGTCTTCCCTATGTCGGCATCATTTGTCGAGAAAATGTCGGCGAACTTGTTTAACATCTTCTTAGCCTTGTTCTTTTCTTCTTCCGACAAGTTATTCTGGCTGTTCTTCAAAAGCGATGACACATCGAATCTTGCACTAGCTTTGGTGTTGGTTGGGTGTTCGTGGCATCTGCGCATCCAAACCACTCCGTCACAAGTGCCTTATAATGTGCCTTTCTTGAGCACCAGGTCCTGGTCACTTGTGTTGAGTGCGCGTACCGATGAAACACTAGTACCTCTTACCAATGTGCGTGCAATTTTCCATGAAGCATCGTTATCTAAACCTTCTATAAGTACACATCGGTTTTCCTGACCAGAATTCCTTGGTAGACAAACTGGTATGATTGTTTCTGACCTTGGACGAAGAATAACCTTTTCTAAGCAGTACACTTTTCCCGATGCTGCACCTTCCATGAAGACTTCCTCTGAGCCACACTTTAATACACCTTGATAAACGTCGATCTCACAGTGATGTTTTCGCATGAAGTCCAAACCCAGAATGCAGTCGTCCACTATGTCGGCCACGATAACATTGTGGCGGTAAACTTTGTTTCCTAACTTCATGTCCACCTCCTTCTCACCTCGGACGGTTATGTGCTGACCGGTGGCTGTTCTGAGATGTACACCTTCATGGCTCCCGAAGAAGTCCCCAAGAAACCGTCTAGCTAGTTGGAAACTGACAACTGTCCGAGAAGCCCCAGTATCCAGTGTCAGCTTGCAAGGTGTTCTGTTAATTTCGCCCTCGATGATCAGGCTGTTTCCGTCACAGGATTGTGAGATTGAGATCCTTGGGGCTCTTCCATAACCAGCCAGCACCCGCCCCTTAGTCCTGGCATCTACTCGTTTCCCTGCTGCTGTTGCCCAGCAGGGACGTCAGATGATCCTACCAATGGCGACTGCTTACCACCGTGGGGAGGCTTTCGCTTCGGGCAGCTCAATCGGATGTGGCCTCTCTCTCCGCAGCCATAGCATCGGGGTGAAGTTGTAACCTCCCTGATTCGGTGAGTTCGTTCGTCCCGCCGTACTGCTTCCACCTCCAAAGCATGGGCTAGAGCATCCTTGAGGTCCTTGAAATGACCTAGCCTTACTGCAGCCCTAACCTCCAGGTCGCGGATCCCATCCGTGAACGCCTGTACGAGGTTCCCGTCGATCAGCACAGGTGACGACTGGTAAGCCTTCCGAACCAGCTTTTCCACCTCCAAAGCCCACTGCTGAAGAGTTTCACCAACCCGTTGCGACCGATCTTTCAGTTGGGCCCGAAACACATGTTCCAGGTGCGCGTCGCCGTATCTAGCTTCTAATGCTTCCAGAAGCTTCTCGAAAGTGACGTCTTTTCCCAGCGCCTCTAACACAGTCAAGGCCTGGTCGCGAAGGCCCAAGGTTAGAGCAGTCAAGGCCTGTTCTTTAGTCCATCCATTCGATTTCATCACGGCCTCAAACTGAATTTTGTAGGCGGACCATGACGAAGAGCCATCAAATGGTGGCACTTTAAAACCACGAGGCGAAGGTGCCACTACCGCAGCTGCCCCGATCCCATCCCCAGACTTGAGGCCACGTATTGACTTCTCCATTTCGACGATGCGGGTCTCATGTTGCTGGATCTGGTCCTTTACCTCTTTCATCTCCTTACCAATGAATCCGCGGAGGTCCTTAATTACCAAAAGCTGCTCCTCCTGACGGCGAGCTTGCTCTTCCTTGTCACGCTGCAGCTGCTCTTCCAAGCGGCGAGCCTGCTCCTCCTGACGGCGAGCCTGCTCCTCCTGACGGCGAGCCTGTTCCTCCTTGTCGCGCTGCAGCTGCTCTTCCAAGCGGCGAACCTGCTCCTCCTTGTCGCGCTGCAGCTGCTCTTCCAAACGGCGTCCTCTTGACGGCGAGCCTGCTCCTCCTTGTCGCGCTGCATCTGCTCCTCCATGCGGCGAGCTTGCTCTTGCATGAATGCCATAAGGGCGGCTAGGTCAGGCGACGCCGACGATTGAGCTGGTTCCGCTGCAGCCGCGGAGTCTCGATGTCCACTTGATGACGGTGAGGGAGCGTCTCCAAAGCGCCTCTGGTCTACGTCTTGCTGGCGCTGACTCCTGGTACGCATCCCTTCCGTTTCTTCCTTCGGTAGAACCGGCATAATTTATCCCGCACTTCTGACACCAATTTGTTACGAGCTGGGGTTCAGGGATAAATTAATTATACAGCAGACTTCAACTAATCACTGTTTATTACAAAACACTTCTTAAACAATTCTATTACTTCGCACTATTTTTCGCTTTGATTGCTCTGTATCGCTTCTCAATCGAAACTGACTCACGACGAACCCGACCGCTCTTTATAAAGCACGGAGGAAGTTTCTAGAACGTTCCACACTGTTCCAGATAATCCGAGAAACTTCCAGAACAATCGACTTTCGAACTAATTGTTCCCGAAGCGACTAGAAACTTCCAGAATGTTCGGTTCGAACCTTCTGGAAAATTCCATTCGACACGAGCTTTCGAGAACATTAGTTCCGCTATTCGATACTACATGGCGCCACTAGTTACTACCTAGTTATTCCTCTCGTTACTAGATGGCGTTGGCCTATCTTGTAACAATATTGCCACACCTGGCAACGGATTAGTGGTCCCTCCTACATTGCAGTATTTTAGCTAGGCGTCGATATTCCTCCTGGTGTAATCCCTTAGTCTTTACGATACCTACCTGAGAAGGTCGGCAAGAGTTGACACAAATTTCGTTCTATAGGAAGTTTTGATGTAGATGTCTAAGGTTTATTGTCGCAAGATTCGTCTGTATAATACTCACAATGGATCTTTGTGTCTCTGAATTGGCTGCAAAAGACTTCGCAGTAGTTATTTTTGTGTCAATGTTGAAGGCGAAGTTAGCATTGTATAACTGTCTCTTTCACTCGCTTACGTTTGTTGCATCGTCCGATCTAGCTTACTCTATGCAGTATACTCGATGACAAACTGTGTCTACCGCAATGGTTGGCAGAGCCAACTTCAGAGACACAAAGATTCTCTGTGACCACTTTATATCTGCTTCTTCTTTTCGTGTGAGGATGTGACCTCCTCTGGTATCAGAATTAATTAAGCCGCCTCTGGGAACCCCACAGGCTTCTGACTTGGCTATTTCGGACTTACATTAACTATACAAGTCCGGGTTTCCTCACGATTTTTTCCTTCACAGTTGCATGTGATGTCCAAGATAAACTTAGAAAGTACATATGAAATTGTAAAAGTCACTTTGGTACTTGCCTGATTTGAACCCATCACCTTAAGCACTAGAGGCGAGGTCTTAGCCACTGGGCCACCACGAAATAATCTGCTGACATTGATAGAGTCACTTTTCAAAATATTACAGTTTACAAAACTAAAAAAATGAAAAGGCTTCTGTTATGTTTTTTAGTAGCAAAGTAGCAGACCACCCTAAGTGGAAACTGATTTTTTTCATGCAGCTGCAAATGCTATTAAGACTTACACCAGCACCAATACTCTCTAAACTGAAACTCAGCAAATCTCGCTTACCAACAGAAATAGTTACGGTAGTTATACTTCTCCGAACGAACTCGACTACCATATGGCAAAATCCTACATATGTATACTACAAAGATATATTTACGGAAATACACAATGGGGTAATTACGGCATTCTGAAAAGACTGCAGTGATTAGGTTCATCCTATTTCTTTCTTACAGGCTGACACATCTGATCTGGGATCTGGTAGAATGATTGATGAAGCCTTCAGTCTCTCGCAGATTGGATCAGTATCCGGATACATTCTAGCTTCTTAGTTCAATTGTACAACTCTGGCTCTGATTAAATTGTGTAAATTAGATATTAATAGAATTTAATCAAATATTGTGTTAAACCGATTGTTAATATGCCTCGTTATTGATTATTTTATGATATACTAATAGAGGAGCTGAGGAGAGGAGCTCGTTGCTAAATAATAACAGCCGCACGGGTCGATCTACAAGGTTAAGCAACGCTTGACGAGGTTGGTCCGTGGATGGGTGACCATTTCAATATACCGAGTTTCCTCCGTGCCTCGGAAAGCACGTTAAGCCGTTGGTCCCGGCTGTCATTTAAAGATCTTTGACAGTCGTTACGAGTAGTCAGAAGCTTGAGATCTGACACCAGTCTAGCCAAGGGGTACCGTTGTTACTAAAAACGCTGATATTCAGCTGAATCCGGTTAGACTGGAAGCCGACCCAATATAGTTGGGAAAAAAGGCTAGGCAGATAAAATGAATACTAATGACCCGCCCCAGCTTCGTAAGGGTGCAATACCGACATACTCTGGATGATTTTCCAAAAAAAAATGTTCATACAAACCTTGTTTTTACAATTGCGAACACAGCTAGAAAAAAATTATCCAAATCAATAGAACCGTTCTCTATCATAAATGTGACAATTACTTTAACTTAACATATAATTAGAGATATTATTAAACCATGCTGTAAAAACAATACTTTAAAAAATATATATATTTACTTTTTATGTGAATTATTAAGTAGGTCGGTAATTAAAGCGAAAACGGCGTATAAAGGCGAGTAAACGTTATTATCGACGCTTGGTCCTCTTTTGTATGTTCGGGGGCATTTGCCTTGCAATAATAAGTAAAACATTACGAGACGACTCACTTTGAACATGTTAATATGTAGACAATATTAAGTAAAACATTACGAGACGACTCACTTTGAAGCAAACAAGCGAGTGGAGAGATCAAAGACAGAAAAGAGAGTTCAAAATCCTAGAAAAATGTTTTATTAATCTTTCTAGTAACAAATAAAATTACCTAAATAATCATTAAACTGTATATTTTGGCAAGGCTTTTGGCAAGGCTTTAGTAAAAATCCTATCTCAATCCGCATTTAGGTGCATCAGCAACGTTCGGAATCACGGTGGAAAAATTTCAGCCAATGTTCAGATAACGCTAAGACGAACACGAAGATTTTGTAAAAAAAAAATCTTATTCTACGAGTTTATTGTAAGTTCGTAGAGCACATAGGTTTGAATTCAAAACTTGAACAGACGCACACGTTCTTAGGAAAGTTGGCAAGTTGGTTCATACAAAGTAGTACCGGCCCACTTCGGAACTTTACACGATGCTAACTCGTTTATACGTTAGCAGTTTTCTCCATGGAATTATTCATCCGCAGCCATTTGTACGGATGAACTATTTTTATTGTAATCACTGCCACGTGTAACCGACATTCAACAGTAATTTCCTTATACCTACAGCGGCAAATTTACGTATTCAGTATAAGATATTGCTGCCAACCTTCAAATTAAGGCTTCGAATATTTCTAATTTAAATTGAATATTCAATTGGTAAATTCGATAAACGTTTCATAACGACAAAAGAATTTTCCAATAAAGACTTTGTTGAAACTCAAAGAGGCAATAATTTCGTTATATTTGCATCCAAGTTGTTTGCATTGGAACTCAGCTAACTAGAGCCACGTCAACACTGTTAAATAGTTTCATGATACGTTCTACTTAGTTTATGGCTTATTTTTATAGCGCATTTATAATAACAAGGTAACTGAAAGGTCAAATAAAAGGAAACCATTTCGACACATGCAAGTTTCAAACAAGGATGACGGAAATTACTGGCTGGGTTTCCTATGCCATATAGAAACCCAATAAAATAAAATAACACATGTTTCATTGTGAAAAATACATGCAATAGGTCCATACGTACATTGGTACGTATGGACTAACTCGTAATGAATTTAATTCCACATTCAAGAATTCGTTGATTAAAAAACTTCGCTCATAACCATCCCATCTCATGTCGAACAAGTATAAATAAATGGAAAAGCTGTTTTGGAAAGTTACATAACATTACATTACAGTATATATATTATTCGCAACTGTGGAGTTCTCAGAGCCATATCATATTAATTATGTGAAAATCACTCTGTCTATCTGTAACATTTTCAAGGCTTAATAGCTGGATCAATTTGTATCTTTATCTTTATTTTTACCCGACTGCAAGGCAAGGGTTATGTTTTTCGCGCGTATCTTGTATGTATGTAATATTCTTTTCATCACACTTGCACGTAAAATGTATCTAAACATACAGGTTAACTTGGCCGTAATGCCCCATATAAAACCCTCGGGCTTTCTTTTTGTCATGAAACCCTAGGGCGGTAAGTAATATTTTTTTAATTTATGGCACAGCACACAGGTCATGTAAGTTCAAGCAAGGAGTTTACACGCAATTGAAAAATTGTCTTAAAATGTTATCTAAACAGGAATTTCTTCGCAATCTCGCTACATGTTACTTAAATACTCAACTAATGTTCTTAATAATCGATTTTAATAGTTATAGTATGAAAACGTCGAAATTATTTAATTCTTTTTACACTCCGTCATGGCTGCATACCTACGTAAGTATTTGCCCTTAAAGTTTCTGAACGAAACACCGCTTAAAAAAAAGTTCACGTATTTCGTAATAACAGCTGAGCTGACTTGTGTATTAGAGCTATAATTCATAATTATTACTCGCAAATGTGATGAAAAACATTGTATGTATCACGGGCGGTAAGGGAATTACGAACCTCGACTCGAAAGCCCTCAGTCTTCGACTTCGGGCTTCTACTAGAGCCTCGATCGTAATTCCTTACCTACCGCCCTTAATACACAATGTACTATTATTACCTCCTATCTTTCAAACCGCTAGACGGATTTATCGTTAGATACGTCTTGACCGTCCAAGTGTTCTTAGGTAGGTGAAATTTAAAAAAAAAAAATAAGGCGGCTTTTGGGCGCCATATTGTGCGGGCCCCAAGTTTTTTTTTCCTAATCATCGACTGGGATACCAAAATGAAGAATAGGTATAAAAGTAATTCGAAAAAAATAAAAGACGTGTGGCACTCGGGGACTGCCGCGGTAAAGCTATTGCATAGCATTTATTCTAGATCCGGTCCTGGAAAATGCGTCTGAATGTCGAATTGTATAGAGTTGCAAAACCACAATATTTTATTTATTTTTTAAATATTGATTAATTTTTTCTTTTCACTATTTTTTCTTTTTTCCAAACCCCCATTTATTTCCGATTAATAAAATTCTAAAAAACAAAACAAAAACAAAAATATAAGGTGACCCTTATTCACATTGAAATAAGGTCGCTTTTGTATTTAAAAAACTCGTCAAAGAACATTACCTATCGCTGTGATTGTGCTCTTGGTTTTTTGATATAATGTGCTATGAATGTCGTACTTCTTTTTTTTCATTGCTTATATATTATGTATATATTTATATATATATTATTTAGCATATGTAGGTATGTATTTTTGTAACTAGTGAGTATTGTTGTATGTTTATTAAATTCAAATTCAAATTCAAATCTTTATTGCGTAACACATGTGTTTAACAAGGTCTTATAAATAGTAATATAGTTCACATGGACCCTGTCAGGCACAGCAATTGAGTAAAACAATAAGTACATTTAATTAATATTACGTAATTAGAAAAAATAATTTTAAATTAAATGATGTGACAAAATAACAATTGTAAAATAAAGAATGTCAGTCAAAGATTAGGTACAAAAGTCAAATAAAATGGTAAAATGTCAATCAAAATAATAAAAATTAAATAAAAATGGCAATGTCAACAAGATAAAATACTATATAATATGTCAATATGTCGAGCACAGTAATTTAGTGTAGTCATGAATACCTAGCTAAATATATACACTTAACTACCTATATTAAGTGAAGCTTGGAGAATTCATAACGTAAGTTTTTATTGTAAATAAATCATGCCACAGAATAACAATGATAAAACAATGAATGGCAAAATAAAGTTTAGATAAATAGTCAAATAATGGGCGAAAAAAAAAAGATATTAAAATTAAAAATGGCAATGTCAAAACAATTAAATAAAATACAATTTGTCAAAATATAATTAATTAATTAAGAAGTGTACCTTCAACCAGATACCTTTCCATAGCTGACATGTCAAATGAAAATGTTAACGTCTCCGGATAGTCACGTTCGAAAGTCATCATTAAAAAATTCATTCAATGTATAATAGCATCTATCAACCAACAATTTCTTGAGACGTCTAAGGAATATTTTTTAATTTTTCTCGATTTTAATGTCATTGGGTATTTTATTATAAATTTTAATAGACATGACATGAGGACTCGTGCTGTGTAATTTTAACTTTGACGATGATATTACAAGTGTATTCTCAAAGCGTGAACGCGGTGCGTATCGGCGAGGTTGGTCATCAATTTTTTGGTAAAAATTTGGGTTCTGTCTTACAAATTTACAGCTTTCTAGAATGTAGATGGATATCAGCGTTAGAATTTCTAGTTTCCTAAAATGCGGTCTACAAGTTTCATCATTATCAATGTAAACCATTATTCTGATGCATTTTTTTTGAAGGACAAACAAGTCGTTACTATCTACACTATTTCCCCATAGAAGTATCCCGTACTTGAGCCATGAATACGCATATGCATAGTAAGTGGATAGTGCAGTTTTCAAGTCGGTTGTTTTTTTGAGCTCACGTAATGCATAGATAAAGCTGGATAATTTCGATTTAACTTTCTGTATATTCCACGTCATGTGAATATCTAAGTCCAGACCCAACAAGGTAAAAGTCTCAACGCTCTCTAAATCTATACCGTTGAACGTAAAATTAATCGTTAACGGTTTTTTTTGGTATAGTCTAAATTGCATTATTTTGGTTTTTGAAAAGTTAATTTCCAGATTATGATCTTTCATCCAGTTTTGTATGTTTACCATTATATTATTTAAGTTTACGTGTAGGTGTTGGGAGTCAGTACAGGAAGTCAATATAGAGATGTCGTCGGCAAAGAGTACGCACGATTCCGTCATAATTTTAGGGAGATCGTTGATGTAAATCAAAAATAATAAGCACCCGACAACACTACCTTGCGGAATAGAATGTCCTATACAAAGCCCATTACAACGTACTAGGCTAAATTCCCCGGTGTTGTGATCCCAATGTTCTATTTCCACGAATTGTTCTCGGTTTTGTAAGTATGATGCGAACCATTCATGTGTTATTCCTCGTACACCGATACCATATAATTTATCTAATAATATTTTATACAGGACTTTATCGTATGCCTTGGACATATCAAGCAAGATTCCAATCGCGTATTTTTTAATATTCAAAACGTTTAATATTTCCTGCGAAAATTTATACGTTGCCAGAACCGTGGAGCGTTTCTTCCGAAACCCATTCTGAAACTCATCAAAAATATTAAACTTTTCGCAAAAGTCGTAAACGCGTTTACACATTGCTTTCTCAAAGATCTTAGATGATGTCGGTAAAAGTGCAATAGGACGGTTCATTGTTGGTATTGTCGCACCACTGACAACGCCATGTCATGTCCAGGTAATCTCTGTCCATTCCAGGTTGCCTGGAAGAGATCGCGGAAAGCGATAAGGCCGCCCATTGTATTTTTTTTAGTATTTAGTTTCTTTTTTAATATGTTGTACAATAAAGTGTATATAAATAAATAAGAGCACAAAGGAACTGCTTATTTCAATAGAAATTTCTTCCAGCAGACCTGCGACAGGAAAGTTGGCTGATATACGAAGACATAGTGTGTAGAAGGAAATAAGTAAACATAAAATAGACTAATAACTTGTGGTATTCTGATTTACAAATCCACATTTTAAGAGTATTTACATTTTATAACACTATACAAACCACACATTCATATCTTTTGATATTGTATCAACTTTTGTAATTCATTTTTATGTTTTCTTTCTGTTGTTATTATCTGAAAAGCATACTTTTCATTATAAGGGCAGCGGCAGACTTGCCCTTGTCTTCTGTAATCCGATTTTTATTCGTTCTGGTGTCGATTTCTTAATAGAAATTTGAATTTGAAATTTTGAAGGGATGGCAGAACGAGAAAAAAACGGGCGTCAGCTTTTTTTTAGTTTGGAATCTGGACTGAACGTCGAAAGTCGATTGACTTTTGAGTATTATAATACCAAGTGTAATTTATATTATGAAAACTCTTAAAACTGTGAATTACCAATTTGTGTAAGTGGATTACTTTCTGAAATGCTCAAATTAAAAATATTGTGTGAAAACCGTAAAGAGAACATTAATTCCTTGAATCTTACCCTCGCGTTCATCTCTTTGACATCAAAGTCCTCACTGTTTGGCGTATTAAGTCATAGCCGGCCTCCAAATCCCTTACTGCCTACGTATTTACCCGTATGCCTGCCTATCCGTCCTGCTAACCATTCTACTGCCTACCTGCCTGATTGCCTGCCTTCACCATCTACCCTTGGTGCCTGCTCACCTGCCTACCTGCCCGATTGCCTGTTTGTCCGAAGTGGTGCCTGCTCATCTGCCTAGCTCGAGCATTCCGTCCGCGGGGCTGGCGAACCGCGGCCGCCTGCGTGAGTCAGCCACCCTGAGTTTGGGTGGAGACGTCGAAACGGATATATCTGTGATCCGATAACGTCTCCACCTCCACGGCGACATGCCAGTCGCGGACACGGCTCGCGACAGCAGGGCTAGCGAACGAGACGTCCACTACTGACCCACCCCGCTGACCGCTGGCTTACGTTAAGCTCGCCGGGGCTTCACGTAACGTTACAAATTATATAACTTAACTAATTATATATAAATAACACATATATACCTTAACTAAATATATAGAAGACAAAAATGATGAAATGAATGATGATGTGTATGTTTGTTCTTATGTGGCGTTCTAGAGATAAAACGCGTTGGCCGATTTTGATGATTCTTTCGTCAATCGATTCGTCTTAATCTTGCTACAATAAAACAGGAACACAGAAAAATGGCGGATTTTGTGCGGCATATTGTGGGGCCGAATATTTCTCTTCTTTGGTAGAATCCATCATGTGGTATCAAAATAAAGGGTTTTAAGAGGTAATTTTAGATATATATATATATAACACTTATATGTTTAGATGTCACTATTTCGAAAAAAAACGTTAACTAAAATTTACAAATAAAAAAAAGTCAATTTAAATTATGCTGTGCACTCGGAGGATACATATTCGCGAGCTGCCTGACCAAAACCTCCGACAGCACAGCATGATTTTCTTCTTTTTAGTTCGTTTCTTTAGCAGTCGGGTTTCTTGGATATTGTATTATTATTTTTTATTTGTCATTGTCATGCAGTCATTGATATAGAAATATCCATGACTCAGCTCATCTTTCTAGCACATATTATAGATATTATTTACCTGCTTAAAATCAACCTTTAATTTATCATTATTACTATGGTATATATTTGACAAGTGACTTCATCTAATGCAACTTATCTTGTCTCGAGACAAAACCTTGAAAACCATCTACAAAATCAAAATCGAACTTTTTTATTTCAAATAGGCCTACATGGGCTCTTATAAAACGTCGACAAAAGGTGCACGGTTCGGGTTGGTTTTTCCTATGGAGAAGAACCGGCAAGAAACTCCACGGTCACTCTTTTAAAAACTGGTTTGGTTTTACAATATTTCCATATTACATTAGTACCTAGATATAGGTGGACAACGTAGGCCCGACAATAAATCGTAAAAACAAAAAAAAAAGATTATATACTATATAAACAAAAGTAAAACGAGATTAAAAGTTAACAAATGTTAACAAGCATCTAGAAGGCCTACAATGTACAGTAAGTGCAAGCAAGATTTCTTCCTACCTTAGAAGATAAACGTACGAAGAAACTAAATATTCTAACTTCAACAAGCCGTACATAAGGGAAGCCGTGCAGTTTGTGTATATCTTTACATGCAGTAAATGATCACCCGGATCGTTCTTGTTTATACATCGGAGTTACAGTGTTATCATTTCTAAAATACGGCGCCCGAATCTGCAGCTGCAGCCGCAAATTCAAACAAGTTAGGAACTCTCCTCGGAAAGTTTTTTATGGCGTACTTTTTTGATTTCACGCAAAAAATAAGTAATTTTGGTATTGTGTAGAACAAAGGATACTTTTTAACAGTTTAAAGTTCACAGAAGGCAAGTACTAGGCTTTTATTTATGATCTTCATCACTATCTTCTTATTATTTTCGAGTCGATTGTTAACCTTTATATAGTTTGGTGGGCACAGTAGCGTACTTACAACTGGGCCTTGTACACCATGATATGATAAACTGTAATAATTGGAAACCTAAAAGGATTTATGCTATTCATTATTAAGAACAACACCCATAACCAAAACTGAATCTAGAAAATCGCATAGAAAAAGCAGCAATCATAGTGGAAACTTCCTATGCCACTTCTATTCTTTGTATTTCATTCCCAACTTTCTTTTGTCCTGAAAGTCATGCAGAATTAATATGTCGTGATGCAGATCCTCACTGGAGTACTTAGTTATTATGTATTACACGCTGTGAATACTGCAGAAACTTTTTGCCGCACTGTTTTACATAGGAACATATCTCAGTAGCTAGCCCGAACCAAAGCTGTAGTCTGAGTAGCAACTGTTTCTATGTACCTATTACTAGGTACCAATAACAGTCACAAAGAGTCGGTTATCGGGAACTGCGTTGTGCATTGTCTCAGATGAGAACAAGCAACTCGAGGAAACTGTGTTTGGTGTTGGTTAAATTTGGTATTGCGTTACCTAAAATAGATTGGCGTTATTTTTACTGTGATTCTACTGTTACATTTATTTTGTTAAGATCTATGGCTTTTTAGATTTAACTTTAAAACATACTACACTTTGTCTTTATTTATTTAATTTCTGCCCTACATTTATCTTCTGTATCGTGTCTGTATCGCAAATCTAAGATGCTCTTGATTATCCAGACTCAGAACTATTTTCAGTTAGCCATTCAACGATATAAGTACCTACCGTTAAGTGCATTATGCTAATGATGATTAATTCTGATGAGAATAATTTCTTCTTCCATAAAGGATTACTTAAACAAAGATCACAGAATAGTGTTACAAAACTAAGTTAACATGATCCCGGTTATAGCACTTTGAATATGCTAGCCTCAATGACATACTTGGTTACAACTCTGTAGAGTGACATAACGACGCTACGAACACCACCAACTATTCCTTGAAGCTCCTAAACTATGAAAGCATCAGTTCTCCCGCGCATTAATTACTCCTGAGTGTGACAGCGGTACAATTATGCCACAGATTATACTACAAATTATGCTCATGCAAATTTTAAAAGTTGGACAACTGCATCGAGGCAAAGGAAAGAACCTTAAAGTTATTTAGCAGTCTATGGGATTAAATTAAGGCTTTTCTCATAATACGACATAAAATATTCTAAATACAATTTAATTCAAATCAAATCAAAATATTTTATTTCAGATAAACCGTTTAAAGGTACTTTTGAATGGTCAATAAAAAAACAAAAATGAAGCTTGTTGCACATTCGCAAGCGTCAGTAGGTCTCTATGGAGAAGAACGTGCATGAAATTCCACGGATACTCTTTTCCATCAAATAAAATACAATTATTATTTCAAGTATTTGGTTACATTATTCTTGTTGGCAAATTATTGTAAAACAAACAACCCTAAAATACAATCATTAATTGAAAACAGACCAAGACAGTCAAGTTATGACCAATCCCTACTAATGGCGCCCGTTCACGAATATGACCAATGGATTGGGACCACTCAGCTCAACCATCATGAAGGGAACTGACTTATCCAACACATTGTGCCACCATCAGGGAGACATTTGAGAGAGCATGACACACTCTTAACTGCCAGGGCACATTCGAGTCGACGAACGACATTATATGTTTAGAAAATATTATAAATTCGGGGATCTGTTGATATCTAAGGCAACAAAACACCCACATGACATTATTTCCACTCAAGTGAATTCCTACGAGGTACAGTGGTGTGATTATAAATAAATCACTATGACAACTAATACAACAAAGCGAAAACCGACGTTGATCCGTGTACTCTACTGCTTTCACAGCTATCTCTAGGCGGAAACGTTGATACGATTCTGCCGCTCACTAAAGTGAAAAGATGTGTTAAGTTCTTTCAACAATCAACTCTATCTGACAGTCAATAACAAAATCCTCTGTTCATACAGCCTTTGTTTCAGAAAAATAGTTAAATAATAGGGCTGCATCTGAATTGTCATATTTTCCTCATAGTTTTCACGCTAATGTCAGTCGACGGAAAAATATCGTGCGTCTAGCAATTTCAGCACAGTTTAGCATAAACAATTCTTTTGCTTTGTATTACTGTTATTATTTTAAGCATCTATTTATACATTCATTTTTTTTTATTTTTTATTCTGCATTTTAATAACCCTTGTAGATACAAGTTTCTTCGTCTAGTCTGGCGAAATATTATGTTTAGATTACGTGGGTCTACGCTTGCATATGTTCGGCGATACATACTACAAAGGAAATCCCTTTTGCTGATAATTTCATGGGGTGAGCCCTCTGCGCAATTGAACAGGGTGTTATATCTTTCTTCCACATGGTATGCGAATTTAATCCGCAAGGCTTTGTTCACGATTAGAACGTATATCTCTTAGGTATTACAACAGCTATGAAATAATTTGTTCAATCTCATTTTCGCTGCAAAAGAGGGTAGCGCGAGTTCTGCGTCGCCTAAACAGAGGCGTCGTTTGTTGAATATAATTATAACGAAACAGCCAGACGAAGTTTGCTGCTATATTCAGCCTCTTACATAAATTTTCGTTATTTGACCACCTTTGCCAACTTTGTATTAAAAATAATTTCATGCACATGAAAATGCCGTGAAAAAGTATCAAAATGAGTTTGCGCGGTATCTTCTCGTCAAACTTGCTACAGTATCTCAAGACGAAAGTCTTTGACCAGTGTGTGTTGTCAGTGATAACCTATGGCTCTGAACATTGTTCTCTCACAATGGGCCTCATCAGAAAGCTTACAGTCACCCAAAAGGCCAATGGAGAGGTCTATGCTCGGAGTTTCCTTGCGTGATCGAATCAGAAATATAGAGATCCGCAAGAGAAGTAGGGTCACTAACATAACCCGAAGAATTGCCAAACTTAAGTGGCAGTGGGCAGAGCACATTGCTCGCAGAAAGGATGGCCGATGGGGCAGAAAAGTTCTGAAATGGCGACCGCGAACCGAAAGACGTTGCGTTGGAAGGCCTCCAACCAGGTGGACCGAAGACCTGGTGAAGGTTGCGGGCATCCGCTGTTTGTGGGACGCACGGGACCGGTCAATGTGGCGACGCTTGGGGGTAGGCCTATGTCCAGCTGTGGAAGTCTTTCGGCTGATATGATGATGATGAAAATGTATACAAAGCTACAAGCACTTCACACCATGGTGGTAGACAGATTCAGCTTCAAAACATTACGTGTCCTTGTGTCCAAGTGGCAAGGTAGGTTAGATATTCCTCTTATTTCGTCACTTCAAAGGCTTATACTCGTATACCGACTAACACAACCTTACCTACTACCCTGAAAATTGTGAAAGTTATGGAATTAAAGAAAAATATTTTAATATTATATAGGAAATCATATAACGGGCAACAGGCAGTAAGTATCTCAGTTTGCATAATTTTTCTCTAAAAGGGAGCAAAGTGTGGGCAAAGACAATAACTAGGTAACTTGACTCTTAGATTTTAATGTAAAAATGAACCGAGAACAAGTAGGTACTTTGCCAACTGTTTACCTATTTCCTAAGGGGGGGAGGGGAATCGCTCCGTTTCTATGATTATTATTTTCAATAAGCAATCCTTTTTAAGGATTTTCATATTGGGTTTTCCCGCGCGTTATAAAAGAAGTCAATTGATTAGAAAATTAAAGGCCTGTAGTGTTCTTGACCTGACACGGTCGATTACTTTTTCATTTTGCCTCTAATTTTGTTGGAGAGATTGTTCAATTTTAATAGAAAAACAATATGTTTTTAACGATTTTCTATCATTTTTAAATGGTAATGTTATTTTAGCATGTGTTTTTATGTGAATTATTAAGTAGGTCGGTAATTAAAGCGAAAACGGTGTATAAAGGCAAGTAAACGTTGTTATCGACGCTTGGTCCTCCTTTGTATGTGCGGAGGCATTTGCCTTGCAATATATAGTAAAACATTACGAGACGACTCACATTGAACATGAAAATATGTAGACAGGGACAAACACGCGAGTGGAGAGATCAAAGCCAGAAACGATAGTTCGAAATCCTAGAAAAATGTTTTATTAATCTTTCTACAAAAAATACAGTTACCCAAATAAACATTAGACTGTATATTTTGTCCTCAATAATAAAAACAATAACCACATTCGGACCGATCCATTTCAGCGTTAATCAAGATAAAAATGAGCTAAAAGTATTTATATTATTCTCATTGTACGCTTGACAAATAAAATCCTCGGTCCCAAGGACAAATCCGACTATTTGGTTCTAAGTTATTAGCCAATATCTTTCCATATATACACGGCCCCTATATCGTTGGTTTGCTTCACCGTTTTGAGAGCTGTGGTGATGAAATAATTTAAACAAAGTAAAGCGCCTGCCTGGGTTCGAACCCACGACCTACAACTTGTAAGTCACGGCCGTTACCACTAGGCCACCAATGCTCAAAACAGAAATGCTATGTATGTGGCCTTCTTTGTTATATATTTACTTCGTTTTTGGATTATGTCATGTCATCATTCTGTCACTGTGAATTTCATTAAAACCTATTGAATATAAAATGAGTGTAATTTTACATGATACATAATATTGGCGACGATGGAGGCAGAACTGGCGCGACTTACTCGCCTGCGCGCAACTATACGCGGCCAGCTTACCAAGTTCGAAAGTACACTGGAACAATTACAAAATCCTTCGGATTACGAAGTAAGTTCACGTCTGACAAGTCTAACAAATTACGAACAAAAATTTGAAAAACTACAAAACGAAATCGAATTGCATACATGTGACGGTGAAGCAGAAATTGAGCAGCGACATTCTACAGAAGAGCACATATTATAATTAAAGCTTAAGCTGCATGGCTTACGCCCTACACCACCGACAGCACCGTCGACTTACGTCACGGCTTTACGTGAAAGCACACCGGAAACTACACCAAGAATTAATTTTCAACCGTTTCAGGAACGAGAAAGTTTCAATAACTTTGTTCTGAGATTAAAAACTTATATGAAGTTAAATAATTGTCACAATCCACAAATCCAGACCCTCACGCTGCTTAGTTTATTACCACCAGAATTACACCAGAAAGCTTACGACTTGTACGCACCGAACGATCCTTGTGAACTAGAATTCGGCAGGTTGGTTCAAATATTACAACACTATATAGATCCAAAACCGAGCATTTGGGCTAGTCAACATAAATTTATTTCGCGACTTCAAGGCCCTGACGAGACAGTCATGTCATACTCATCAGAGTTGAAGCATTTAGCCCAAGATTGCGAGTTCACGTGTAATAATTGTAAGAAGTCGATCTGTGATAATTTTCTTACCTTACAATTTATAAGAGGATTAAATGACACCGATATTCGAACCAAAATACTACAGGAAACAATGGTGACTGATTTTTCTGACTTAATTAATAAAGCAACCACGATAGAACTAGCAAAATCTGACAGCACCTATATGTCACCAGCAGTTCACTCCTCAAACCAAGGTTTACTACATAATATGAAAACTGTTCAAGCTGACCTCAAAAACCGCAGTCCAAAGCAAGAGAATAAACCTCTTACCATTAGAGACTTACGAGGCAAGTGTTTTCGTTGTGGCAGCAAAGACCATCGAGCAGGCAGGTGTCGCAACATTAAGGATACGTGCAGCAAATGCAAGAGAGTTGGTCACCTTGCTCGCGTCTGCTTACAACCAACACTCAACCAACTGGAGCCTGAGCATGTGGAGCTGCAGGACACGGACATTACGGACAACTCCTCAAATATAGTCGATGACACCACCCCATGGGATGTGAATTTAATACGATCCAACAACACAGACAAATTTCTGATAAATGTACGCATCAATGACTCGAAACTGAAAATGGAAGTAGATACAGGAGCTGCTCTGTCATCTATCTCTCACAAAGATTTAAAAAAATTGAACACTGGATGCAAGATCTACAAAACAAACATCACGATGAGAACATATACAGGAGAAATCTTCGCACCACTCGGAGTGGCATTCGTTACGTGTAAATACAATGACCAAACACTTGAGGGAAAATTATACATTATCAAACAAGACGTTGACCCTATCTTCGGTCGGGCATGGATACGAGCAATCAACTTGGATCTGGCAAATATAAACATAGTTAATGCTAAAGAACATCCAGAACTGGATAAGCTACTTTCTGAATACTCGAAGGTATTTGATGGCTCCCTTGGGTGCATACCTGATT